>CM045741.1:32237515-32365015 GCA_024760905.1 Plotosus lineatus
TTACATGTAAAACGCGTGATTCGTTCCAAGGCCCCAATACTACCCCCTAAACCCTTTAAAAATTATAAAAGCATACCTTTTAAGACCTTAATATCATTCCGATGGTAGACGGGTTTCGCCATATTCCTTTGAGATATCACAAGCTTGCTTCCTCTTTTCACTCACACTGGAAATCACACACACGCGCGTGTGTGTGTGTGTGTGTGTGTGTGTGTGTGTGTGTGTGTGTGTGTGTGTGTGTGTGCGTGTGTTGACCATGTCTTCTTTGCAGCGTTATAACCCTACAAATGTTTATGGAAGGTAAAAAGCCTGAGTAAAAAAACAGTAACTTTGTCTTTTACACAAAAAGCATTATGGGAGATGCAGCTCCATTTTAGCCAATGGGAGGGAGCTGTGTCATAGCCAATGGGAGGCTAGTGGGGCGGGTTGTTGGGAGATAGCCAAGGGGAGGGAGCTGCATCATCCCTCCTAGCCAATGGGAGGCCAGCGGGGCGGGATGTTGGAAGATAGTCAATGGGAAAGCAGCTCGTGCATTGTTTGAATGTTTGAATGGCGCATTTGGCTCATTTCGTAAGGAGAACTTGTTTCGTATCCAGAGACAAAACATTTTGGAAAATGTTTTTCGTAACCTGGATTTTTCATATGCTGGGACTATCATAAGGTGAGGTGCCACTGTATTTTTGTGTAAAAGCAAAAGTTGAGTGTTTAACATACCGTACGTCCATGTTTTATGTGTATAGCTGGTATATTTAATCAGTTATCACCAATTAAAAACTGGCTGTACTCGTCTTCTGACAGCATGTCGGCCCAGTTACTGAACCAAGACTCCAAAGCCATGACGGTTTCTGATGGATCGTGCATTTTTGCATTGATCGGAATCGCTCGGAAAAATTGACAGACGGCTTGATCGTTCCTTCAGCTACATTTTCATATAAAAATTCTTCCCGTCGGAAGTGGTTAAAATACCGGTTTAATGTTTTCATTCGGGATATAGAAGGATAAATAAATGTGAAATGATCTCATTTTTATATAAAAAAAAAGCTTATATTTTCTATTTTTTTTTTTTTAAATCACAAGATAAAATAATTTGATGCGAAACTGCACAGAGCAGATATTTAGTCCAAGTCTACTCGCCCACTCGAGGACGACTCGGTGCGAGCAACAGTGCGGCCCGCAGAGCACAGAAGCGCCACAAACACAGAAAGAAGTTCATGATCAAATATGCAAAGAATTCTGGCTGTATATGTTAATAAAGAACTTAACTGTTTCCCCTGCATGAATCTTATAGCTTATTGTTGCATGAATATGGATATTATTATGGGATATTATGCGATTATGACCGGAGGCTCTTCAGTTTTGATGGTGCTGATTGTTCAGGCTGTGACTGAAGGAAAATAAAACGTTGCATTGATTAAAAACGGACCAGATCCCCATTTGAACACCTTTGATGAAGTGTTTTGCTCCCTAATGGTCGTTTCATTTTGTTTTATTTTTCATTTTGTTTCATTTTGTTTTTAGCATTGTAACATTTTCAAAGTTATTTAACTGATGTGTGAAAAAGTAATTTTGACTTTTTGGCTGTTTTAATGTAAAATGGACTATTTTGCAACAATTGCTCAACAATCCAGAGCAATGGAGAGTGTGGAAAAGAGGTGAAGAAGCGTGTGCAGACAGGTTGGAATGGTTGGAGAAAAGTGTCCGGTGTGATGTGTGATAGGAGGGTATCGGCAAGAATGAAGGGCAAAGTGTACAAGACGGTGTTGAGGCCAGCAATGTTGTATGGTTTAGGAACAGTGGCGGTAGGGAAAAGACAGGAGGCAGAGCTGGAGGTAGCAGAGATGAAAATGTTGAGATTCTCTTTGGGAGTAACGAGGATGGATAGGATCAGAAATGAGTACATCAGAGGGACAGCTCATGGAAGAGGTTTTGGAGACAAAGTCAGAGAGGCTAGATTGAGATGGTTTGGCCATGTATAGAGGAGGGCTAGTGAGTATATTGGTAGTAGGATGCTGAGGTTGGAACTACCAGCCAGAAGTCCTAGAGGAAGACCAAAAATAAGATTTATGGATGTGGTGAAGGAGGACATGAAGGTAGTTGGAGTAAGAGAAGAAGATGCAGAGGACAAGGTGAGATGGAGGCGGATGGTTTGCTGTGGCGATCCCTGAAGGGAAAAGCCGAAAGGAAAAGAAGAAGAATGTAAAATGGACCATAAAACGGTTCTATCCTGAAAAATATTTAAAATTCTCTAACTTTTGAACCAATAATGGTCTTCGTAAATGAGGAACATTTTCTTCGTTTTTTTCCCCTGTTCTTTCTGATTAACTGTTATAGAAGAGATTATTATATAAAGCAAAAAAATGCCTTGGGTCCTTAATATAACCAATAAACAGCAACACCTGGAAACAGGTTTGGTCTCTCAGTCAACAAACAATAAACCCAACAATCAGGTACCAGTCCTTGAAGTCTTTCTTACTGAGGTCCAGAGAAATTGTATTTAAAAGCTTGTGGGAAGAAGTGCATCCTGATTTCCCATCTCAGACCTGCGTCTATTCTGGGTAATGTTGGGGTCCAGGAGAAGGAACATGGTTATCTAGAGGTGCAGCCCACACAGGCACACAAGGACTTCTACTAGCAGAGATACATGAAGTTTTAGCTGGAGGTTGTCAGTAGATGCTGATAACTAATTGTATTTAATCGTGTTGAATGAAATTAACAGTAATCCATCCAACCAACTTCTACTGGTTGACGAACAAAGATCCAGCTGAGATGACCTGAAAAAAAAATGTATATTGGATTTCAGAGAGGAAAAATTAAACAATTTAATTTGGTTCTCTGAGAAAAAATAATATTGGAACTTGAAATGCTTACATGAGAACAAACATGATTATACTTTTGGGTTTTACTTGTTTTGTACGTACTTCACTGTTTCTTCTTTTTATTATATTTGCCATATAAGAGTTGGAGTGAATGCAAGTTCGTTTTTTTTTTTCTCAGAATGCAACGTAAGTTCTTTATTTATATTATTCTGTATTAATCCCACAAGAGAAATTTTGCTCTGAATTGAAACCGACCAAACTACACTCATGAGAACACTGAGCAAACATACTCAGAACACTCTGTAGCCACATTGCAGAAACAGCACCCTGGAGAGCACTTTGGGGTTAGGTGTTTTGCTCAAGGGTACTTCAACCACCACGGTGGAAGAAGGGGAGGAGCTACTCCGCCCACCACCACCACCACCACATGTTTTTCCTACCAATTCAGTGTTGGCCTGGTGGTATAGGGCGCTGGATCGCTGATCCTAAGGTTGGGGGTTCGAGTCCCACTCTCCACAGGGTTGTCACTGTTCCTCCAGTGCAGCTAACTGGGTTATCAAAGGCCGGCCATGTCTCCCACTGTCTGTGGTGAGAGGTTCATGTAAAAGAACCATTGCTGACTTTCGTAAAGAGTAGGCTGCAAAGCCGTCGGCTTGTTTCTGTCCCTTGCTAAAAGGGTTGTGTCGGGAAGGGCATCCAACGTAAAAACCAATGCCAAATCAAACATGCGAATCACTCGATGTGGCGACCCCTGAGAAAAGGGAAAAAAGCCGAAAGGAAATTTCTCAGGATTCAAACCAGCAATCTCGTGCCCATTTCTCTAACCATTACCGCCCCCAATAATCATTAAATATAACATGTTAAATGGTTTCGTAATTAAAAGTATATTTGGGAGTAAGTGACATTGTACCATCTCGAATTAGTTCCCTGAGGGGATCTAGGAATGTTTTTTTATGTCTAAACATAAACAGGGGCAGTAGTGGTCTAGTGGTATAAGGCGCCGGATCGCTGATCCAAAGGTTGGGGGTTCATCCAACCAAAGGTTGGATTTCCTCCAGGTACTGCAGTTTCCTCCCACAGTCAAAAACTAGGTATGAGAGTGAATGGTTGTATGTGTGTTTCCTTGCAATGTTCTGGAAAGCTGTTCAGGATGTACCCCTCCTTCACCCATAGTCAGCTGAGATAAGCTCCAGCCTCCCTGTAACCCTAATTAGTATTAAGCGCCTGATAAAATGAATGAAATTCATAAAATTGCTGAGAAAGGACATAATGGATATGAATGTGTTGATTGCAGCATAGTTAGAAAATAGTTTTTTCTGACCTTAGTTGGACTGAAAAGCAAAAAAAAAAAAAAAAACCCACATGATGGAATTTTGGGTAAAATAAAATTAAAGTTCAAGCAGTGCATATACATTCGTACTCATCCATACCCGCCTCCACTCCTGCACTTGTATCTTCTTATTGTGCTGCACAAGTACATTGTGTATCTCCCCGAGCTGTGTATAGCAGTCGTGCTCAGAGTCTGAAATTCAGTTTTCATAGATAAATAACTATTTATGGTGGAAATTCTTCGGCCTACATGAGTGTTCAGATTTTTTTTGGTCCTACCATTATGATTCTTAAAGGATGCGTTTGTTTTCCAAGCTTGCAAGGGCACTTTACGAGACCAGGTGACCTGATATCTAGGGCAAATAATCCCAAATTAACATAATGAATTTTTCCTAGACTCTTAACTTTAATCATGCTACATTCTTTTTTTTTAGATTTTACTATTATTATGTAGTACTACGATGATTAATATGCTAGTAATACGCACTCAGCAGTCCCCTTAACATGAACATCTGTACACCTGCTCATTTATGCAGTTTTCCAATCAGACAAATGCTTGCAAGGAGTACAATGCATCAAATCACGCAGATACAGGTCAAGAAGTTCAGTTAATGATTAATACTTAATTTTTGTGCACAGCAGTGTGAAACACAGGGATGAGCTCAATCGCACTCAAAAGGTTTGAGAGCGATGTGGAGATTGTTGTCAATCAAATATAAAAGTAAGTATTTACTAATTTAGAAAAAGGATGCTACACAAAATAGACAGTTCAGTTAGCATGAAGATTGCACGAGAAGTTTTTATATTTCACACACTAACGGTAAATTGAAAAAAGGTAACACCCCTCACACCCCTCATTAATTATTTATATTGAACCAGGTGCTTTTGTGGTCAGTGGAGAACAAGGTTTGTCATGCTGCTACCTTCTGTTGCAGTTTATAACTTTGAACCTCATTTCTGAAACTGCTTAATCCCAATTAGGGTTGTGGGGAGGCTGGCGCCCATTTCAACCAACTCCAGGAGACGGCACAGTACACCCTGGACAGCTCACCAGGCCATCGCAGCCAACTCTTATCGAAAGTCAGCAATTGTTATTTTACAGCCTTACACCATAGACAGTGAAAGACATGGTCGGTCTTTGATAACCCAGTTATCTGCACTGGGGGGTCAGTGACAACCTGTGGAGAGGGGGACTCGGTCATCCCAATCTTGGGATCAGTGATCCAGCACCACCACTGCCAAACTTTGAAACTACAAGTAAAACCCACAAGTTGATGAGAATATATATATATATATATATATATATATATATATATATATATATATATATATATATATATATATATATATATATATATATATAATTTGTGTTTAAGTGGGCAGTGGTGGTCTAGTGGTATAGGGCGCTGGATCGCTGATCCAAAGGTTGGGGGTTCGAGTCCCACTCTCCACAAGGTTGCCACTGTCCTCCCCAGTGCGGCTAACTGGGTTATCAAAGGCGGGCCATGTTTCTCACTGTCTATGGTGAGAGGCATGTAAAAGAACCATTGCTGACTTTCATAAAGTGGAGGCTGCAAAGCTGTCAGCGTGTTTCTGTCACTTGATAAAAAGGGTTGTGACAGGAAGGGCATCCGACGTAAAAACCTCTGCCAAATCAAATGTGCAAATCTGATGATTCGCTGTGGCGACTCCTGAGTAAAAGGGGAAAGGAAGACAGACATATATATTTGTGTTTAACAGCATAGTTTGAGACCACATTTTCATTTGAAGCAATGGAAGTTTATCATTTTCAGTCTTCTTCTTCTTTTCCTTTCGGCTGTTCCCTTCAGGGGTCACCACAGTGAATCATCTGCCTCCATCTCACCCGATACTCTGCATCTTCTTCTCTTACACCAACTACCTTCATGTCCTCCTTCACCACATCCATAAATCTTCTCTTTGGTCTTCCTCTAGGCCAGGGGTCACCAACCTTTTTGAAACTGAGAGCTACTTCATGGGTACCAATTAATGCGAAGGGCTACTAGGTCGATACACACCTCTGAAATTACAAATTTGCTCAATTTACATTTAATTAGATTTAATTAGATGTTATTATTAATAATTAATGATATTCATCTATGTGAAGATATTGACTTGATTTAAAAATATATTCAAAAAAATTATATGCAGCTCAATGGAGAGTGGCGCTGTCCTAAAAATGGGCCTGTCCTAAAAATAGCAGTGAACAGGTCCGCGGGCAACTTATATTGTCCTTGCGGGCTACCTGGTGCCCACGGGCACCACGTTGGTGATCCCTGCTCTAGGCCTTCTGCCTGGTAGTTCCAACTTCAGCATCCTACTACCAATATACTCATTATCCCTTCTCTGTACATGTCCAAACCATCTCAATCTAGCCTCTCTGACTTTGTCTCCAAAACATCTTACATGTGCTACCCCTCTGATGTACTCATTCCTGATCCTATCCATCCTCGTTACTCTCAGAGAGAACCTCAACATTTTCATTTCATTTACATCACACCGGACACTTTTCTTCAACCATTCCAACCTGCCTGCAAACGCCTCTTCACCTCTTTTCCACACTCTCCATTGCTCTGGATTGTTGAGCCTAAGTACTTAAAATCCTCCACCTTCTTTATCTCTGCTCCCTGGAACCTCACCGTTCCTCTTGGGTCCTTGTTGTTCTCACACATGTATTCTGTCTTACTGAGGCTAACCTTCATTCCTCTCCTTTCCAAGGCATACCTCCACCTCTCCAGATTTTCCTGCACTTGTTCTCTGCTCTCACTGCAGATCACAATGTCATCTGCAAACATCATAGTCCATGGGGAATCTTGTCTTACCGCGCCTGTCAGCCTGACTATCACCATAGCAAACAAGAAAGGGGCTCAGAGCTGACCCTTGATGCAGTCCCACCTCCACCTTGAACTCTTCTGTCACACCGACAGCACACCTCACCACCGTCTTACATCTCTCATACATGCCCTGCACCACTCTAACATACTTCTGTGCCACTCCAGACTTCCTCAGGCAATACCACAGTTCCTGTCTCGGCACCCTGTCATATGCTTTCTCCAGATCCACACAATGCAGCTCCCTCTGACCTTCTCTGTATTTCTCTATTAACATCCTCAAAGCAAACACTGCATCTGTGGTGCTCTTTCTTGGCATGAAACCAAACTGTTGTTCACAAATGCTGACCTCTGCCCTTAGTCTAGCTTCCACTATTCTTTCCCATATCTTCATCGTATGGCTCATCAACTTTATCCCTCTGTAGTTGCCACAACTCTGCACGTCTCCTTTGTTCTTAAAAATGGGCACCAGCACTCTTTTCCTCCATTCCTCTGGCATCCTCTCACTCTCTAAGACCTTGTTGAATGTTCTTGTCAGAAAATCTACTGCTACCTCTCCTAGACACTTCCATACATCCACCGGTATGTCATCAGGACCAACTGCCTTTCCACTCTTCATCCTCTTCAATGCCCTCCTCACTTCACCCTAACTAATCTTTGCTACTTCTTGGTCATCAACAGTCATGTCTTCTACTCTTTTTTTTTTCTGTCTCATTTTCCTCATTCATCAGCTCTTCAAAGTACTCTTTTCATTTTCCCAGCACACTTCTGTCATCAGTCAATACTTTTCCCTCTCTGTTCTTAATCACTCTAACTTGCTGCACGTCCTTCCCATCTCTATTTCTCTGCTGTGCCAACCTGTATAAATCATTTTCTCCCTCCTTACTGTCCAATCTAGCATACAAGTCATAATACGCCCTCTGTTTGGCCTTTGACACTGCGACCTTCGCCTTACGCTGTGTCTCCCTGTAGTCCTATTTACTCTCTTCGGGCCTCTCAATGTCCCACTTCTTCTTAGCTAACGTCTTCCTTTGTGCACACTCCTGCACTTCCTGGTTCCACCACCAAGTCTCCTTATCTACTTTCCTTCCAGAGGACACACCAAGTACTCTCCTACCTGTCTCCCTGATCACATTAGCTGTGGTTGTCCAGTCTGTTTCAGCTCCTCCTTGAAGACAACCCGACACTCTTCCTTTTTCAGCTTCCACCACTTTGTCTTCTGCTTTGCCTTTGCCTTCTTCACCTTCCTCTCCGTCAGCGTCATCCTGCACATCACCATCCTATGCTGTTTGGCAATGCTCTCACCCACTACTACTTTGCAGTCACTGACTTCCTTCAAATTACATCGCCTACACAAGATGTAGTCGACCTGTGTGCTCCTATCTCCGCTTTTATAAGTCACCCTATGCTCCGGTCTCTTCTGGAAAAAAGTATTCACCACAACCATTTCCATTCTTTTTGCAAAATCTATCAACATCTGTCCTTCTGTGTTCCTGTCCCGGATACCAAATCTGCCCATCACTTCCTCGTCCCCTCTGTTGCCTGCACCAACTTGTCCATAGAAGTCTGCACCAATGACCACTCTTTCACTTCTGGGGGTACTCCGTATTACTTCATCTAACTCACTCCAGAAACTCTCTTTCTCTTCTAGCTCACATCCTGCTTGTGGGCCATAAGCACCAACGTTGAGCAGCACACTTTCAATTTCTAACTTGAGACTCATCACTCTGTATGACACTCTTTTCACTTCTAGAACATTCCTGACACACCCCTCCTTCAAGATGACTCCTACTGCATTTCTCTTCCCATCCACACCATGATAAAACAGCTTAAACCCTGCTCCTAAGCTTCTAGCCTTGCTACCTTTCCACCTGGTCTCCTGAACACACAGTATGTCCACCGTCCTCCTCTGCATCATGTCAGCCAGCTTTACAACTCTACCTTTTCCTGTCATAGTTCCAACATTCAAAGTCCCTACTCTCAGTCCTAGACTCATGCCTTTTGTCTTCTTTCTCTGCCTACGGACATGCCTCCTGCTTCTCCTTCTTCGAACAACAGTAGTCCAATTTCCACAGCACCCTGTTGGTTTACAGCACTGATGGTGATCGTTGTTAACCCGGGCCTCGACCGATCCAGTATGGAATTCTTATGTTTGACTTGCGTGTTATAAGTGGCATTGGTATTATGCCGGATACCCTTCCTGATGCAACCCTCTGCATTTATCTGGGCTTGGGACTGTCGTGAGGATGAAGACTGGCTTGTGCCTCCCCTCACGGCTGCATCATATTTATCATTTTATACATGTTTATCATATTCAGTGTCCATTGAAATTTATTGTAGTGAGCACGGCTATGGGATGTGTGAATAAGGAATGGCAAAGAATTTCATGAATACATTTTTAGCTAGAGCAAAATATGCAGTAGTTTGTAATTATCGATAGAAGTAGATTTTGTTTGATTTCATGTAGATGGCTAGGCATTTATGCACTGTTTAATTGGGAAAGAGATTGCACCAAAGGCAAGCTGTAGGAGGCACTGGGATGCTCTGGGCAGTGTTCTGCTGAATACGTTGGATCCTAGCGTTCATGTGGTTGTTACTTTGACACAGACTACCTGCCTCTACATTGTTGAGGACTATATACATGCTTCATGACAACGATATTCCCTTGAGGCACTGAGGAACATGACAAGTTAAAGTTGTCCCAATTCAGCGGAGCTTAATTCAGTCACTGTGGGATGTGCTGGAGGTTCTGTGGAATATCATTACCACGTACACGTTGTCAGAAGACCTGGTATTTTACTCTAGAAAAGTCAAGGCTTTGCCATTGCATCTGTTCGGGACACATCATATCAGTGCTCCCATCTTTCTGGCCTCTGAGGTAATTCTAACTTTCACAGAAATTTACTTGCAGCTTGAATGCATTTAATGTGGTCCTATGAGTTGAATACAAATTCATTTGAAACATCAGATTTTTAAGCCTCATTAATGCTTATGTTCATTTCCGCTTATTTGTTGAGTGTATTGTAAATAATTTTGTGGCCTTGTTAAAGTTATTCGCATTTGCTCGACTTGAAAAATCCACATTATTTGCAACTACCACACCAGACAGGAGATTGAGCTTATTTAAAAGTCCCTGGTATCCTCTCGGCTAGTACAGTACACAATGTGAAAGCATTTACAGTGCTCGTTACTAGTTTCTTGTGCTGTGTGAAATAATGAACTGGGTTTGAGCCACTGGATTAAGATCTCAGCTAATAAATGGCATCCATAAGCTTATGATTACACTCTGTACACATCTGAAGTTGGCACTCACACTCATTGTCTTTTATTTTATCCATACACACTAAATATCGCAGATGATTGTTCACTATGTGTCACGCTATTTACCATAAGTTAGTACGTTGCAACAAGAAAAGATCGCCTCTTTCAACGTATTTGAAGAAACAGACGTGTTCTTCTTTGATACGGTGCCTACAGATTAGGGTGATATGTTCTAACAAATTAGGTATAAAAGTGATATTTAAATCGATTCGCGGTTTTGCACTCGCGTCCCCTCATGCTCGCAGATTGCCGACAAACCCGGACGTACAGGGAGGTGGACAAAATAATGGAAACACCTCAAATTTTGGCGTCATAATCTTTGAACATAATTTAAACAATCAAAACTTGGCATATGTTATTATTTTTTGTATAATAATTTTGCTATTTGATATGCTCATGTAAAAGAAATGTTTTTTTTTCTTTTTTCAGATATTGAAAACATTAATCATACCCTATAATGGCAGACCCCTCAGATTTTAAAAGAGGCCAAATTGTTGGTGCTCGTATGGTCGGCGCTACTGTAACAAAAACTGCCCGAATGTTCGGTGTTTCAAGAGCTACTGTCTCAAAAGTAATGACTGTCTTTGAAAGAGAGGGAAAAACATCCTCAGAAAAGGTGTTTCAATTATTTTGTCCACCCCCTGTATATACAGTATAAGTAAGTATGTTGGGTTTTTACACCCGAGCCTCGTGGCTTAGCCTCGTGGCTCATCAGGCCTGTGCTTATCCCCGGTTTCTGTAGCGTGAAGCGACCAGGAGTTCAACTCCCCCCTGGATGGGACGCTAGTCCATCGCAGGTTACCTTCCCAGTATATTTTACTGGCACCCATTTATACTGCTGGGTGAACAGAGGCACACTTGTGGTTGAGACCTTGCCCAGGGGTCTTAGCACAGTGAGGGTCTCAGTGGGATTCGAACTCACAACCTCCTGATCATGAGCGCAGCACCCTAACCACGACGCCACCGGCCCCACATATACTTTTATAACTTTCATTACTACATTTTACTGTATTATTACTGCATTAATGAGTAAGACTGTCTATAGAATGTGTTTAAGAAGCATATTTTAGCGTATGGCAGATCATGCATAGGGTTTTACTTCTGGGTAAATAATTTGCGGAATTTCTTGATCCGTGGGAAGGGCCAGAACCGAACCCCCATGAAAAACGGGGGCCTACTATAGGTGCCATTGGTTAGAACCGCCTGCAAGTGGAAGTTATCTTATTTATTTAGCTCATACATTGGTCTGGTCTTCACTTTCAATCACTATGGCATCATCTAACAAGTTCTCTAAGGCCTTCAAGTAAAGGTTATGGATTCCTATGTGTCTGGGAGAGAACTTAAACTCTCTGAATTCTCACTTCCATTCATTTGACAGATATCTTAATCTAATTGAACTCACCGGCGAATTTAGGGACACTGGCTGACAGCAAGGTACACCCTGGACAGCTCACCGACCATCGCAGTACCAACACACACACACACACACACACACACACACACACACACACAAAACAATTGATATTTATACCTATGAACAATTTTGGAACATTAGCCTAATTTTCATTTCTTTGGACTGTGGACGAAAAAAACCCAGAACATTTTCAAATTTTAGATGGAAAGCTTGTGCCTCCCCTATCCTAGCTTAGACTCAACCTCATCGAATAAGTGTTCAATATATAACCATGTAAAAAATACATTACATGGAAAATATTTAATATATCTTATTAAAAGTAGAATATACTGTATGTTTAAATTTATCAGATTTTATAGTCCTATATATTTCTGCCTTACACCTTAAAGTTCATAAAAAATAGAATCAAAAGTTCTAGATTAGGTCTAATTAAGCACTATTGATTAGAAACCCCTGCAAGTTGAATCCTATTTAAAACTGACATCTCAGGTCTGGTTTAGTCTTTGAATCATTATGGCAAGATCGAACAAGCTCTCTGAGGCCTTCAGAAAAAGGTTGTGAATGATTTTGACAGCAGATTAAAAAATATCTCTCAATTATTTGAATTAATTATTTCACTGTATATGCAGATTTCATACGACAATCAGTTTCTTCGCATGTTCAAACAGACAGTAGACCGTTTGATATGAAAAGATGTTTCCAAAAATCCCTGGATTTCATCACAAGATCATCGGGTTAACTCTTGCATGTGAAAGTAAATACATCTACAGTCAGAAAGAGGTTACATAAATTTGCTGTCCAAAACGAACACGAGAGCAAGACTGCAGTTTATCAATGAGCATATGGGCAATGACCAGGCCTTTGAGAATAATAAAGTCTGGGCAGATAAATCAGAGATAGAACTGTTTGGCCACAGTCACATTCATTGTGAGTGCACATGTTTTCAGGAAAAAGAGCCTCGTACCATCTGTCGTGGTGAAACGTTCATCCATAAATCTGTTTTCTTCCGCTTATTCGAGATCAGAGGCAGCAGGTTTCGAAGGGAAATCGAGGCATCCCTCTCTTCAATGATACTCTCTGGGTTCCTCTGAGGGATTCCAAGGCATTCCCGGTTTAGACAGGATATATGATCCCTCCAGCGATTTCTTCCCTGCAGTCTCCTTCCAGTTGGACATGACAGGAATAACTGTAAAGGGAGATGACTGGGAGGAATTCTAAACCAAATGCATGTACCACCTCAACTGACACCTTCCAATGTGGAAGAGCGGCAGCTCTATCCCGAACTTCCACTACATGTCTGAGATTCTCACCCGATCTCTAAGGCTCAGCCCAGATACTCTTTGAAGGAAACTCACATTAACAGCTTTTATCCAGAATAGCATTCTTTTTGTAGCTACCCAAAACTTGTGACTGGTATTGTTTGGAATTGATGTGCAGCATATCAAAAGTTATTCAGGTTAAAGACTTGAAGATATTATGAGGCCATTTGTCCGTTGATTGTTTATTGAAGATCCAGTGTTATGAGTCCATTGTTGTAATTATTATGAGACTCATGTGTCCATTGGTACATGGCAAGTGGCGGCTCAGTGGTAAAGGCTCTGGGTTAGTGATCCTAAGATCAGGGGTTCAAGACCACCAAAGTGCACTGTTGGGCCCTGGAGCAAAGCCTTAAATACTCAGTTGTTTAGTTGTATGAATAAGGGAATCAGCCAAATGCTGTCAGTGTAGTAGAAACTGTGACGTTTTTGTTGAAAAGGAGTGCTTTCTCTTTCCACAGGAAAAATGATGGCAGAATTTCTCAACCATCGAATTCATTAGAGTACACTTACTTACCATACACATTACACCGGTCCCCTCGTTCTGCACTTCTAAAGGTAAGTAACATCATCTTATTCTTTCCTTTACTGAGATCTCTTGCCGAGCGCAATACTTTCTAGTCGCTCAAATATTTTCTTTGTACAGTGACTGTTTTATCGAATTTACCATTAACTTTCTCTTTTTGAATTCACTCAGTGGCTCTCATGTTTAATTATTTCTAAATTCTATTCTTCGATTCTTAAACATTATTTTTTCTTCTTCTTTGTTTCTTGCTAAAGGGGTCACCTTAGAGCAGTGGTTCTTAACCTTGTTGGATGTACAGAACCCCACCAGTTTCATATGTGCATTCACAGAACCCTTCTTTATTGAAAAATAAAATACGATTTTTTTTTTCAAATTCAAGACAAAGGTATACGTTTTCCTGGGGTGCCAAAATGAACCGTGCATTCACATCACTGTGTTCAAAAACCAATTACAATGCATGAACTCTCAACAAATTACAAACCTTTTCACAAAGACATGACCTCATTTAATCTTACCACACTTAAATGGTTTTAATTTTTAACCTTATGATTCCAATAATGAACTTATTGTATTTATACTATTTATTATTTTTTGTTATGCCTGGGGTGTGTGCATAGGACCCAGAGATGCAGGAGACC
This sequence comes from Plotosus lineatus, assembly GCA_024760905.1. Classification (NCBI taxonomy): domain Eukaryota; kingdom Metazoa; phylum Chordata; class Actinopteri; order Siluriformes; family Plotosidae; genus Plotosus; species Plotosus lineatus. The sequence goes on from CM045741.1 coordinate 32,251,725, forward strand.
AAAAGAAAGTTCAAACGATTTATTAAACACTAGGGATAGTAAATTATGGGAATACCAAGTCAAGGGAACTGGTTGAGCACGAAGCAAGAACCAGGGGTCAAAGAGAAAGCCGATCCCATTTACTGTATAGCTGGCTGCTTTCTGATTGCAGATAGGGACCAGGTGCGCTCTGCTTGGAACTCGCCTACCGGCAACCGCCACGCCCCTCGCCAGCACCTGCAATGATTAACGAAGAGTTAATTCTGCCAGCCAGCACAGACCATAACATTTTTAACATTTCAACACACACCCATCACCTAATTTCCATCAGTCTACAATAATAATGAATATTTACTGCAAATTCTGCTGTTGCCTTTGAGTGACCAGTTCTGAAATGTATGGCTTCACCTTGGAAAGTGCTACTTTCATGTCATTTTCACGGCAAAGTCTGTTCCTTTTCTTTGTTTTTATGTCCAACAGCCTTGAAAAGGACTGTTCGTAAAGATATGGTTCGGTCGAACCCAGGTTAAGAGCCACTGCCTTAGAGGCATGTACTGATTTTTGCATTTGTGTTTGTCTTATGAATTTAAGCAGCTCTTCTCACAGTAAAACAAAGCTCATACATTCTCGGAATATTGAAAGTTGATTTAATTTTTTTAAATAACCATTGGCAGTGTTTAATACATTTAATTCTTCTCGGGATAAAATTACAATTAAAACCCACATAATTTTTTTAATCCAGTGCATGACTCTGATGGCCATGGTCTTGTTAAAAACACAATTTTTGTAATTTTTGAAAAACAAAACCAAAAAAATTTAAAAAGTGCTTTGATACAGTCGTGACATGCTAATACATTTCTGTCCATGTTATCCATCTCTACTTTTCCTTTCGGCTGTTCCCTTTTTCAGGTGTCGTCACTGCGAATCTTCTGCCTCCATCTTCATGGAAGTCATAGTAATGATTGGCATAGGTTTTCACATCGGATGCCCTTCCTGACACAACCCTTAGCAAGGGGCAGAAATACTCTGACGGCTTTGCAGCTACTCTTGTCGAAAGTCAGCAATGGTTCTTTTACATGAACCTCTCATCATAGACAGTGAGAGACATGGCTGGCCTTTAATAACCCAGTTAGCTGCACTGGGGGGGGGACAGTGACAACCTTGTGGAGAGTGGGGCTCGAACCCCCAACCTTAGGATCAGTGATCCAGCAGCTTTACCTCCAGGCCACCACTGCCCCTATCCATTCTATCCATCTATGTTTTTAGAACATGGTAAATTAAGACAGAATAGAAAGAAAAGAAAAGAAATGTTATTAAATAGTCAGGTTTTTTTTTTGTTTGTTTTTTTTGCCATAGGTGATGCCCACCCCCATCCCCATTGCAGCTAAATTGTTTATCAAAGGCCACCCATGTCTCTCACTGTCTGTGGTGAGAAACATATAAACAGTGCAGAGCCATCATCGTGTTTGTGCCCTGCGATGGCCTGGCAAGCTGTCCAGGGTGTACTCTGCCCTCACCCAGAATTAGCTGAGATTGGTGCCAGCCTCCCTGCAACTATAATTAGGATTAAGTGGTTAAGAAAATAATAATAAGTCCCAGAGATGTGGGCACATAATTATTTTATTCTACATTACATGAGCATAAACAAAAAACAAATGAGCTGCAAACAAAAATCAAAAACTCAAAAAACCCACCCACAACAAATTACATTTTCATCATGGAAGTAGGTGAGCTCGAAGCGCATGCACAAGCAGCTACATTGATTCATGAATTGTGTCAAGGTGTCTTTATAAACTCTTTGAGAAATTTAAAATATTTTCACAGTTAAACTTCAAGAAATCAAACTTATACAAGATTTTTATATTTACATGTTTTAACCATGACACAGAAATGTCAGTCAAAGTCAATGCTGTGTAGTCCATAGCGATTTGTAGTTCCGATAGCTCTGTGAGACTCGTCACTCAGAGTTTGTTCTGATTTTCTGCTCATCAGTTTCACAGTCTGGGTGCAAGGGGTTTAAAAACCCTTAAAAGTTTAACCTGCCATTTGTTGGGAAATTGATATTCAATTTCTCTTCTCTTAACTCATCACCACTCATGTTATCCCTCCATCAGCTCCTTCAATGCCACTAAAACATGGCTCAGAATCCCTTGCTAGTGACTCGGGGGATGTGCGAGGACACATACAGCTGTTACCGAATTACTGTATGTCATGAAGTGACAAAAAAAAAAAAAAAAATACAGTAATTATCAGAACTACTGAATGAATTCACTACTCAGCTGCAACTGAAACCCTTCCAGGTGCTCCTTCAGTTTCTGGGTCAGCGCAAAGATGGTATTCCTTGACTTCCCTGATGTCACATGATGTATTCAGTGTTGCTTATTTATTCTTTAAATAATTCTTTAAATAATTCTTATTTTTCTTACTTTAAATAGAGAGGCGCTTTATTGTGTAGTAGGGTTTCAGTGAGCTGAAGAAACACTCAGTACTATACAGTGCTCTGGAGCCAAGTGGTGTTCAAGATAATGTGGGGTTGTAGTTGGCATGTTTGTACAGGAAGGCATAGAGGCTCAGTGCTTAGCACTGTCATCAAAGAGTGTGAAGGTTCTGAGTTTAAATCTCAGCCAAGGACCTTTTTGTGTGAAGTTTGTTTTCTAGCTGTGCTTGTGTGGGTTTTCTCTAGATACTCCACTTTCCTCCCACAGTCAAAAGACTTGCACATTAGGCCAACTTGCTATGCTAAATTTACCATAGATGTGAACGAGAGTGTAACTCGTTGTTTGTTTCTGGGTTAGCTTTACAATAGGGTTGCGACCTGTTCAGGATGACTTGGACCTCGGTCAGTGTGCTGAGATTGGCATCAGCTTTTCCCTGTGATCCTGACATATAAATACTATATAATAGATGGATGAATCTTTAATTAGTAGTGTGGATAAAACCAAAAACTATATGAAAATTCATACCATAGTACAGTGGTACCTCACCTTACGAAATTAATCCGTTTCAGCGCCTTTTTCGTAACCTGCATTTTTCGTAAGTTGAACCGCATTTTACATGTAAAACTCGTGATTCGTTCCAAGGCTCCCAATACTACCCCTAAAACCCTTTATAATGATAAAAGTACACCAATTTTGTATGAAATGTGTTAAAAGTAAAAGAAAATTATTTACCTTTTTTAAATCTCTTGAACCACCCATGCGACACTTTAAAGTCCGGAGGTTGCTGGTCCGAAGAACCCTCAGGAGGTCCTTAAATATGGAGGTTGCTTTTTCCGAAATAATCGCCTCCGTCACTGTATCTCTGCTTTTAATGCCTCCTTCTGCTTCAATATTGTCCCGATTGTAGAGGGGTTTCGGCCATACTTCTTTGCGATTTCACTCAACCGAATCCCACTTTCATATTTTTTTATCATCTCCTGTTTTACTTTTATTGATAACGAAGCTTGCTTCTTCTTTTCAGTCTCACCGGTAATAACTTTCTTGGGGCTCATGATTAATAAAGGAAAAATAACGCTCACAAAACTCAAGAAACCAACAGTACAACTCTCCTTCACGCGTGTGTTGAACAATGGCTCGAAGGCACATGATAAGCATTATGGGTACAGTACTGTATTATGAAGTTTCAGCTCCCTCCTAGCCAATTGGAGGCCAACGGGGCGGGGTGTTTGGAGACAACCAATGGGAAAGCAACCCGTGCATTGTTTGAATGTTTGAATGGCGCGTTTCAATTTTTAAGATGGCGCTTTTGTAATGTGAACTTGTTTCATATCCTGAGACAAACATTTTAGGAAAATGCGTTTCGTAACCTGTATTTTTCATTTGGTGAGACTTTCGTGAAGTGAGGTACCACTGTATAAGGTTTATGCTATTTCAAGCTAATAATTCCTTGAACAGTTCCTTGGATCATTTGAAGGAGGATCATGGGTTTGAGTCCTTGGTTCGGTGAGTGTTCCTGTTTGGCGTTTGATTGTACATGGATTTCCCCGGGTACTCTGATTTCCTACCACAATACAAAGACATTCACATTAGGCTAATTAAGTATTCCAAATTCCCCCAGTGCAGATAACCTGGTTATCAAAGGCCAGCCATGTCTCTCACTTTTTGTGGTGAGAGGCGTGTAAGAGAACCATTGCTGTTGTACAAAGTAGGCCACTGGATTGCCATCAGCGTGTTTCTGATCTGTGATGACCTGGCAAAACATCCAGGGTGTGCACTTTACCATCGCCCAGAGACGGCTGAGATGGGCACCAGTCTTCCTGCAACCCTAATTAAAATTAAGCGATTCAAAAAAAAAGAAAGAATGAATGAGTATAAAATTTCCCCTAGGTGTGAGTGTGAACGGACAGTAAGAGTCGGCTGAAAAGGGTTCAGCATTTGAAGGAATACAGTTTTTTTTTGTCGGAAATTTTGCGTATTTTCAATTATAAATGAAAGTTTTGCATAATCTATTACTTCAGATGTAAAGGATGTGACTTTCTATCAACTGGAATGAAATCCATGACACTGTATATTTGATTTTTTTTTTCTTTGAAAAATCTGTTTCTGTGCCATGTTGGCATGTCGCAATGTTGATTTTTCTTTCATGTTGTTTTCTGCATTTGCATTTTATTGCTTCAGTTTACAAAGAGACTGAAAAATCAACTGTATTATTTTTATTTCTTTTTTTGTGGGATTTTTGGACATAGCCTCCACAGCGAAAAATATAACATTTAAAATCATTTGATGAAGCCCAGGAAAGCAAAAGGTATTTAACTATTCAAGCCTTTGAGAGGGTTTAAGAGAATAATTAACAATTATTTATTTATTTTGATATACGTACTGTATTAATCCCGTAAGGGATTGCAAATTGAGCACACACACATTTGGAGCAGTGAGCTGTCACACACTTAGGCGCACAGAAAGCAGTGGCTTTGCTCAAGGGCACTTCAGTCTTGAATTTGGAGGAAGGGAAGGTGCAGCTCACTCTCCCACCACCACATATTTTTTTCTGTTGGTTCAAGAAATCGAAACAATGAGAGGTAAAAAAAAACTAATTCGCTAACCGTCAGCCCACGGCCTCCCCCAAATTATGCTTCAAAGGTGATGTGATGTGATTGAAAACCACCGTAACTGGGGCGCTTAATTATTTTAGTGTACACAACATGGAAAATTTTTTATTTCGATTTTTTTTTTTTACATTTTTTTTAAACCATCTCGGGTGCAGGTGATCATTAACTGTACGCATGGGTAGATTCATAAACTAAGATTTCCCCTTCAAACCCCAATAAGAGTTTAAATACCTACTCCATTAAACTTGAATTAAAATAAACTAAAACAACATTTTTATAGTTTATATTTACATATTTTAACCATGTCGGAGTTAATTGAGCTCTGCTGTTCTGAGCTAACAGTGCTGTGTAGCTTTTAGCTATTTGGAGTAGCTATGTGAGTGTAGTCACTCAGAGATAATGTAAGGAAGCTGCTCTCTGTAAAGGTAAGGTTTTACATTAATTTAAGGTACAGGCATATTTATATTTACAAAAAAAACAAGAGAAGGGAGATTTCTGTTGTTTATTTTGTCATTTTTAAGTAATAATTACAATAACGTTAATGCTGCTTGCTCAAAGTGACCACGATAAACCGAGTGCCCGTCATTTTGATTCAAGCATTATTCACTCAGGATAATATCTTATATTTCTATGATAGAGAGCCAATCAGATTGCGGCATTCACATATTACTGATTAAACATTTTAGAGGTTTTTTAATGAGATCTGTGGAATGATACAACCTTCCTAGTGACTGTGTACATGTCTGAAGGCCAGTATTTAGAAGATATATAACATAAAATGAAACGTTTATTTGTGCAGTGTTATTCCTCTCTTTATACACATGTATTTCTTGGGCACATATATGTTAACCACAATGAAACTTAATGAGTCTGGATTAGTGACCGTTGCAGGTTTTGTAAGAAATCGAAGTTTGGGGAAGTAGAAGATGTTTGAGGAAGTGTTTTTGTTCGCTCTAAAATCCCATTCTATAGCTTTTGGCTCTGAAAGCAGAGTACATTAAGACAGAGGGAAGGACGGAGCCACAGGGCAATACAAACGTTCCTCAGTGTTCTCTAGCCAGACTCCATCATGGCCAGACGCTCCTTCATATACATTCCAGCTATTAAGGCAGCGCATTACCGTAGGCGACACAGTGATGTGAGTAATCCTCTCTTTTTTTCTTTTTTTGAGGCTGCATATGCGGTGAAGGATAATGTCTGGATATACGTGTAACTACTTTAAAGCATGATGTGCTGTTAATCACGTGCATAAATAGCTTTCAATTTACACATTGGTGGGAAACAACCTTCAGTGGGTTTGTTTCAACTAGTTTCATGTGCAAGTTGGTATTTGGATCTACATGTATATGTACTAGTGCCCTGGTGTAAGTACATTCTGTAAAGGCAACTGCAGTCATATCGTCGAGTGAAGTAATTATCTTCTCATTCTTGTTGTGAAATCTCATAAGTCATTCTTAAAACTCTTTTGCAAATCTGTAAACTAGCACACAGCTCCTAACTCACAACTACAGCTGTGTGGATGTGACGGTGTTCGCTGACTCAGTAGACCACAAAAAGAAGCATGTTTGACTTACGGTTTCATAACTTGCCACTGTGACAGCGAGACTGGGATTGTAAGCAATTAGATATTTCACCTTACTGGTCGTGAACAGATAAACTCAATGTATGTTCACTTATGCATTTACATATAGTAAGTAATCACAAATTTAATTGTCATTCATGTGCCTTGTTTAAGGTCTGTTCCTCAATCAGTACTGATCCCATTAAAGTACAGGGATCCCTCACTTTCCGCAGTTAATTGGGACCAAGATCCCCCCGTGATCCCTGAATTCCGCGAAGTAGAATCAACCAGTAGGATATTATATACACATATACATGTACGTATATGCCAGTCAGGGGGGACTAACGTATACCTAGATGTATATTTGTATATAATGTCAATAAATACATATTCAACGCTATAAATGCTTATAATAACAATTAAACATTCAAAAACAATGCATAAGATGTAAATAAAATATAAATACAGACACTCCCCGACTTACGTTTTTAATTGGTTCCAGATGGCCGAACGTAAGTTGAAAGTAAACGTAAGTTGTTACAGTGATGTATGACGTATGACGCTCATACTGAACTATACATCCATAAATACAATTACCGTATCTCATAAAACAACCCTACATCAATTATTATAAACATAACATTGTAAAGTAATATCAAATATATCAAATAATATCAACATTAATTTCAAATAAGTCACTTATTTATACCGAGTCACTTTACATGAACATTAAAACAGTCAATCAACGCTTACAATATGTGAAGCGCTCAATACCGAAAGTAGTGGACTTGCGAAAGTAGTGTACTTGCTGTGGGTAATACTGACTTCCGGTCTGTCAAGTGCACAAGATTGCTGTTGAACTCGTTTAGAATACAGCCTGCACTGATGTGAATCCCATGTACCCATGACTTGCACCCATGCTAGTAGGCTTACACTTCAGACCAACCGTATTTGCTTAGGGTTACAAAAGTCCGCACAACAGTGTAGACACAAAGATTACAGAGACGGCGTCTTAACACAAGAGGAACACGCTATATAATATATATATATATATATATATATATATATATATATATATATATATATATATATACACACTCAATCTGTACTTTGTAAACAATGAATTCAGCGTCATTACGTCAGCGTACTATGTAGGTATGTCTAAACTCAAAATTTGACGCAAAATCGAAAAAACGTAAAATGGATGAACGTAAGCCGGGGAGTGTCTGTACACATACATACAGACACGTACACACACACAGAAGCCGCACCTCACATAAAAATGTAAGTAGTTTTGTTGGGAGGTTTTGGGTTGTTTTTTGTTTTTGTTTGTTTGGGTTTTTTTTTTACAGAATTGGCCTTGTTTTGCAGCATTTCCCTTAATTTCTTCCCGTATTCTTCTTAATTTCCTTATGTTTTAATTTGATGAATATTTAAAAAGAAAAAAAACAGTGATGCACTGAAGCCGCATGAATTGAAGTGCGAAGTAGGGAGAGATCCCTGTGTATGTTTTATAGCAAATGTTCGTGCTTGCTTTGTTCAGTGGGAATCTTTGTACTTATGCTCACTCATTTGCCTTACCAATTAATCCTAATGAGCTGCTACCTATCTCAGCCGATACTGGAAAAAGGTGGGCTACACCCTGAAGACGCTGCTGGAACATTGCAGGGCTGGAACACACACACACACACACACACACACACACACACACACACACACACACACACACACACACCTAGGAGTAATTTGGAACAGTCAGTTAAACTAATTTGCACCAAAGAGACGATTCATGGATGTGGTGAAGGAGGACATGAAGGTCGTTGGTGTAAGAGAAGAAGATGCAAAGGATAGGGTGAGATGGAGGCAGACGATTCGCTGTGGCGACCCCTGAAGGGAAAAGCCGAAAGGAAAAGAAGAAGAAGTTAGACTAATTTGCATGTGTTTTGATTGTGGGAGGAAAATGATAGTACCCTGAGAAAACCCACACAAATATGAGGAGAACATGCAGATCCATACAAAAAGATAAACTGTGCCACCCTGAATGATTACTGCACTTGTGCAAATTCCAACAGAACCTGCAGGAACATCAATTTATGTTCATTATGTAATCGGTGTTATACAGTGTTATAAGTCCACACAGAAATACCTGAGCCAAGGACCCGACCCAGGACATTTTTGCCCTGAGGTGGACGTGCCAACCACTATGTCGCCATCCTTCCCACCTTTGTACTTTACTTTCCAAATGAACTTCATTTAGTAGTTATTGTTAATGTTCCTTGACAAGTAGAATGCGATGTGTAGAAAATGTATTGAGCAAGCTCAATTTCAAAAGTATGTGTTAATGAGGCAACAGGAAACAGGAACATTGTTATTCTGTAATCTTCCTGCCCTTTATGAGAATATGTGTATACATCCTAAATAATTAGCAGTTTTCCCAGATTTTGAGTTGATAGTGGAATCCTTGTTATTATATTCACACTTTTTAGATCTAGGCAATTGTCGAGGTGCATTGCCCATTATATTGGGTTCAAAATCAGGGTGGCATAGTGGTTATCATATCCACCTGACAGCAAACCCAGCGAGGAGATGGAGTTGTGTGGAGTTTTCTGCCTTTGTGGGTTTCCCTCGGGTGCTCTACTTCCTTCCACTAATTCAAAGACATGCATATGAGGCTAATTATCTGTTCTAAATTGCCCCCTGGGTGTGAGTGCAAGTGGGTATGGTTTTGTGTGTGTGTGTGTGTGTGTGTGTGTGTGTGTGTGTGTGTGTGTGTGTGTGTGTGTGTGTGTGTGTGTGTGTTTTGGCCCTGCAATGATCTGACGATCTACTTTAAACCAATGGCGGCTGGGATAGGCTCCAGCATCCATGCAACCCTAGTAGGATTAAGCACTTTGGCAAATGAGTGATTACTAAGTGTGTGAATCTGGCCTGAGACATTATTTCTATCCAAGGCTTGGACAGTAATTACAAGAATCCACCTCAAGCACTGAGAGAAAACTAATTATATTTGGTCATTTATATTTTGAGGAGAAAAATCCATTAATACAAATCTATGAGTGCCAAAAGAATGTGCATGTTTGTTTTCCGGCTCCTTCTGGCAATACGTTTAAATAAGCAGTTTCAGGAACTGTTGATCAGTCCTGTATATCATAAACAGGAATGTTAGCCTCGTCCTGCATATAGAACAGCTTCATTTCTGGGATAATGATAGATTTCCCGACATAAAGTACTTTGTTTATACATTGACCTAGTTCCAAGCTAAATAATTTTAATATTTTTTTTAAACATTCTTGGCGATAGTGAGATTTAGTACCAAATGTCCCGCCATTTTCTTTTACAAGTTGCAGTTATATTTCAATCCTGTGATTAATAATTGCAAGCTGTTCATACTCAGATGCAGGGGGGGGAAAAAACACGCCAACAACATGATACCATCATCTTGCTTCAAAGTTGGCTGATGCTGATAGTTGTGATACTGGTACACAGTGTTTTCTATTCTGAAAACACATCTCCCCATTTAAACCAAAAAATCTTCAATAGTATTATCCATGCACAAGATGGTTCCTGTAACTTTCATTCATTCATTTTCTGTAACTACTTAATGCTAATTAGGGTCGTGGGAAGGCTGGTGCTCATCCCAGCCGAATCCAGGCAAGGGAAGAGTACACCCTGGACAGCTCGCCCGGTCATCGTAAGGCGGAAACACGCTGACGGCGATGCAGCTACTCTTGCCGAAAGCCAACAATGGTTCTTTTATACATCACACCTCAAGTTTTTCATCTCAAGTTTTTCCTTTCGGCTGTTCCCTTTTTCAAGGGGTCGTTACTGCGAATCATCTGCCTACATCTTCATGGAAGTCATAGTAATGATTCGCATATTCAATTTGGCATAGGTTTTCACGTCGGATGCCCTTCCTGACACAACCCTTTAGCAAGGGGCAGAAACACGATGACGGCTTTGCAGCTACTCTTGTCGAAAGTCAGCAGTGGTTCTTTTACATGAACCTCTCATCATAGACAGTGAGAGACATGGCCGGCCTTTAATAACCCAGTTAGCTGCCCTGAGGGGGGCGGGGGCAGTGACAACCTTGTGGAGAGTGGAACTCAAACCCCCAACCTTAGGATCAGCAATCCAGCGCCTTTTACCACCAGGCCACCACTGCCCTTCCTGTAACTTTAATGATGCAAACATGCTCATACATCACCATCATATATGTAACATGTTTGTATTTTTTGTGAAGACTGCATTAGCATACTTGCACAAAGGCAATGATTATTATTATTATTAATTATGAGATTGAAAATGTACTAGGTATTAAAGCTTTAAAGGTTTCCACACTGTACCAATTAGCTGTGGGATGGCCTGAGCCATCACCTCATTAATGCTTGGCAGCATAATTTGAAATTAAAAGACTTCCTTACAATATAATTACAGTACAGACGCTCCCCGACTTACGATTTTAATTGGTTCCGGACGGCCGAACATACGTTGAAAGTGAACGCAAGTTGTGACAGTAACGTATGACGTATGACATATGACGCTCATACTGTACTATACATCCATAAATACCATTACCGTAGCTCATAAAACACCCCTAAATCAATTATTATAAACATAACATTGTAAAATAATATCAAATATATCAAATAATATCAACATTAATTTCAAATAAGTCACTTATTTATACCGAGCTACTTTACATGAACATTAAAACAGTCAATCAACGCTTACAATATGTGAAGCACTCAATACCGAAAGTAGTGTACTTGCGAAAATAGTGTACTTGCTGTGGGTCATACAGACTTCCGGTCTTTCAAGTGCCGTTGAACTCGTTTAGAACACAGCTTGCACTGATGTAAATCCCAGCAAAGCGGAGAGTTCTTTCTTTTGTGTAAGTAAGTAAGTAAACTTTATTCAAGAGATGCATACAAAGAAGAAGTACAAATCCCAATGAATATTAAAATAAAAATAAGTATACACTCTTAGGATTCTGCTAAAAGATAATAAATATAAAGACTGTGCCAATCTGAGCAGATAGTTAATTCATCTCTATGTATGAGACTTGCACCCATGCTAGTAGGCTTACACTTCTGACGAACCAGATTTGCTATGGGTTACAAAAGTCCACAAAACAGTGTAAACACAAAGATCACAGAGACGACGTCTTAACACAAGGGTAACACGCTATATAACTGCAATACATATATACAGACATATATATATATATATATATATATATATATATATATATATATATATATATATATAGACACATACACACACGCACACACACACTCAGTCTGTAGTTTGTAAACAATGAATGCAGCATCATTGCGTCATTACGTCACCGTACTACGTAGGTACGTCCAAACTCAAAATTTGACTTTTTTTTTTTTAGAAAAAAAATGTTAAATCGAAAAAAAAACAAAACGGATGAACGTAAGTCGGGGAGCGTCTGTAATTACATTAAAAGCCATCCTTAAAAAATAATTACAGTAATTACTGATTTAAACACATCTCGGTTTAATTAATAGATTTATCGTTGTTATGCTGTCAGTATGAGCTATTTAGATGCTAGCGTAATGGTTGACTTTAAGGAAATACTAGTACAGGCAAATAATGACTCCATGGACAAGAATCCATGATCCAGAAAATCAGCATAGAGAACAGTAGAGACAGTAAGTTAGATTCAATCACTACCAGCAGCGGTCTATCTTTATATCCAAGTTGTAGCATACAGCGTGAGAAAGGATTGACTCCTAGAGAAATTTTTTGAATAGGATTCAAGTTTAGATTTTTAGAATTAAATAAAAATGTACATCTTGAACCCCTCTCTCTCTCTCTCTCTCTCTCTCTCTCTCTCTCTCTCTCTCTCTCTCTCTCTCTCTTGCTCTGGTCCCTAGAATTCAGAATTATTTGCAATGCTCGAGCGAATGCAGGTAAACAGAGATTGCATCTCATCCCTGGAGAAAAAGAATGATCAGTCATGTTGTTTTGTCTTTCCTTGTAGCTTAGCTTGTTGGCCTGCTGGTGACGATCTCCTTCAAATACTCATGTTCTTCCTCTTGCACCTTTCTCAACCGTGTCATGTAGTACTATTCACTCTCTTCACTGTGTCTTCTTTGTACACTGTAAAGCTTTGGCAGTGCTTTTGCCTGTATTATATGCTTAAACCTATATTATATAGACAAACCTGTGTCCTGCTTTGCGGATCGACTGAGAGCTGGAATTTGTTGAGCGAGCGTAAAATTTGTTTCTGACTCAATGTAATTGCAGCTCATTTTCTAATCTACAGAACAGCAGAATGGATGAGCAGAGATCCACGCTTCCACCTCCTCTTAAAGTATGTGTGATTTTGTAAATAGATATGTTATTATACTGTGTAGGCAAAAGTTTGTGGACAAATTGACCATAATACTTACTAAGATTTGTCGGCCTCCTGATTGACTTTTTTTTTTTTTTTTTTACAGGGATTACAAAATAAATGAAAAGTCTAATTAATGATCATACAGTGATATATATGCTTGTGAATTTACCCCAAAATGGCTAGATGGGAAACAGCAGCTTATGCAAGTAGATGCAGAAGGTTATCTTAATTTATATTCATGCATAAACTCATTTTAACAAAAATGAAGATAGCAGGTTTCATCCAGCAGCTGACATCCATATTTCACACATAGTTAAACATTAATGTTAATTACATCCACTCTTCTGGAAAGACTTACTATTAGACTTTAGAGCGTGGTTGTGGAGATTTATTGTCGGCATTTATCACCAAAAAAAGCATTAGTCAGGTCAGACGCGGATGTTTGGCGAGGAAGCCTGGGGCACAGGGTGTGTTCCAGTTCATTTCAACTATGTTCAGTTGGGTTGAGGTCAGGCCTTTGGACAGCACACTCACGTTCTACTATGTCACATTTGGCAGCAATTGTCTTCACTTTGTGCACAGGGGTATTGTCTTGTTGGAACAGGTTTGGGTTTTTTAGTATCAGTGAAGGGCAAGTTTAATCCCACAACATACATAGACATCATGTACAGTTGTGGCAACAGAAATCGTTGGTCATATAATAAGAGCAAGTGAGTGTTTGTGCACTAAGACCAAGCACTGTGCATAACGTGGCCTTTATAAATGATAGGTAAAGGTAGGTAAAGTCCTTTGGGCTTTTTACACCCGAGCCTAGTGTCTCATCAGACCGGTGCTTATCCCCAGTTTCCATAGCGTGAAGCGACCAGGAGTTCAATTCCTCCTGATTTGGACTCTAGTCCATCACAGGTTACCGTCCCAGTACATTTTTCCCGGTACCCACTTATAGAGTACTGCTGAGTGAACAGAGGCACACTTAACAGGGCTCTTAGCACAGTAGGGGTCTAACTGGGACTTGAACACACAACCTCCCGATCATGAGCACAGCACCCTAACCACTACGCCACCGACCCCACTTTATAAATGACTTATGAAATATTTTATATTTATGACATATACTATATGGTCAAAGGATTGTGGACACTGACTGTAACACCTTCATGGTTTTCCTGAATCTGTTGCTACGACAGGGATCACTCACGTTCCTCAGTTAATTGGAACCAAGATCCCCACGTGACCATCGAAGTCCGTGAAGTAGAATCACACACATCCCACTCCCCCTCGACTGACATCTACGTACATGTATATGTGTATATAATATCTATAAATGCTTATAACAATTAAACATTAAAACATTATGCATACGATGTAAATAAAGTATAAATACACACACATACAGATGGTATTGCATGAGAAGATGACACATACATGCGCGCGCACGCATGCAGATGCACGTGCATGCACTCAGATGCACACCTCACAACAATGTAACTAGTTTTAATGGGAGATTTTGGGTTGTTTTTGTTTATTTATTTATTTATTTATTTATTATTTTTTTTTTTTTGCATAATTGGCCTTGTTTTTGCGGCATTTTCCTGAACTTTTCCCCTGATTCTTCCTTAATATCCTTATTTTTTAATTCAATGAATATTTACCGTAATCGATGGAATAAGCGGCCTGCTCCAATACCCCCCCACCCCCCCACCCCCCCACCCAATGTTTTTGATCTTACTTCTAATAACTGCCCATGTGTACTGGGAGCAAATGCGAACCGTAAACACTAATTTTATACCGGATCAGTCAAGGCCCGGGTTAACAACGACTAGTATATTGGTAGTAGGATGCTGAGGTCAGAACTACCAGGCAGAAGGCCTAGAGGAAGACCAAAGAGAAGATATATGGATGTGGTGAAGGAGGACATGAAGGTAGTTGGTGTAAGAGAAGAAGATGCAGAGGATAGGGTGAGATGGAGGTGGATGGTTCGCTGTGACGACCTCTGAAGGGAAAAGCCGAAAGGAAAAGAAGAAAAAGAAGCAGAAGAAGAAGAAGAAGAAGAAGAAGAAGTGTACTGGGAGCAAATTCGTAAATCAAACTTACCAATTTTATTCGATCAGTCACTGTAACCGTAAAATGAGGAGTTCACTGCCTGTAAAAGTGAGTTTGCATGGTATTTCAAGACCCCCCTGCCACTGGGGAATGTCTATAATGTTCATCAGTGACAACACATTTGATTGTTCCGCCGTGCTTTAAAAAACAGGAAATTATTTTGCTGTGTTCTCTTGGTAAATGTCCAACGAGATGAACCATTAGAAACTGCTACAGCAAAACTATGGGATGC
This sequence comes from Plotosus lineatus, assembly GCA_024760905.1. NCBI lineage: Eukaryota > Metazoa > Chordata > Actinopteri > Siluriformes > Plotosidae > Plotosus > Plotosus lineatus. The sequence continues at coordinate 32,267,014 of CM045741.1, forward strand.
TCTGAATGGATGGAGCGATGAGCCTGATATGGACCTATCAGAAAATGATGACGAGTATTTTTCACCCGATTCTCCTGCTCAATAACTTCATAAATTTAAAGACGTTCCTAGAAAATGTTTAAAGGAACAGCAATGGAAGGGAAAAGTACGTTTTTTTTTTTTTTTTTTTTTAATTTATGCTGTTCTGTTTATTTTCAGCTTTCATGCAAGTAATTTGGTTGATACCACAAAATGAATAATACAAATACCAGTAAAACTCTTCTATTGTTCTGTTATTATTTATGTTTTCCACCTTGATGGTAATAAGCACTTATCCTTCCACTCCATTGGTAAACATTTTAATACCCTCCCCCACAGACACACACACTCTCCAATTTTTTAAGCACCCCCTCCCCCCTGGGCACTTATCATGTTGAATACAGTATGTAAAAAAAACTGCGATGCACTGAAGCCGCATGAATTGAAGCGCGAAGTAACGAGGGATCCCTATATAAGCAAAAATGTTTTTTTAGATTTCTTAGTATACTGCTGACTTTTTCCTCAAGTGTGACAAGGAAGCTTGAACATATGTCAATGTGACAATGCCCATGTGCACAAAGGAAGGCAATTTGGAGAAGAAAAACTCACGTGGCTGGCATCCCTAAGATCAACTGTACTAAATAACATTGAGATAAATTCGAATGATGACTGTGTGGCAGGTTTGCTCTCACCTCATCAATGCCCAACCTCTCGCACCCTTCTAACTGATTTGGTAAATCTTTACAGCTGTATTTCAAAATCCAGCAAAACTTTCAAAAGGAGTGGAGGCTGTTATAACAGCAAAAAGGAGACAACATATTTTGTCCATATACAGTATTGTGTTATAGATTTATGTTTTTGTGATAGAAGTATATGTTTACATTTATTAAATATTTTGGAATACTTGCTAAATTGACAATGTAATTGCTTTTGTGTTTATTTAATAGACGGAAGAAGATTATATTCCTTATCCAAGTGTTCATGAGGTAAATAAAGAAAAAAGAAAAGGTGATATTTGCACACATAAGAATATATTTACAGAGGGTTAATCAAAGCATGTTTATTTCTTTATCACTGACAGGTGCTGGGACGTAAAGCTCCATTTCCACTGATTCTGTTGCCACAGTTTGGTGGTTACTGGATTGAGGGGACCAATCACGAGCTCAATACCGTACCAGAACAGGAGGAGTCACCACAATGCCCTGCTTCCCAGATTAAACTTGAGAGCAATGCCATTGCCAAAATTTACAGGAAACAGTTCTTGGGCAAGGTAAGACAGGAAATTATGATATATCTGATGAGGATATTCAAATAAAATAGGGAATGAAGAAAATGCAGTTTTGCATTTGCAAGTATTGTCTTAAAAGTATGGTTCTTAGACTACAAGAAAACAGTGGCATCGTAGGAAAGAAAGTCCTGGATTTGTGTCCTGGGTTCGAGCATTTCTGTTTAGAGTTTACGTGTTCTTCCCATGTTTGTGTGGGTTTCCTCTGGGTTCTCTGGTTTCCTCCCACAATCAAAATCCATGCACATCAGGCTAATTGTCTGTTCCAAACTGATTCTAGGTGTGAGTGTGATTGTAAACGGTTGTGTGTGTTGGATTTGCGATCTTTTTGGGTTTGGTCAGATGTTTAGGGTGTTTTCTGGATTCACCCTGTGTCAATTGAGATAGGCTCCAGACTCCCTGTGACTCTAATAGGATTAAGCGGTTTTGCCAATGAGTGAGTGAGGTGAAAGCAAGACCAAATTACACAGTTTGTTATGTACGTTGTATATTTAAATGAACATGTGCAACCTCAACTCCCTACAGGAGCACTTTAATTATTACTCTGCGGACACAGTGCTGGGCCACCTTGTCTTCTCAGTGAAATATGATGTAATTGGGGACCAAGAGCACCTCCGCTTACTGCTTAGGTAATGAATGCACGCACACACACACACACACACACACACACACACACACACACATACACACACACACACACACACACACATAAACGGAATGTCATCTCTTGCCTGCACAACTGTATTCAACTCAATCTTCCTTTATAGTTACTTTTCTGTGCTACATAAATCTATTTGTCACTGAACTCCTCTGTGACTCATATACATCTTCCTTGCTGTAGGGTTCCTCTCCATTATACTGTAATAGGAATAAGATTACCATTTTCATTATGTTCTCTGTTCTGCATGCTTTCTTTGCTGTTATTTGGTGTAATTAACTCTGACAACTGTACATCACACCTTATAGAGAATCCCCAGTGATGAATGGCATCATACTGGAGATCAGGAGGAAATAAGAAACCAATAGACAAGGGAACATCGAGAAGATTTTATTTTCTTTATCTGTATTTCGTCTCCACACATTGACAACAGGGTCTGCTTTCTGCTCGGTTATCAACCTGTTGATCTTAAATCATATGGAACATTCTTCTGTTTTTCTGTTCCCTTCGTCTTTTTTTATACCTGGTACTGTATTTTCTATGTCTCTTTCTCTCATAATTTTATTTCTCTTTCTCTAATTCCAGTCAGTCATTTTATCATCGTTTGTGTCTATAAAAGTGTTTTTTTTTTTTTTTTTTGTACTTTGCCAGTTTCAGTGATTACAATGTCTAGGTTAGAATTGATGTGTCATGCTATCACACATGCAGCACCTCATAGACTTGCTTTTGATGTCTGGCATTGAAAATCCTTCTTAAAGCCCATTGCATAGACACAACAGCTTTCACCAGGTCCACGGCAAAAAAAGTGAACAAATTCCTCGGACTGTTGTGGGTGTGATACAGGGATCCCTCACTTTCCACCAAATTCTGCGAAGTCGGGTCAAACCCCCCCCATTCCTCTGACTAACGTATATGTACATGTATATGTGTATATAATATCAATAAATATATATCCACCGCTAAGAATGCTTATAATAACAATTAAACATTCAAAAATAATGCAAAGATGTAAATGAAATATAAATGCACACACACACACACACACACACACACACACATACAGACCCGCGCACGCACGGGGAAATGTAAGTAGTTTTGATGGGAGATTTTGGGTTGTTTTTTGTTTTGTGTTTTTATTGGGGGTTTTTTTTTTTTTTTTTTTTTTTTGCATAATTGGCCTTGTTTTTGTGGCATTTTCCTTAACTTTTCCCCCTGTTCTTCCTTAATTTCCTTATTTTTTAATTCGTTCAATATTACAAAAAAAAAAAAAAAAAGCGATGCACTAAGCAGTATGGATTGAAGCGCAAAGTAGCGAGGGATCCCTGTATATCAAATTTGCCTGTTGCACAACTGAAAATGCCAATGTCGAGAAGTTTGGGTAATTCTGGATGACAAGCCTATTTCCTAGGTCTGTTGTGCAATGTTCTATGACATCCCATGGATATGTTATGATGTGCTAGCTTCATATTCTTTTTCAGTCATCTGATGCATCCAGTGTCATATAGTTTTCTTACAATTTTTTGCCCTACTTTAAACCACAGCATTTTATAGTAGGTTGAGGTTGCAGGTTCATGTTATGTAACATGGTGGTCATACATCAAAGTATTACATGAATAACATACAATAGCTTTTTCATAATACTTTTACATAAACAACATTAACAGATTTGATACATTTTCCCCTCGTGTACAATACATATGCGACTACGTAGCAGCGCGGCACGCTGGTGTAATGATTAGCATATTCGTTTCACAGAAAGAACGGCCTGGTTTTGAGTTCCAGGTTTGCATGTTTCTCTGGGTTCTCTCTGTGCTTGTCTGGGGTTTCCTCCAATTGCTTCAGTTTCCTTCCATGGTCTACAGACATGCACATTAGGCTAACTGGCCGTTCCAAATTGCCCCTTGGCTTATATGTGAGTGTGAATGGTCATGACTGTCTTAGTTCAGCAATAGTCTGGCAAGCAGTTCAAGGTGAGCCCCCACATGTGCCACTTGAGAGTGACCCTAAAAGGATTATGCCATTTTGCAAGTGAGTATGTGAGAATGAGTGAACTATGCAAATCCACCTTACCCAAACCTACATCAGTACCTTCTGTTGTAGCCGCACTAAATTCATACCACCAAAAAAAAAATTTTTAAATGTAAAAATCGCAGGTTGTTTGCAAAAGGGCAGTGATGGCCTGGTGGTCAAGGTACTGGATCACTGATCCCAAGGTTCGGGGATCAAGCCCCACTCTCGATGGGTTGTTACTGTCCCCCCAGTGCAGCTAACCGGGTTATTAAAGGCCGGCCATGTCTCTCATTGTCAATGGTGAGAGGCTGTAAAAGAACCATTGCTGACTTTCAACAAGAGTAGCTACATAGCCGTCAGCGTGTTTCTGCCCTGCGATAGCCTGGCGAGCTGTCCAGGGTGTACTCTGTCCTCTCCCAGAGTTGGCCTGAGATGGGTGCCAGCCTCACTGCGACCCTAATTAGGGTTAAATGGTTCAGAAAATTAAAGTTTGCAAAAGGGTTTACGCAGAATTAGGAAACTGAATTGTTTAATCTTTTCTAGGTCAAAGTATAAAACTTACCATGATGTCATACCCATTTCTTGCCTGACTGAGTTCCCCAACGTGGTGCAAATGGCGAAGGTAGGAGAAACACAAATGTTAGGATGTGAAATATAATAAATTATGTTTGATCTTTTGAATTTGACATGTTTTTATTATTATTATTATTATTATTATTATTATTATTATTATTATTATTATTATTATTATTTCTTTAGCTTGCATGGGAAGAAGTAAATGTGGACAGATTTTATCCAGTCCTCTACCCAAAGGTCAGTCTTTGCCACTCTTCATCACTTCTGCATCACTGCTTGTGTATCAGGCACATTCTGACCCTCAACCATACTGTGGCTTCCCCCCAGGCTTCAAGACTCATCGTAACCTTTGATGAACATGTTATAAGAAACAACTTTAAGTTTGGAGTCATCTATCAGAAATTTGGGCAGGTAATTAATACCGTCTGTCTCTTTCTTCTGATTGTTAGAGTACAGAGTAGCCTTGTGGAAACTTGTTTGGGAACTTTTCTTTCATCTTCACAGACATCAGAAGAAGAGCTGTTTGGAAACAATGAGGAGAGTCCAGCCTTTATGGAGTTCCTGGAGTTTTTGGGGGAGAAGATTGAACTCCATGATTTCAAAGGGTAAATGTCTGTTAAAAGAACTGTGTAGGTGTCTTTCTCAGTGGCAATTTGTGAAAGGTCTTTTTATCTCTATCAGACTAATTAATCAGAATTGCAGTGAACCATGTGATAATAGCTACTGAGACCATTTGATCATCATACTATCATTTTTTTAATAATATTTTGTTTGTGTTTGATCGTATTATCTTTAACACCAAAGGCAAAAAATAATACAATCTGTTTAATGGACATATTTGTCCTTGATTTCTTGGGGATGATATAAGCTTAAAAACAAGTTCTGGGTCTTGACCAGAGGTATCAAACTTATTTTCACTGAGGGCCACATCACTGTATTCGAGGTCATCGGGGGCCGAATAATCACTGAACACTAATAATTTTAAAAAGGGCAACCATGAAATCTGCATGGCAGAATATTTTATTTAGGCAGTTGTCCACTCTACCTTGATTCACTTTCCTTTTTGACAACACTTAAGAGCAGCAGGCTAGCTTGCACTGTTTCTTGAGTCATGGATGACTAGCTGTTTACTTGAAACAGGTTGCTTCCACCTAGTGGAAGGATGATGAATTACCTTTCATGGTCTAGTAATGGTTGTTGCAAAGAATGGACATCAATCATATACAGTACTGTACTTTGAAAGCTCTGTATCTGGCCTATGAGCCTTGAATTTGACCCCCGTGATGTAGACACTAGTTAAAAAAATGCTAATTTTTCCATTTCTCTAAAGCAGTGGTTCTTATCCTTGTTGGCGGTACTGAACCCCACCAGTTTCATATGCTTATTCACCGAACCCTTCTTTAGTGAAAAATAAAATATGATTTTTTTTTTTTCAAATTCAAGACATAGGTATATGTTTTTATTGGGGCACCAAAATGAACCGTGCATTAACATCACTGCGTTCAAAGAACAAAACCAATACAATGCATGAACTCCCCTATCAGAACTACTTACATTTTTATGTTCCGTTATATATGTGAATCCATGTTGTACATATTCGTCTGAACACTTTCTTTTTTTACTCAACATAGTATGGATTAAAACATTAAGAAAGAAATCACATGACTTACCATCACAACAGTCACAATTCAGCTACTGAGCACACCAAATTTCCTGCAGCACAGATTGGCCAAGCAATGTAACGTGATCACCTGTAGCAATGAGTCAGGTGTGTGTCTTGACCTCCGCCGAACCCCTGAGACCGACTCACCGAACCCCTAGGGTTCGATCGAACCCAGGTTGGGAACCACTGCTCTAAAGTAAACGGAGGTGGCATGGTGGCCACATTTACCTCACAACAAGAAGTTCCTGGGTTTGAGTCCTGGGTTCTAGTATTTCTGTGTGGCGTTTGCATATTCTTCTCGTGTCTGTGTGAGTTTCCTCTGGGTACTCGCTCCACTTTTCTCCACAGATAAAAGAAATGCAGATTAGGCTAATTGGCTGTTTCAGGTTGGCTCTAGATGTGAGTGTAAATGGTTATGTGTGTTGACATTGCAATGGTCAGATGTTCAGGGTGTACCTTGCCTTTGCATAATGTCGGATAAAATAGTCTCTAGCCTCCTGATGACCCTAGTATGATTAAGCGGTTCAGGAATTGGTAAGTGAGTGAAGTAAACAGATTGTTGTCTAAACGAGCCCCTTAAAAATCAGCTCAACTCTAAATTTGAAACTTTGTTCCCGTAAATATTGACTTTGACTTTTACTTTAAAGTTGCCAGTTCTGGGTTTGCCCCCTGTTTGGCAGGTTTCGTGGGGGTCTTGATGTGATACATGGCCAAACTGGAACTGAGTCAGTGTACTACAATTTCCACAACAAGGAGATCATGTTTCACGTGTCCACCAAGCTGCCCTACACTGAAGGCGACACACAACAGGTAAGGGATCTCATAGGGCCATCTGGGGAAACGCACTGATTAGCATTGTTTACACTATTTTAAATAGTAGTCTCCATCTAGTGGCAGTGTACTTATGGATATATGTATGTTTGAACAAAACGTAAAGATAAAATGGTATTCAATAACATTAAAACTAATTCTTGTGTCTCTCCAGTCATTATAACGCTTGTGTAGATCTGTTTGATTTGAGCGCTGGGCGTTGTTCTGTGGCTGCGTATCCACATATGCTTGGATAATTAAGAAGCCACATCACACAGCGCTGAACAACAGGCCATTACATGCCATCTGTTTCAGCACCTTCTGTGTGATTAAACAGAGTGTGAACATCACCTACTCCCATATTTCGATATAAGTAATACTGAGCTACTCTATCCACTTAGCAAATACGTACTCTATTTGTTAGCAAAAACAAATATAATACACATTAAGCTTAACATTATCACCACCCGACTGCTTTGCAGTTAGGGCAGCGTCATACACAGCAAGCTGCAATATACTGTATGTTGTGACACTTTTCTATCCTCGCCAGCATTTACAGTTTCAGTAGTTTTGCTACAGCCGCTCCTCTGTGGGATCAGAACAGATGTACTAGCCTTCGCGTCCCATGCGCATCAGTAAGCCGTGGACACCCATGATATTCTTGCCAGTTCAGTGGCCGTCCTTCTTTGATCCACATTTGGGAGGAACTACCACTGCATACCAGCAACTCTCCACATGAATTGCCGTTTTGTAGATGAACAGACTCAGATATTTATCCATCACAACGTCGTCACCTCTGTCAAAGTCTTACATCCTTGTGTCCTAATCTCTGCTTCCAAGTCATCAACTTGGTGATACTATAAGATAAATAACAGTTATCTGATGAGGGTAAGGTGGACGTCACTGAATAGTCCCTGAAAAAAAAGTCATCAAAACAAGATGTTGTACCATATTTGGACATGCTAACCTTTATAGGGGCCGGTCAGGTGGCCTTCGATCACCCACTCCAAGCTGAACTAAGCATAGTGTAACTAAAGGTGCCTTTTAAGCCGACTCATTTAGAGTTCAGGATATACTACATGGAAACATGAACCATCAGCTTAATCACATTCAGTTTTAATATATATTATGCAGAAACACACACACGCATACACACACACACACACACACACACACACACACACACACACACAGACACAAAAATCAGGGTTTTTATGGTTTATTTTTTCATTTTAAATTATGATAATGATGAAAGCACCTGCTCCAAATTCCCATGAAAAACTTTGAATGTCTTTGTTTTGATTCAAGCATTATCCAATCAGATAATGTATTTTAATTCCCTAATTACAAGAAGCAGAGATAAAGAAGATGCAACAGTCCAGAGCAATGGAGAGTGTGGAAAAGAGGTGAAGCAGCGTGTGCAGGCAGGTTGGAATGGTCGGAGAAAAGTGTCTGGTGTGATGTGTGATAGGAAGATATCGGCAAGAATGAAAGGAAAAGTGTACAAGACGGTGTTGAGGCCAGCGATGTTGTATGGTTTAGAAACAGTGGCCCTGGGGAAAGGACAGGAGGCAGAGCTGGAGGTAGCAGAGATGAAAATGTTGAGGTTCTCTTTGGTAGTAATGAGGATGGGTAGGATCAGGAATTAGTTCATCAGAGGGACAACACATGTTAGAGGTTTTGGAGACAAAGTCAGAGAGGCTAGATTGAGATGGTTTGGACATGTACAAAGGACGGATAGTGAATATATTGGTAGTAGGATGCTGAGGTTGGAACTACCAGGCAAAAGGCCGAGAGGAAGACCAAAGAGAAGATTTATGGATGTGGTGAAGGAGGACATGAAGTGTCCTCCATGTTGGAGTAAGAGTAGAAGATGCAGAGGACAGGGTGAAATGGAGGCAGATGATTCTCTGTGGCGACACCTGAAGGGAACAGCCGAAAGGAAAAGAAGAAGTAGACCAATTTCATAGATTGCACCATTCCTGAGCAGTATATCTTCTTCTTTTCCTTTCGGCTTTTCCCTTCAGGGGTCGCCACAGCGAATCATCTGCCTCCATCTCACCCTATCCTTTGCATCTTCTTCTCTTACACCAACGACCTTCATGTCTTCCTTCACCACATCCATGAATCGTCTCTTTGGTCTTCCTCTAGGCCTTTTGCCTGGTAGTTCCAGCCTCAGCATCCTATTACCAATATACTCACTATCCCTCCTCTGTACATGTCCAAACCATCTCAATCTAGCCTCTCTGACTTTGTCTCCAAAACGTCTTACATGTGCTGTCCCTCTGATGTGCTCATTCCTAATCCTATCCATCCTCGTTACTCCCAAAGAGAACCTCAACATTTTCATCTCTGCTACCTCCAACTCTGCCTCCTGTCTTTTCCCCAGGGCCACTGTTTCTAACCCATACAGCATCGTTGGCCTCAACACCGTCTTGTACACTTTTCCTTTCATTTTTGCCGATACCCTCCTATCACACATCACACCTGACACTTTTCTCCAACCATTCCAACCTGCCTGCACACACTTCTTGACCTCTTTTCCACACTCTCCATTGCTCTGGATTGTTGAGCCTAAGTACTTAAAATCCTCCACCTTTCTTATCTCTGCTCCCTGTAATCTCACCGTTCCTCTTTGGTCCTTGGCATTCATGCACATGTATTCTGTCTTACTGAGGCTAATCTTCATTCCCCTCCTTTCCAGGGCATACCTCCACCTCTCTAGATTTTCCTGCACTTGTTCTCTGCTCTCACTACAGATTACAATGTCATCTGCAAACATCATAGTCCATGGGGAATCTTGTCTAACCTCGTCTGTCAGCCTGTCCATCACCATAGCGAACAAGAAGGGGCTGAGAGCTGACCCTTGATGCAGTCCCACCTCCACCTTGAACTCTTCTGTCACACCGACAGCACACCTCACCACTGTCTTACATCTCTCATACATGTCCTGCACCACTCTAACATACTTCTCTGCCACTCCAGACTTCCTCATGCAATACCACAGTTCTTCTCTCGGCACCCTGTCATATGCTTTCTCCAGATCCACAAAGGCACAATGCAGCTCCGTCTGACCTTCTCTGTACTTCTCCATTAACATCCTCAAGGCAAACACTGCATCTGTGGTGCTCTTTCTGGGCATGAAACCAAACTGTTGTTCACAAATGCTGACTTCTGCCCTTAGTCTAGCTTCCACTATTCTTTCCCATAACTTCATCGTATGGCTCATCAACTTTATCCCTCTGTAGTTGCCACAACTCTGCACGTCTCTCTTGTTCTTAAAAATGGGCACCAGCACACTTCTCCTCCATTCCTCTGGCATCCTCTCACTCTCTAAGACCTTGTTAAATGTTCTTGTCAGAAAATCTACTGCTACCTCTCCTAGACACTTCCATACCTCCACCGGTATGTCATCAGGACCAACTGCCTTTCCATTCTTCATCCTCTTCAATGCCCTCCTCACTTCACCCTTACTAATCTTTGCTACTTCCTGTTCCTCAACAGTTACCTCTTCTCCTCTTTTTTCTCTCTCATTTTCCTCATTCATCAGATCTTCAAAGTACTCTTTCCATCTTCCCAGCACACTTCTGTCATCAGTCAATACATTTCCCTCTCTGTCCTTTATCAATCTAACTTGCTGCACGTCCTTCCCATCTCTATTTCTCTGCTGTGCCAACCTGTATAAATCATTTTCTCCCTCCTTACTTTCCAACCGAGCATACAAGTCATCAAACGCGCTCTGTTTGGCCTTTGACACTGCTACCTTTGCCTTACGCTGCGTCTCCCTGTACTCCTGTTTACTCTCTTCGGTTTTGTCAATGTCCCACTTCTTCTTAGCTAATCTCTTCCTTTGTACACACTCCTGCACTTCCTCATTCCACCACCAAGTCTCCTTATCTACTTTCCTTCCAGATGACACACCAAGTATTCTCCTACCTGTGTCCCTGATCACATTCGCTGTAGTTGTCCAGTCATCTGGAAGCACTTCCTGACCACCCAAAGCCTGTTTCAACTCCTCCTTGAAGACAACCCGACACTCTTCCTTTTCAACTTCCACCACTTTGTCTTCTGCTCTGCCTTTGCCTTCTTCACCTTCCTCACCATCAGCATCATCCTGCACACCACCATCCTATGCTGTTTGGCAACACTCTCACCCGCTACTACTTTGCAGTCACTGACTTCCTTTAAATTACATCGCCTGCACAAGATGTAGTCTACCTGTGTGCTCCTACCTCCACTTTTATAAGTCACCCTATGCTCCTCTCTCTTCTGGAAGAAAGTATTCACCACAGCCATTTCCATCCTTTTTGCAAAATCTACCAACATCTGTCCTTCATGCGTTCCTGTCCTGGATACCAAACCTACCCATCACTTCCTCGTCCCCTCTGTTTCCTGCACCAACATGTCCATTGAAGTCTGCCCCAATGACCACTCTTTCACCTCTGGGGGTACTCTGCATCACTTCATCTAACTCCCTCCAGAATCTCTCCTTCTCTTCTCGCTCACATCCTGTCTGTGGGGCATAAGCACTAACAACATTGACCATCACACCTTTAATTTCTAACTTGAGACTCATCACTCTGTCTGACACTCTTTTCACTTCTAGAACATTCCTGGCAAACTCCTCCTTCAAGATGACTCCGACTCCATTTCTCTTCCCATCCACACCGTGATAAAACAGCTTAAACCCTGCTCCTATGCTTCTAGCCTTGCGACCTTTCCACCTGGTCTCCTGAACACACAGTATGTCCACCTTCCTCCTCTGCATCATGTCAGCCAGCTCTCTACCTTTTCCTGTCATAGTTCCAATATTCAAAGTCCCTACTTTCAGTCCTAGGCTCATGCCTTTCCTCTTCTCTCTCTGGCAACGGACACGCCTCCCGCCTCTCCTTCTTCGACGTCTTCGACCAACAGTAGTCCAATTTCCATCAGCACCCTGTTGGTTGACGGCACTGATGGCGATCGTTGTTAACCCGGGCCTCGACCGATCCGGTATGTCATTCTTTCTTGTGATTCGCATAGTTTATTTGGCATTTGTTTTACGCCGGATGCCCTTCCTGACGCAACCCTCTGCATTTATCCGGGCTTGGGACCGGCGTGAGGGAGAGACACTGGTTTGTGCCCCCCCCTCACGGCTGCATTATATACTGAGCAGTATATACTAATCAATATTATTTATTTTACATATGACTGGACAAGATGTATTAATGATATGGCTAAGCTGTGTATTCAATTGTTTCATTGTTTACAGTTATACATTGATGAATTGATGGTTTAAAAGTATGATACCAGGCTACAGGTTGATCCACTCATTTCTTTTTCAGTTCCACCAGCCAATAATAATAATAATAATAATAATAATAATAATAATAATGAGATGATGCCATGTGTTTACTTCTAGCTTCAGAGGAAGAGGCATATAGGAAATGACATTGTGGCGATTGTGTTTCAAGAGGAAAACACACCGTTTGTACCAGATATGATTGCATCCAATTTCTTGCATGCTTATGTGGTGGTGCAAGTGGAGAATGCCTGCACAGACAATGTCCTTTACAAGGTGACATCTCTTTCCGGTTGTTATGTGATTACAGAATGTTCTGTATCCAGTAAATGTTCACAACCTTCAGTGATATCTGGCTCAGTATCTTTATACAGACGCTCCCCGACTTACGTTTTAGTTAGTCCCGAACGGCCGAACATAAGGTGAAAAAAAACGTAAGTTGTTACTGTATGTTCCAGTGACGTATGACGTTCATACTGTACTATACATCCATTAATACCATTACCGTATCTCATAAAACACCCCTAAATCAATTATTATAAACATAATGTTGTAAAATAATATCAAATAATATCAACATTAATTTCAAATAGATACAATTTAATCAAATTCACTCATCAAATATCAAATACAGTATCAAATATAACCTTTAACATGCTCTGTGATGCGATCTTTCTGCTTGTAAATGGTTCTGATGGTCGACGGAGCCATTTGGAAGAAACGTGCAACAGTTGCATGTTTTTCACCAGCATCGATTTTTCACCAGCATCGATATTTTAATAGCCATCTTCGTTTCTAACGTGATGGCTTGCCGCTTTTTCTGATTACCACTATCACTGGTTAGCTTACGCTTCTGACCAACCATATTTGCTTAGGGTTACAAAAGTCCACAAAACAATGACGTCTTAACACAAGGGTAACACGCAGTGAACTGGGAAGAAGGAGGGGCACGTTCAGTCTGTTGTTTGTAAACAATGGATGCAGTGTCATGCGTAAGTAGCGTATTACGTCAGCGTACAGAGAGCACGCTAACCTCAAAATTTGACGTTTTTTTTTTAAACGTAAAATCGAAAAAAAAAAGAAAAAAAAACGTAAAACGAATGAACGTAAAGTGGAGAGTGTCTGTATTCATTTATATATTTACATATCTAATGACATTTATGGTCCTTTTGTGAAAAATATCCATTTTCTGTGTCTTACTGAATGCAATATTTACATTTTTTAATCAATTACGTTTATTTATATTCATGATAGATATCAGTGACTTCCAGAGATGACGTGCCTTTCTTTGGGCCTCCTCTCCCAGACCCAGCCATATTCAGAAAAGTGAGTCATATTTCAAACCTATAGCTTTGGTTTTATTGATCAGCGGAGCTCCATGTGGGCGAAACCCACAAAGCAAAGCTTCATATGATAATGCATCTGAAAATCTTTGGATCAGTAGCACTCAGTAGCATCAGTTGTCGACTATTTATTTTATTTGTTTATTTACAAACATTTGTACAATTTTACTTTCATCTCCAGTAAGTGGCTTGCTAACATAGGACCTTTGACTGATTAATGAACTGAATAGCTCCAGTATGTGATTGTACTGTTATGATGCTTCTTACACACTATGTTTGGACTTGATAGATAAGGAAGCTTGAACGTGCACGTAAGGCGCTATGAGAACGAGTGTCAATCAATCTCTTAAAAAAGTATCAAGTGCAAGCTCTTAAAACAAAGTGAAAATAAAGACTCTTTTCTAGTGTGCGCTATGAAACCGGAAACTCGGTTACAGCTACATTCATGTACAGACATAAGTCTTGGTCCAGAAGACACAGAGCATGGGTTTCAAAATCATTTTTACTGAGGGTTCATATCACTGAACTTCAAATCAAAAAGAGAAACCAAAAATGAATTGCTTACTAATTTGTCTGCTCTTCCTTTATTCACTTTACACAAGCTAGCAGCACTCTTGAAATAGGCTGCTGCCACCTAGGGGAAGGATGATGAATTACATTTCATGGTAAAAGTTTTACCATGGCCTGGCGAGCTGTCCAGGGCGTACTCTAGGTACACGTAGAGTAGGCTGAGATGGAAGCTCTCCTGAGCCAAATAAAACGAGTTGGATTTGGCATGCCTTCAGTTTTTTTTTCCATAGAGCATAGCCTGTGCTTTTAAAACATCAGCACAGTGTCCGGTAACCAATTTTAAACTCACAAAGATTAACTGAGGAGCTCGGCTTTAAGATGATGTCTAAATCTTCTGTATTATTTCAGTCGGAGGACTCTTGCAATAGAAAGGCTGATCTATATGTTGTGACACTTTTCATTCTGCTCCCTGTCTAGAATTCAGAGTTCCACGAGTTCCTTCTGACAAAGCTCATCAACGCTGAGTATTCCTGCTATAAGGCTGAGAAGTTTGCTAAGCTGGAGGTGAGCAACATGTGTTGGACAGCAAGACAAAGATGATCTTTTCCTCAGAAAGCTCCCTAGATATTACACACGCATGTTTCTTTAAACGCAGAACTGTAGTCATAGTTACTGTATGTTTTAATATCAGTTTTAAAAGAAGTTCATAGGTACAGCATGGTATAGCTATAGGAGATGGGTTTGTGTGTGTGAGTGACCTACTGCATTGGATATGTTTATATATGCAGGAGAGAACACGCTCTGCACTGCTGGAGACTCTGTATGAGGAGTTGCATGTGAACAGTCAGCGCATGATGGGACTGGGTGGAGAAGATGAGCGACTGGAGAATGGAGGAGGAAGTGGAAGTGGTGGTTTCTTTGAATCGTTTAAGGTATTGTTGATCCAAGAGTGTCTAATTTTTTTAATTTTCTTCTGAGTGGTAACATCTACATGGTGCGGACTATCATCTTGGAGATCTCAGGTTCGAAGCCAGGTTCATGCTTGATGGGGATGGCATTCACTCACCTCCAAGTCATTAACAGCAATCATTGGCCAAGCATGGGTGTATGTGAGCATTTGTACAAAAGGGGTGGACAACACTTTCCCATTATATTTGTGAGGAAACTCCCGAATTCACATAAGCAGCAGATGTTGAAGATACACACGGCAGCAGGATGTGTCATAGAGGGCGTATATATGTGCTTACCCACTTCCCTGTTTGGTCGTGATTATATGTGAAAGAGAGGCATTATTTGATGGGTGGAAATTGGCTACGACTAAATTATGGGTACAAAAAAATGGAGTGTAAAATTCAGCATCAGAAGAGGAAATGACCCCTGCCTTTTTTTTTTTTTTTTTTTTTTTTTTTTTTTAACGCGTTTACCTTTTTGTACCTGCTTTACATCTCCTACACCCACCATCTTTCTATTTTTCACTAATTTTTTCAAGTGTGATTCATGCCTCTTAGTGTAGACTCTTGGGGTGAGGTAGGTCCTCACCATAACTGATACATTTACTAACTACCCAACTTCATACTTGAATAAATATTTCCATGTACAAATAATAATTCAAATACAGTGGTACCTCACCTTACGAAATTAATCCGTTCCAGAGCTTTTTTCGTAACCTGCATTTTTCGTAAGTTGAACTGCATTTTACATGTAAAATGCGTGATTCTTCCAAGGCTCCCAATACTACCCCCTAAACCCTTTAAAAATTATAAAAGTATAACTTTTAAGACTGCCTTCTGCTTCAATATCGTACCGATGGTAGATGAGTTTGGCCATATACCTTTGTGATATCACTCGAGCCCATTTCTTCTTCTCACTTTCTTTTGGAAATCACTGCAGCGTGTGTGTGTGTGTGTGTGTGTGTGTGTGTGTGTGTGTGTGTGTGTGTGTGTGCGTGTGTGCGTGTGTGTGTGTGCGTGCATGTTGACCATGTCTTCTTTGCAGAGTTATAATCTTACAAATGTTTATGTAAGGTTAAAAGCCTGAGTCAAGAAATAAAGCATAAAACAACCATAACTCTGTCCTTTACACGAAAAGCATCATGGTGGATTCAGCTCTATAATATCCAATGGGCGGTAGATGCGTCATTCCTCCTAGGCAATAGGATCCCTGTCCAAGATGACGTCAGGTGGACCTGTCCAAGATGGCGCTTGAGTGAAGGCGACATGAACGACAGCTCAGTTGTTAGCCAATGGGAGGCCAGCGGGGGTGGGATGTTTGAACGTCATTGATGGAAGAGCAGCTCATGCATTGTTTGAATGGTTGAATGGCACGTTTTAATGCTTGAATTGCACGTTTGAATTTTTAAGATGGCGCTTTCGTAACGTGAATTTGTTTCGTATCCGGAGACAAAAATTTTAGGAAAATGCTTTTCGTAACCTGAATTTTTCATAAGGTGAGGTACCACTGTACCTCCTAGTTTACACATTTCATTCATTCATTCATTTTGTGTAACCATTTAATCCTAATTAGGGCCTCGGGGAGGCTGGCGCCCATTCCAGCCAACTCCGGGCGAGGGAAGAATACACCCTGGACGGCTCGCCAGGCCATCACAGGGCAGAAACACACTTACGGCTGTGCAGCTACTCTTGGCCGGCCTTTGATAACACAGTTAGATGCACTCGGGGAACAGTAACAACCCGTTGAGAGTGGGGCTTGAACCCCCAACCTTAGGATCAGTGGTCCAGCACCTTTACCCCCAGGCCACCACTGCCAGTTTACACATTTTTTATGCTCAATTTTGTGACAAGAGAAAGACCTCATTAATTTCATGTCCTTCTGAGCCTCTGCTAAGAGGTCTCTACAGATCCAATAACCAGATGAATCGGAGCACAGCTGCACGCACAATGAACCATGGAATTTACATGTGTGTGACACAATTGGTAAATAAGTACCAGATTTAAAACAGTATCAATGATATACTGTACGTAACTTTTCCTGTCCATGTTACACGGTGTATTTAGAGCTCCCACCAGTCACTGATGGATTGGCATTTAATGACTTTATATAGGAAAAGTTGAACATGTCAATCACTCAGTTGGCACAGTGAAAATAATTACACAATTATTATCTAAAGCTAATATTAGTGAATAGAAGGCTGTGCACCCTCCGGGTCAGGAGTGCGGTCTTACCCCAAGTGGAGGAGTTCAAGTATTTCGGGGTCTTGTTCATGCGTGAGGGAAGGATGGAGCGGGAGATTGACAGGCGGATCGCTGCAGCTTCTGCTGTAAAGTGGAGCCTGTACCGGTCCGTCATGGTCAAGAGGGAGCTGAGCCTTGATGCAAAGCTCTCAATTTACCAGTCGATCTACGTTCCAACCCTCACCTATGGTCATGAGCTTTGGGTAGTGACTGAAAGAACAAGATCACGGTTACAAGTGGCTGAAATGAGCTTCCCTCGCCAGAAGGCGGGGCTCTCCCTTAGCAATAGAGTGAGAAGCACAGCCATCCAGGAGGAGCTCGTAGTAGAACTGCTGCTTCTCCACGTTGAGAGAAGCTAGTTGAGGTGGCTCAGGCATCTAGCTAGAATGCCTCCTGAACACCTCCCTGCTGTGGTGTTTTGGGCATGTCCAACCGAGAAGAGACCC
Source organism: Plotosus lineatus (assembly GCA_024760905.1). Lineage (NCBI taxonomy): Eukaryota > Metazoa > Chordata > Actinopteri > Siluriformes > Plotosidae > Plotosus > Plotosus lineatus. The sequence goes on from CM045741.1 coordinate 32,284,805, forward strand.
CGGGGTTGACCTAGATCACCCTGGAGGAATTGTCTCTCGGCTGGTCTGGGAAACCCTCGGTGAGAACCTCTCATGATGATGATGGTGACGGCTATTCATTCTGTCCATGTTACATACTGACTTTTTGAGTTGTCCTACTGATAATTTGATGACGCTGCTTCTCCAACGAATATTATCCCACATCTAGCAAGCTTTAATGTATATCGGCCAAATACATTAAAAATGGGAAAAATTGTTTTTTCTAAATCTGCAGGAAATGTCATAGGTCAGTGCCATATATTCCACTACCAGTTTTGTGATCAGAGCCATATGCTTGTGTTTAGAGAGTAATTCGCAATCGGAGTCAGTCTATGGATGCTATGGGCCTGAGCAACAAGAAGCCTCACACTGTATCTACCAGCCACAGTGGCAGCTTTACCCATAATCCCCCAGATATCCCCAAAACACCTGGCATTGTGAGTATTCGCTTTACTTTTCTTGAAGAATTGCCATTGTAAAAAAATTGTTTTGGAAAGTCCTCCCAACACTTTGCTTTGTTACCATAATAGCATATCATTTAAGGCTAATTTACTCCCGAACTGTTTTTTCAGATGTCTACCTGAATTTCATCTTTTGTCCTTCTTCTTCTTCTTTTCCTTTCGGCTGCTCCCTTCAGGGGTCGCCACAGCGAATCATCTGTCTCCATCTCACCCTATCCTCTACATCTTCTTCTCTCACACCAACTACCTTCATGTCCTCCTTCACCACATCCATAAATCTTCTCTTTGGTCTTCCTCTGGGCCTTCTGCCTGGTAGTTCCAACCTCAGCATCCTACTACCAATATACTCACTATCCCTCCTCTGTACATGTCCAAACCATATCAATCTAGCCTCTCTGACTTTTGTCTCCAAAACCTCTTGCATGTGCTGTCCCTCTGATGTCCTCATTCCTGATCCTGTCCATCCTCGTTATATAATCTACTGGAATCAATGCAGCAGTTTACACTGGAAGCACTTTCAGCACGTCTTACGTCCATAAGAGCAAGACAAGAACTTGTTAATTTAGACAATAGAAATCCATATGCCTAAAAAAGAAAACCCTGGTCTTCGATTTTGTAACATTTAAATTTTTTTCCGAGCATTAGTGAATGGCTACAACCCAATTCCAAAAAAGTTGGCACTCTGTGTAAAGTGTAAATAAAACGAATGCAATTACAATATTGGCAAATCTGATTCCCTAATAAACCTATATTTTATTCACAATAAAACATAGAAAGCATCAAATGATGAAAGTAAGACATTTTGCTATTTCATGAAAAGTATTAGCTTATTTTGAATGTGAAAGCAACAACACATCCCAAAAAAAGTTATAAAAAGGCTGTAAAAGTACCAGTAAGTGATACTAAAAAGAATAAGCTGGAGGAACTTTTGCAACTGGGGTAATGGTGGCCTGGTGGTACAGGTCCTTCTCAAAAAATTAGCATATTGTGATGATGTTCATTATTTCTGTAATGTACTGATAAAAATTAAACTTTCATATATTTTAGATTCATTGCACACCAACTGAAATATTTCAGGTCTTTTATTGTTTTAATGCTGATGATTTTGGCATACAGCTCATGAAAACCCAAAATTCCTATCTCAAAAAATTAGCATATCATGTTCAGGTAGTCTAAACGAGCTATTAACCTAATCATCTGAATCAACCAATTAACTCTAAACACCTGCAAAAGATTCCTGAGGCTTTTAAAAACTCCCAGCCTGGTTCATTACTCAAAACCGCAATCATGGGTAAGGCTGCCGACCTGACTGCTGTCCAGAAGGCCATCATTGACACCCTCAAGCAAGAGGGTAAGACACAGAAAGAAATCTCTGAGCGAATAGACTGTTCCCAGAGTGCTGTATCAAGCCACCTCAGTGAGACGTCTGTGGGAAGGAACAAGTGAAAGCAGGGCCGATTCCAGACCTTGGGGGACCTGTGGAAGCAGTGGACTGAGTCTGGAGTAGAAACATCCAGAGCCATCATGCACAGGCGTGTGCAGGAAATGGGCTACAGGTGCCGCATTCCCCAGGTCAAGCCACTTTTGAACCAGAAACAGCAGTAAAAGCGCCTGACCTGAGCTACGGAGAAGCAGCACTGGACTGTTGCTCAGTGGTCCAAAGTACCTTTTTCGGATGAAAACAAATTTTGCATGTCATTCGGAAATCAAGGTGCCAGAGTCTGGAGGAAGACTGGGGAGAAGGAAATGCCAAAATGCCTGAAGTCCAGTGTCAAGTACCCACAGTCAGTGATGGTCTGGGGTGCCATGTCAGCTGCTGGTGTTGGTCCACTGTGTTTTATCAAGGGCAGGGTCAATGCAGCTAGCTATCAGGAGATTTTGGAGCACTTCATGCTTCCATCTGCTGAAAAGCTTTATGGAGATGAATATTTCATTTTTCAGTACGACCTGGCACCTGCTCACAGTGCCAAAACCTCTGGTAAATGGTTTACTGACCATGGTATTACTGTGCTCAATTGGCCTGCCAACTCTCCTGACCTGAACCCCATAGAGAATCTGTGGGATATTGTGAAGAGAAAGTTGAGAGACACCAGACCCAACACTGTGGTTGAGCTTAAGGCCGCTATCGAAGCATCCTGGGCCTCCGTAACACCTCAGCAGTGCCACAGGCTGATTGCCTCCATGCCACGCCGCATTGAAGCAGTTATTTCTGCAAAAGGATTCCCGAGGTATTGAGTGCAGAACTGAACATAATTATTTGAAGGTTGACTTTTTTGTATTAAAAGCACTTTTTTTTATTGGTCGGATGAAATATGCTAATTTTTTGAGATGGGAATTTTGGGTTTTCATGAGCTGTATGCCAAAATCATCAGTATTAAAACAATAAAAGACCTGAAATATTTCAGTTGGTGTGCAATGAATCTAAAATATAAGAAAGTTTAATTTTTATCAGTACATTACAGAAAATAATTAACTTTTTCACAATATGCTAATTTTTGAGAAGGACCTGTTGGTGCTGGATCACTGATCGATCCTAAGGTTGGGGATTCAAGTACCACTCTCCACAAGGTTGTCATTGCCCCCCCACTCCCCCCAGTGCAGCTAACTGGGTTATCAAAGGTCGGCCGTGTTTCTCACTGACTATAGTGAGAGGTTCATGTAAAAGAACCATTGCTGATTTTCGACAAGAGTAGCTGCACAGCCATCAGCGTGTTTCTGCCCTGCGATGGCTTGGCGAGCTGTCCAGGGTGTACTCTGCCATCACCCGGAGTCAGCTGGGATGGGCACCAGCCTCCATGACACCCTAATTAGGATTAAGCGGTCACAGAAAATGAACCTTTGCAACTGATTTTGTTAATAACAGGTCAGTAACATGATTTGGTCTAAGAAGATCGTCTGGGTCGAGGTTCACCTATCTGAAACAATCTACAAATTGTGCACTAATTTATTCATAATGTATTGTATAATTGCATAGACTGTAGATAGCTCACGATCTACCATGCATTATTTTATCAATAGACAATCTTGAGAAATTGCTGTGTGAGGCCGAAGGTCAGTATTAAATGCCCCCGATTTTCAGGTTTTCATATGGCACTGCATTAAAACCAGGCATGACTCTTTCATAGAAACTATTGTATGGGCTCAGGAAAGACTCCAGAAATCACTGCCAACATTTTTGAAATCCGAGGTGTATTATGTAGCATCTTTCTGTGTTGTTCAGTTACAATGGCATGGGATTGTAATTTACAAGCAAAGTAGCATATTTATGACTTATTTACATATTATTTTTAAACTTTTGTACACTGTCACCTTGATGACTATTCCACTTCAGAAATGGAGATCGTATAATTGGAAAAACACATCACGCAAGTCAACAATTTGGACACAACTTCTAATGTAATTACCATAATTATGCATGTCCAGGCCTTTCAACGGTACTGTACATTAATTTATTTATAATACAATGATACCTCAGCTCACGAACATAATTGGTTTCCAGAAAGTGTGTGTAAGGCGAAAAGTTCGTCTTCCGAACATTTATTTCCCATAAGAAACCATTAAAATGAGAATAATCCGTTCCCAGGTCCCCATAAAACATAATTTTCTCCTAAATAAGCCTTAAAACTACACAAAAATATACCTTATTTTATGTATAATAAATGTGCTATTGTATTGTAATTAAAGAAATAAACTGTACTGTATAATAAAGTCGTTTTATTTACCTTTGTGATGGTAGTTGATGGCTTGATGGAATGGAGTGGGAGGAGGAGGGAGGGAGGGACTTACTGTTTGGAAGGAGAGTTTGGAAACGCCTACTGTTTGGAAACACCCTTAGCCACAAACGCACCCTTAATAGCTTCCTTGTTCTTAAGGATGGGAGCAATGGTAGACTTAGCGTACTGGTACTGGGACGCTGAGTCACACAAACGCACACCTCGTTCGTGTTTTTCAATGATCTCCGCCTGTGGTGGGGTCTTTTTCGGTCCCATAATAGCAAAAGTACACTCAATATGGTCCAAAATGTCTATCAAACACAAACCACGTCCGCACTCAAAGAAAGGGGGTGACGAAGTGTGACGCCGTGAGCGTGCGTCAACTTCTCGTGGCCGCCACCGTGGCGCTGTTCGACCGCGTGGTTTGGTTCGTCCGCCGAAAACTAGTTCGTCAGCAGAGACTATATGCTCGCAAATTTAATGTTCTTGAGGCGAAAAGTTCGTGAGCTTAAGCGTTCGTCAGCCGAGGTTTTACTGTACCTCTGGCTTCTGGGACCTTCAGTTTTAACTGCTTGGCTGTGATCTTGACTATGAATTTGGTGGTTTTGTAGACATATATGCGGAAAGAATGTATTGTTACAGATATGTACAAAGTGTGATTATGCATAAATACTTTAAAATAAAAATAATAATAATAAAGATAGTGCAGAGTTTTGAATTGTGATATTAGAAACCAATGCATGGAGGTTTTAAAAAGAATTCAATCAAATTAGGCACTATATACTGTTGCTGATAGTTCTATCATTAATCAATTTAATATTAAATATAAATACCAAAGTGAAGCCAGAACTCCATAGCAGGCAGTCACTAAGGCACCAAACTGATTCAGGCAGGATGTTGGACAGTGTAGCAGATGGAATTTTGCTAAACAGTGTGTTGTAGTAAATACCGTGGCAACAAAATAAATTTGACAACATTTTTGGCATGGTGTTTTATTTCAGTAAAATATCGCCTGTAATATATAAAACAAATTGATATGAAAAATCTGTATAAGAAATGAATATCTTAGAAGGCATTTGCAGTATTTGTGGTATTTAACTGGTATCTCCAAATCAAAACATATCTGACAGGTTCCTAATTTCTGCACCATAGTCTCTGATAATACCTGGGAAGAGTCCAACCCGAAAAAAATCAGGTCCATTTAGTTCCAGGAGGAGCAGCGCGATTGGCATCGAGAACATTCAGGAAGTTCAGGAAAGAAGGTACAAGAAGCAAAGATTATTTTCTCTTATTTTGTGCATACTGACAGTAAAGAAATGTTCATATTTGAATATTGCAGCAGTAGGGAGGTGTCTCCCAGCGCACAGAAGATACCCAACAGCAGCATTGCCTTGCATGACCCCAATACTGAAAACTCATCTAATCACAGTTCGCCTGAGATGCCTACCACCAGGACTATGTGAGTAACCATATGAACAAGGAACAATTATTTATTGTAATGGTCAGAAGCATGATTGAGAGATACATTTAAAATGTAAAAAAAAAACAAAAACACTTAAATAACCATAATAGCTATCGCCTTGTAATTGAAATAGTAGTTATTTTATATTTATTTAAATTTTGCACTAAACATATTCATTCATTCATTCATTCATTCATTCATTATCTAAGCCGCTTTATCCTAATTTGGGTAGCAGAGTGACCAATGGCCATCTCAGCCAACCCTGGATGAGGGTGGGGTACACCCTGGACAGCTTGCCAGGCCATCCTAGGGGTGATTTGGAACAGCCAATTAGCCAATTGTACGTTTTTGGACTGTAAGAGAAAATTGGAGTTACCCAGAGGAAACCCAGAATTTAAAAAGAAAACAACGACCAATAATTTGGGCTTCATTTAATCATTTTGGCGTTAAATTACAAATTTAACTGAATATTTAACTACAAGCATTTCAAAAACAAAATGTTTTGGGGTGAAATCAATCAAATTCCTACTGGAACACTATTACTTAAAACAAAGATCCAATGAAGAAACCCTGAAATTATAACCCTAAAAAATAACTTCAATCTCCTTGTCCACCAGGGTTCTTGCTTAAAAATCTATAGCACATACGGTATGTAGTAGCTTTGATACGTCATACATTAATGTGCGTTGTGAAAGCTTTGAAGAAGTGCTGCAGTGGGAACTTTGCTTATGCACCTTATACATCTGCTTTAATCGACAAGCTCACATCTAATGAAAATAAAGTCTTATGGGGTTAGAATATTCAATGCAATAAATTTCACAGTAATACTGTAAACGGGTTTTTTGAATGTGCAGATTTCCTACTTACAATTGTTTTAAAATTAAGTCCAGACGTGTGGGATTTGCAGGGAAATTATATTTTATATTATATAGGGAGATTGGGACTTAATAAAATGAATACCCTTATTTGTGTGCTGGATGTGCACATATTTATATATTTATTTATATATTTTCTCTGCTGTTATTCAGAAAAAATTAATGTCTTCTGGCTGGCTAATGCTAATGCTAATGCTAATGCTAATGCCAATTCTACAAACATCTGGGTTAAAGGAGAGCTAAGATGGTGGCATAGTGGGGCCGGTGGCGTTGTGGTTAGGGTGCTGCACTCATGATCAGGAAGTTGTGTGTTCAAATCCCAGTTAGACCCCCACTGTGCTGAGACCCCTGGGCTAGGCCTTAACCACAAGTGTACCTCTGTTCACCCAGCAGTATAAATGGGTACCAGTTAAACTACTGGCAAAGTCACCTGTGATGGACCAGCTTCTAATTCAGGAGTTCTACTCCTAGTCGCTTCATGCTATGGAAACCGAGGATAAGCACCGGCCTGATGAGCCACTATGGCTCGGGTGTAAAAAGCCCAACGGACTTTCCCTTTTAAGATGGTGGCATAGTATGTGGTTGTGTGCTTACTGTTTGCTTGCATATTCATAGAACAGGGTGTCCAGGCTTATCCGCAAAGGGACGTGGGAGGCGGTGTTGACACTCTCGATTCAGACACAGCCTAAAATTTAAAAATGTGAGCAGGGCCTTTCTTCATACTGCTTTTGTTCTAAACCAGGATTATAATCATCTGAAATATATTGGGGTTATATTGTCTGCAAACAAATACAAGTACTGTAAATTTAGAAATTGCTTTCTTTTGTTCTATTTGCATTTTCCATATCATTGTCCCAACCTTGTCTTATCTGGGTCAGTAGTTCAATTTAAGTGCAACACTGATATACTGTTAAGTCTGTGGGGGTGTGTTCTTTATAGGTCAGCTCTATGCTGTAGAGCCCCCTCCATTCCAGAATCCTGTGATCTGTCTCGGTCCTCATCCAATGCCAGCAGCTTCGCAAGTGTGGTGGAGGAGAACGACCATGAACATGACACTACAGATGACTACAACACAGGACTGGTAACTTCTTCACATATCTACCTACCATATAGGCACAGTACGGACAGCATCTTCAGTATTACCACAATAATATCTATGTTTTATTTATTACAGGAAGATTCAACTTTTTTTGTTTGTTTGTGCTTTAGGAAAGTCTGTCTTCTGCCGGTACTCCACACAAACAGGGCTCATTCACATACAGCAGCAGCTGGTGGGATGAAAGTATAAGTGCTAGTAAACACAATAAACCAGGTCAGTAATGTATGATGTTATGGTTTAGGAATTACAAGTTTTTAAAACGTTATTGATGGAAAGAAAAAAAAGTTTTATTAATGGTATTTTTACTTTTATTTTGTCATTTCCAATTCTTACCCTGAGTTACATCTCCCTAAATGCACAATGCTATCAGTCTTTGAGGCTCAGGGTTAACAAATGCTTTCCCTCTGACGTTAGCCTTGACTTTAGACTCAAACGTCTCAATTATCATCTGAGAAATCCATTCATTCATTTTCTGAACCAGATACTCCGAATTAGGGTCGACAGGAGGCTAGTGCCCATCTCAGCTGGCTGTGGGCGAGGGCAAGGTACACCCTGGACAGCTGACCGGCCATCGCAGGGCAGAAACACACTGATGGCTATGCAGCTACTCGTGATGAAAGTCATCGATCCTTCTTTTAATGTTTCCCACCATAGCCATTGAGAGGCATGGCTGGTCGTTGATAACCCAGTTAGCTGCACTGGAGGATAGCAGTAACAGCCGTTGACAGTGGGGCTTGAGCCCTAACTTTGGATTTGGTAATCCAGCACCTTACCACCGAGCCACCACTGCCTTTGGCTGAAAAATTTGTTCATTTTCTGTAACCGCTTAATCCTAATTCGGGTCACGGGGAGGCTGGTGCCCAGCCCAGCCGACTCCAGGCAAGGGCAGAGTACACCCTGGAGAGCTCGCCGGGCCATCGCAGGGTGGAAACATGCTGACGGCTTTGCAGCTACTCTAGTCGAAAGTCAGCAATGGTTCTTTTACATGAACCTCTCACCATAGACAGTGAAAGACATGGCCGGCCTTTGATAACCCAGTTAGCTGCACTGGGGGGGGTTAAGGACAGTGACAACCTTGTGGAGAGTGGGACTCGAACCCCCAACCTTAGGATCAGTGATCTATCACCCCTATACCACTAGGCCACCACTGCCCTTTGGCTGAAAAATAATTTCATGAAATAAGATGAAGTCCTTCAGATACTGTAGCCTTTGTTTTCATGCCCTTGCCAAAAGTATGCTGGGGCGTATAGTGTTGCCATGATTCAACCTTCTGTCATTCCTTAATAACGTTTGCCTGGAGCAGGATTATAAAACGAATTTTCAATGAGTTCCACATCAGTTCCAAATTTAAAGGTGATCAAGTGCAAACTTATCACAGAACAAGCTTTTCAAAAAGGGCAACCATGAAATCTGCATAGGAAACTGATTTATTTTGGCATGAGTACTCTTTTCCTTTATTCACTTGCAACAGTGACAAGCTAGCATGAATGACTAGTTGTTTGTTGAAACAGGCTGCTACCACCTAATGGAAGGATGATAAATTGTTTCATGGTAACTGTCAACGCAAAGATTGTGCGATAATCATATACTTTAAAACCTCCTGCAGCCAATAAAAAATGAGTTCCCAGGCCTTCAGTTTGACGCTTGTATTCCGGAGGATATGCTTTACAGTACAATATTTCTAAATATCACCCATAATATGTGAATATATATAGAATGATGGCATGTCAAGTTCTTGTTTCCTGTCCCTGTGACCTTGGCCGCCAATGTGGGAAATGTTTGTCCGGTTCCTATCCCCTGATTATACAAGAACAGTGATTACCAAGCTTGATGTGCAAATATATCTTGGATGGTAGAATGTGGTAAACCTGTGATCTTGATGTTTGCCCTCCAACATAGAGAACGCTTGTCTGGAGCATGATTCCTGATGTTTCAGCACCAGCGTATAAAAAATTTGAGTTATGATGAAGAACAGCCAGTGATGTGTATTCAGAGGGATTTGGATATACAGTCGGCCCCCAACTTACGAAATCAATCCGTTCCAGAGCCTTTTTTGTATTGCGGGGATTTCGTAAGTAGGGGTCGCACCTTAAATGTTAAACGCCTAATTCATTCCAAGGCTCCAGTCTTTGGACTACATAAACCCCATAAACCCTTTAAAAACGATAAAAGTACACCAATTTTGTATGGAATATGTGTTAAAAGTAAAAGAAAATTATTTATTAAACCATTTAAACATTTTATTAACATATTTATTAATTAAACCATTATTAAACATTTTTTATTAACACACACACACACCCACAAGATGTGAATTTAAATCATTCCCTGCTTGACCATCTACTGAATTAAAACAACTTAAAAAACGAAACTAAAAACTAAAACGTTATTCCCTCTCTCTCTCTCTCTCTCTCTCTCTGTCTCTCTCTCTCCCTCTCTCACGCGCGCGCGCTGCGGGCCACGCCCTCAAGACGTGAATTCAAAGTGCATTCCCTGCTTGACCATTTACTGAATTAAAACAATGTCAACAACTCAACTAAAAACTAAAGCATTATTCCTTCTCTCTCTCTCTCTCTCTCTCTCTCTCTCTCTCTCACTCTCTCGTGCGCGCACGTGATTTCAAAGCGCATTCCCTGCTTGACAAACTCAACTTTACTTTGATTCCTTGAGGGATCAGAATTCCAGATGAGCTCAAATGCGCCCACATTTATTAAACATTTACTGAATTAAAACAACTAAACTAAAAACTAAAGAGTGAAGCTTCCTCCTGCCTCTATCTTGGAGGCCAGCGGGGCGGGATGTTGAGAGACAGCCAATGAGAGAGCAACTCGGGCGTCCTGTGAAATTTTGATTGGCGCGTTTGAATTTTGAATTTCTTTTTGTAAGAGGGGGTTGTTTCATATCTCGGAGACGGAAACTCAGGAAAATGTTTTTCACAATCCGGGGATTTCGTACACAGGGGTCTTCGTAAGTTGGGGGCCGACTGTACAGTAACTGAACTTTGTAAAACAAACGTGAGACAGCATGGGAAAATCATGGCTCGGGGCAAAAAAATGAGATTAATATTGTATTTGTAACAATTGAAATGATTTAATTTTTTTTGTTGTTGAATTTTTTTTCAAGCAAAAAACGTGCACGACAATGAATCAAAAAAGACTTTGAATATGTTGGGAAGCCACTCAGTTACATCTTACACTAAGTTACGACTTATTCATTCCGTTTGTAAGTACATGAAAAAGGAAGACACAACTTTGCTTCTGGTTTTCCTGCATTCGTGCTGAAGCAGACTGCCTCCTCCTCAGCTCCACAGAGATCCATCACATACAGTGGTATGAAGAAGTATCTGAACTTTTTGGAATTTCTCACATTTCTGCATAAAATCACCATCAAATGTGATCTGATCTTTGTCAGAATCACACAGATGAAAAAAACAGTGTCTGCTTTAACTAAAACTACCCAAACATTTATAGGTTTTCATATTTTAATGAGGATAGCATGCAAACAATGACAGAAGGGGGAGGAATAAGTAACTGAACCATCACATTTAATATTTTGTGCCCCCCCCGGCAGCAATAACTTCAACCAGACGCTTCCTGTAGCTGCAGATAAGTCTGGCACATCGATCAGGACTAATCTTGGACCATTCTTCTGTACAAAACTGCTGTAGTTCAGTCAGATTCCTGGGATGTCTGGCATGAATCATTGTCTTGAGGTCATGCCACAGCATCTCAATGGGGTTCAAGTCTGGACTTTGACTTGGCCACTCCAGAACGTGTATTTTGTTCTTCTGACACCATTCTGAAGTTGATTCACTTCTGTGTTTTGGATCATTGTCTTGTTGCAGCATCCATCCTCTTTTTAGCTTCAACTGTCTGAGAGACGGCCTCAGGTTTTCCTGCAAAACATCCTGATAAACTTTTGAATTCATTTTTCCATCAATGATTGCAAGTTGTCCAGGCCCCGAGGCAGCAAAACGGCCCCAAACCATGATGCACCCTCCACCATGCTTCACAGTGAGGATGAGGTGTTGATGTTGGTGAGCTGTTCCATTTTTCCTCCACACATGACGTTGTGTGTTCCTCCCAAACAATTCAACTTTGGTTTCATCAGTCCACAAAATATTTTGCCAAAACTTCTGTGGAGTGTACAAGTGCCTTTTTACGAACATTAAACGAGCAACAATGTTTTTTTTAGACAGCAGTGGCTTCCTCCTTGGAGTCCTCCCATGAACACCATTCTTGGCCATTGCTTTACATATAGTTGATGTGTGTACAGAGATATTGGACTGTGCCAGTGATTTCTGTAAGTCTTTAGCAGACACTCTAGTTTTTTTTTTTACGTCTCTGAGTATTCTGCACTGAACTCTTGGCGTCATCTTTGGTGGACGGCCACTCATTGGGAGAGAAGCAACAGTGCCAAACGGTCTCCATTTGTAGACAACTTCTCTGACTGTCGATTGATGAACATCCAGACTTTTAGAGATGGTTTTGTATCCTTTCCCAGCTTTATACAAATCAACAATTCTTGATCGCAGGTCTTCAGACAACTCTTTTGAGCGAGCCATGGTGCACATCAGACAATGCTTCTCATCAAGACAATTCTTACCAGGTGTGTGTTTTAAAGTGGGCAGGGCAGCTTTAAGCCACTCATCAGTGATTGGACACACACCTGACTTCAACTGTTTGGTAAAAATTGGTTTCAATTGCTCTTTAAGTCTCCGTAAGCAGAGGGTTCAGTTACTTATTCCTCCCCCTTCCGTCATTGTTTGCATGCTATCCTCATTAAAATATGAAAACTTATAAATGTTTGGGTGGTTTTAGTTAAAGCAGACACTGTTTTTTCATCTGTGTGATTTTGACAAAGATCAGATCACATTTGATGGTGATTTTATGCAGAAATGTGAGAAATTCCAAAAGGTTCAGATACTTCTTCATACCACTGTAACCTACAGCCTCGTCAGCTGAAAACATACAGAACACATCATTATGATCAATGAATATACAGGGATCCCTCACTCTCTGTGGTTAATGGGGACCGAGACCCCCCGCGACCGCCAAATTCCGCGAAGTAGGATTACGACACCCCACCCCCACCCCCCCGGAATTCCGTATACATACATGTGTATGTGTACTGTACATAATATCAATAAATACATATTCAACTATATAATTGCTTATAATAACAATTAAACATTCAAAAATAATGCATAAGATGTAAAAAAAAAATTATAATAAATACACGCACATACAGATGCGCACCTTACGTAAAAATTAAGTAGTTTTGATGGGAGGTTTTGGGTTTTTTTTTGCATAATTGGCCTTGTTTCTTGGCATTTTCCTTAACTTTTTCCCCTATTCTTCATTAATTTCCATATTTTTAAATTAGATGAATATTTAAAAAAAAAAAAAAAAAACGCAATGTACTGAAGCCGCATGAATTGAAGCGCAAAGTAACGAGGGATCCCTGTAAAAACGGATTATTTTCCTCTCGTAAAAGCACATCCATGAAATCATGCACACACACTCACACACACACACACACACACACACACACACACACACACACACTCACACACACACACACACACACACACACACTGATAGTGATTTTATGTACAACCACTATCACTCATCAGGTTCCATGTGTTCATTATCAGTAACATTTTCCACTGGTCCAGGTTGATCCTCTTCGCCATTACTGCTTAAAATGCCTCGGTGAGTTCTGACGAGGTGAAATCTGCTTCCATAGGAATCCTCTGTTTCCGACAGCAACTTTGAAATTCTGCGCACTGATTGGCTCCGTGAGCCTCGACGCAGCTTTTATTTTTTTTTGGCGGATGGTGCACTCACAGCCCGTCACTTTCAGCAGTAAAAACTCTGAGCAGTAAAAATATCTACACTTCAAAAGTAGAAGAAGGACTTTTTTCTAAAATAAGTCAAACTACAGATCAGAGCGGCGGTCGAAGATGCACGGGGTTCATGTCATGTTCGTTGTGGATAAAGGGCTCCGTGCACAGTGGATTCAAACTAAATCAGAATTACTGCGCCGAAACACGGACAGGTCGTGTCGTAATGTGTAAAAGTTAAAGTCTGTTTACGACCCGAACACTGTGTTCTTCCGCCTTTGATGATGGAAGACGCGGAAAAGGAAATCCCAGTGGAATCATATTTCAATAAATTACTTGTACTTTATTCTTTTGCGCTTATTAATCAAACTAACTGAGTAGAAAAAGATTTACAATCCAAATATGAAAAAGATTAAATGTTGATATTTTTAGCCTCCATCACTTCACGAGCCTGTCGTACAAAACTACGGCTGGCGACTTATCCGTGATTTTCTCCTGCAGCCTCACAAATTGTGCCTGATCAATACATTTTAATGGATGTTTGGATTCATTTCTAATATAATATAAAAGTAATACATACCCAATACCCAGACACATCACTTCAAATGCTTTTGTGTTTGACTTCACAGCTGTCTCACGACAGCTGTCTGACCCCATCCGGCCCAGAACAGAAAGACAACACTCTGCTTCAGTAAGATGTTTTCACAATCATTTATTCATCTACTGATCACTGGCTCTGTTTATTGCAACACATGAGGAGATGGTGGATTACATGTCATTGTGTGTGTGTGTGTGTGTGTGTGTGTGTGTGTGTGTGTGTGTGTGTGTGTGTGCAGAATTGCTAGGCTTTCGCCTCAGATCACTTCATGAATGTCCATCAGCAGGTCTGATTCATTTTTAATTCCCTAAATTTCAATCGTTTTGATAAACAAACAGCACATGATGTCTTCACATCTCACTTTCTCTGATAACCGGCTGAGACGTGACCTGAACACCTCTCATGTTCTCTTCCATTTCCAGTATTCCCACAAGCAGCTCCGAAAGAGACTAAAGTCGTCTGCTGCTGAGATCCGGTTCAGAAGGACGGCCGTCAAGCACAGTGGCCAGGCATCCCGTCCCTGTTTTAAGGATTCATGCCGTTTTTGTTTGCATCATGTGACTGATGCCGTTAGGCTTCAGCCAGTTACAAAGGCTGTGTTATTATACAGGTGCCACGCCTCAATATAGAGTGCAGTTCTTATGCTTGTCCGCCTGCAATGCCAAGAAAGGGTGTTATGGATTTATCCAGAACTTTCACACCCTTTTCTGGCTTTACTTTTCCTTCTCTGTCTCTGTATGTTATAACTTCCACATGGCATCAGACACAACACACACACACACACACACACACACACACACACACACACACACACACGCGCACGCTTGTTATGGCACTATTTCTTTGTTTAAGGGTTTATTTATTCATGATTATAATGGCAAAAGTCTGCTGGTCACCCACAGGGAGAAAACAGCCCAGGAAGGGGGGAAACCCCACCTGATTAAGAAGAATCTATAACTCAAAGACAGAACAGGATATATTGAACATTCTGTGCTGCAAAAACACACATGAATCATGATGTAAAGTAGTGCAACGGGATTCTGGGTAAGATTTTCTCTTCTTTGAAAACAGCAGTACATTTTTGTATTATTTTCATCAATTTTATGATGTGAATATTGATAAATGCTGTTTGTTGTTAAATTAAATGGCTTGTGCTGGAAGAAACACACTTTATTATCCTGTGAGGTGAGTAATGTTTTATAAGAAGTACTGCTGTGTATAATAAGTATATATCGTATTGTCTATTTTGGGTTTTCTTCATACGTTTATGCACATTTCTCAACTATGATTTCTGCTGCATTTATATTTGCACTGGGAACAAGTTCAGACTTTTTTATTGTGATGTATGTAGTATGCAGTCGCTCTGTCTTACACACACACACACACACACACATACACACACACACACATGATTCTGTTCATCACTTCTGCAGAGCATTTGAGGATGAAATTATTCACTGTGCTGTGTACTATGTGATGTTCTCACGTTGCCTTCTATAGCTTTATCTGTTCTGTAGTTATCCTGCAGAGGGCGTCAGTAAGCTTTTTGAATGTAAATACAGTAATGATGTGACTGGCCAATTATATGATGTTTCATCTAAAAAAAAAAAAAAGAAAAAAAAAAAAAACAGTCACAGTTGATGAAATCATCAATCGTATTTCAACCTATTCTCTATTTATATCATGGATTAATTGCTGTGAATAAAAATGTCAGTGCATTTAACCCAGGGATGTCAAACTCGTGCCACAAAGGGCCGTGTGGCTGCAGGTTTTTGTTTCAACCAAGCAGCAGCAGCAGCAGCAGCAGCACACCTGACTTGGCTCATTCAAACAACTGATAAGAGTCTTCAGGCGTTTGATTGGTCAATCTGTGTGCTCTGTCCAGAGACTGACCAATCAAACGCCTGCAGACTCTTATCAGTTGTTTGAATGAGCCAAGTCAGGTGTGCTGCTGCTGCTGCTTGGTTGAAACAAAAACCTGCAGCCACACAGCCCTTTGTGGCACGAGTTTGTCTCCCCTGATTTAACCTGTACTGAGGAAAGTACAGGAAAACGTACAGGCGCTGAAATCTATTCAAAACATATTTGTCATGGCAGTCAATAATAATAATTTGAAATGCACATATATGTCGTGCAGATTTAAATATAACATGACATTGTCCATCTACCCATCCATTGCCTATACCTGGAACCAATCTCAGCAGACTTCAGACAAAAGCTGGGGGCTACACCCACAACAAGTCGACAATCGAGTGCAGCATCGGGGGCCTAATTGTGAGAGACAAGGCTTTGGGACCAAAAGATCAGTGGTTCAAATCCCGGAATGGCAGGGTTTGTGGTGGCAGGAGGAGAGGCATCTCTCGTTCCTCCACCTTCACAGCTGAAGTGCACTTGTGCAAGGCACCCAACCTTCGACTGCTCCCTTGGCAGTGGTGTGTGTGAGTGTGAGTGTGTGTGTGTGTGTGTGTGTGTGTGTGTGTGTGTGTGTGTGTGTGTTGGATAGGCTAATTTCCAGTGCAGGATTATTGTAGTAAATCGCGCACACACACACACACACACACATACACACACACACACACACACACACACACACATTTCTTCCAGGACTAACACATACACAAACAACCATTCACAATTACACTTATTTGTAATTACTGTTGCCACTTGATCTAATTTTTTATATTTTTGGACTGTGGGGTAAACCCACGCAAGAAGGAAAATCATTACATCTGCCCTTAAATGTCCTTTTTATCTTTTTTTTTTTTTTTTTTTTTTTTTTTTTGGTCACCTGCCATTAAAGCTGGAGCTACATAGGATTACCATGTGTGGTCTTGCATTCTCATCGTCAGCATTATCACACTTACTAGTAATTCTCAAATGCTCATCAACCTATTTCAACCAAACTTTCACAGAATTTTATTTACATTTACATTATTCCACAAATAATATTTTATTTTTGTATCAATGTCAATTTGGGGGATTTTCATTACACTGCTCTACAAGGGGGTTGCCATCATTAAGCCACAGCTTCTCCTCCATCTGTAAATGGATTATTACAAAACTTCCACATTATCTTCAGAACCTTAAGTTAACTTCCTATTTTATTTTCATTAAAAAAAAAATCTGATTTTTTTTTTTTTTTTTTTTTTGCAGTGCAGGCGACACAAGTCTTCACTGTTCAATTTCCTGTTAAGGTTTTATGGTTCTTTCCCCATACAGAAAATGCATTGAATGGTATTGCAATCATGGTAATTGTAGCGTAATTGCAGATTGGGTTGAAGAACACTGACGTGTGAAGAAAATACATTCTCAGCTTTCAGTTATATCAAACTAAGATTGAACTCTTTATACTGCGCTATTTGATTAATTGTATAAAAAAAAAAATCTTTTTTTTTTTTTTTCATGAAGCAATCGTGTTTATCTTTAAGAATGTTTTTGTCTATCAAATTCTGTAATTTATGGTTTGTACAGTTTAAAAAATAATGTTCGGCGTAAATGTAATCGTCTCCATTCTTATTATTACTGTGTGGTGGAGTCCGGGTTTGTGAAATGTTCAGTTCGAGGTTTGTGTTTTGAAGTGAAAACGCTTGTGTCCGTGCTGCGAGGGAAAAGAGTGAATTTTCTCTTCATTTTTTTCGGATTCTTTGTGAAACGTGTGCCCTCCAGTGCTTGAGCTTTGTTATAGTACATTGCTGTTGTCAAAGTGTTGTTTATCATCTTTGCCTGTACATATCCCAAAATCACTCGTATTAAAAATGTGTTTCCAAACAGGCTGATACTGCAAAATAAAAATTATTCAACTGGTTTTCTCTCACCACAAAGACGTAGCGTGATGTTTTATCATAGACAACACGACCTGTCCCCTCCTACCTCCGCCCCCCCCCCCCAGTAAAATAAATCCTGTATCCTGAAGCTGATTAATGCATAAAGTGGTTTTATTGATTATTTCATGCTGTGTTTTGTTACACTGCAGTTTCCATTCAGGAACAGGCTACAGGCACCAGGGCTGGTAAGAAAGTGAGCAGCACAAAACAAATGGTAAGTATTGATCCACTTAACAGTCTGCACAATATACAGTAATATCATCTGATTGGTTAAATTGATACAATAGATCTTTTCTTTCTTTTTTCTTTTTTTTTGAGCTACAGGTATACAGTAGAGTCAAAACATCGGAGTTTTGTTTCCAAAAACAAATTAACATATTTCTAATACAGGTGCTCCCCGACTTACATTCATCCGTTTTACGTTTTTTTGCTTTTATGTTTTTTGGGGGTTTTTTTTTTCAGAAAAAAAAGTCAAATTTTGAGTTTAGACGTACCTACGTGGCTGACGTAATGACGCAATGATGCTGCGTCCATTGTTTACAAACGAGACTGAACCCTCCTTCTTCCCAGTTCAGTTTTTTATTTATATATATATATATATATATATATATATATATATATATATATATATATGTATGTATAAATATGTATAATGTATATAAATATGTATATAAATATATATATATATATATATATATATATATATATATATATATATGTGTATATATATATATATATATATATATATATATATATATATATATATATATATATATATATATATATATATATATATATATATATATATATATATATATATATATATAGCGTGACGTCGCCTCTGTGATCTTTGTGTTTACACTGTTTTGCGGACTTTTGTAACCTGAAGCAAATATGGTTGGTCAGAAGCGTAATCCTACTAGCATGGGTGCAAGTCTCGTACATAGAGATGAATTAACTATCTGCTCAGATCGGCACAATCTACCATGCGTACTCAGTTAAGCAAAGAGAGTTGTAAAATGAATGAAAACCCAAGAAAGAGAACTCTCTTCATCAGTGATTGACATCAATGCAGGCTGAGTACTAAACGAGTTCAACAGCGCCCTTGTGCACTTAAAAGACCGGAAGTCCGTATAACCCGCACTTTGTTTCAAGCAAGTAAACTACTTTCAGTAAGTGCACTACTTTCGGGATTGAGCGCCTCACATATTATAAGCGTTGATTGGCTGTTTTAAGCTTCATGTAAAGTGAGTCGGCTCAGCATCATGTCATGTGACCATCCATCGACCATCGGAACCATTTACAAACAGAAAGATCGCATCATAGAGAATGTTCAAGGTTATATTTGACACTGTATTTGATATTTGATGAGTGAATTTGATTAAAATTTATCAATTTGAAATGATTTTGTTTGAATTTAATTTATTTGAAATTAATGTTGATGTATTTGATGTTATTTTACAATGTTATGTTTATAATAATTGATTTAGGGGTGTTTTATGAGATACGGTAATGGTATTTATGGATGTATAGTACAGTATGAACGTCATACGTCACACGTTATACGTCAGGCCGTCCGGAACCAATTAAAAACACAAGTCGGGGAGTGTCTGTACAATTTCTTGAATTTCTTATCAAAGGCCAAATAGTATTTATTCTTGATGAACACGTTTTAGTCTATATGAAAATTTCACATTTCTGACTATCAATCAAACACAATTTCCTCATTAAAAAAAACAAAAAACAAAAGATGCGATTGCATTCAAGTAGCGACACACATGTGTCAAACATGTGCGGTCATCTCATAACAACCAACACTTTATATAGACTCCTCGAGCTATAAGCTAGCAATAAGTAATAGCGATGTTATAACAAAGAAATGATGGGACCTTTGGGAATTTTTTTTTTTTTTAATAAGTGAACTAAAAACAGTTCTTAGTGTTTTCCTCATATGTAATCAAACCTTGCTCTATTTGTTTCACTGTACATTTTCACAGCTCGAGGTTCCACCATTTAAAGGGGAAAGGTTCTCTGAGCACGTTGGAGCCGCAGTGCACTTCCCCGAGGAGCTTGTGGTAAGACGTAAAGTCATCAATGAAGTTACAGTTCAAGCCAAGCGGCTCGAGCAGAGAGCACACCTCAGTCTCCAGGGCACATTTACCGTTCACCTGTGGGCCAAAAGGCTTGGGGATGCCAAGATACTTATCAAGCACTAACATGTTGACCTGCAAGCATAAACAAGTAATGATTACAATACCGGCACAGTGAAGAGAATCATCAAGTTGTTTACTTAGTTTATGGACCTATTGTTGTAAATGTGTGAGAGGTAAATAAATAAAGTAGCAGAGCAGGACGATATTAAGCATCAGTCATTGTGAGAATATTCAGAACATCAACATTACAAAACCGAAGAAAAGTTAGCAGCAAATCATGTCAATCATGACATGATAGGACAGTGTAATAAAATGTGTGATGATCTGAGAAAACCTGTCAGATATCACTGAGGCTAAATTTCGAAAATATTTATGATTAATGAACTTGTTGTCATTAACTAAGTTGTGCTCAAAATCAAATCTTTCTGCTCGTTGTATACTTTACATAATTTAAAGGATATATAAATGTACAGGGATCCCTCACTTTCCGCGGTTAATTGGGACTGAGATCCCCACTAGGCCGTCGAAATCCGCGAAGTAAGATCTCACACACACCCCGACTGATGTATACGTATATGTATGTCTGTCTGTCATCCTTTCGGCTTTTTCCCTTTTACTCGGGAGTCGCCACAGCGAATCATCTGATTCGCACGTTTTGATTTGGCAGAGGTTTTTACGTCGGATACCCTTCCTGTCACAACCCTTTTTTAGCAAGGGACAGAAACACGCTGACGACTTTGCAGCTACTCTTTACGAAAGTCAGCAATGGTTCTTTTACATGAACCTCTCACCATAGACAGTGAGAGACATGGCCCGCCTTTGATAACCCAGTTAGCTGCACTGGGGGGGGGGGGGCAGTGACAACCTTGTGGAGAGTGGGACTCGAACCCCCAACCTTTGGATCAGCGATCCAGCGCCCTATACCACTAAACCACCACTGCCCCCTGTATACATATATGTATATAATGTATATAATATCAATAAATACATATTCAATGCTATAAATGCTTATAACAACAATTAAACATTAAAAAATAATGCATAAAATGTAAATAAAATATAAATACACACAGACGCGCGCACGCACTCAGATGCGCACCTCACAACAATGTAACTAGTTTTGATGGGAGACTTTGGGTTATTTTTGTTTTGTGTTTCTTTAGGGTGTTTTTTTTTTTGTTTTTGTTTTTTTGCATAATTGGCCTTGTTTTTGTGGCATTTTCCTCAACTTTTCCCCCTATTCTTCCTTAATTTCCTTATTTTTTAATTTGATTAATTTTTTTATTTATTTTTTTATTTATTTATTTATTTTTTACTGCGATGCACTGAAGCTGCATGAATTGAAGCGCAAAGTAGCGAGGGATCCTTGTATTTCATAGTAACATAGTTCACTGTGCCATTCCTAAATGCACGCTAAAAGCTGTTATGATGCAAAGAAGAAGCCCGATCCAAAAAAAACGCTGGCGTCTTCTCTGGACCGAGGTGGAAAACTGTTCAGCGGTCAGGTGACTGAGAATGAGTTCCTTTTGGCATTTCCCTTTTTCAGGGGTCGCCACAGCTGGGGAGGCAGAATGGATGCTACAGCCTCTAGACCAGGGATCACCAATGTGGTGCCCATGGGCACCAGGTAGCCCGCAAGGACAATATAAGTTTCCTGCGGACCTGTTCACTGCTATTTTTAGGACGGACCCACAGCTACATAGCGCCACTCTCCATTGAGCTGCGTCTAATTTTTTTGAATATATTTTCAAATCCAATCAATATCATTAATTATTAATAATAACATATAATTAAAGGGTAAATGGAGCAGATTTGTAATTTCAGAGGTGTGTATCGACCTGGTATCTCTTCGCATTAATTGCTACCCAAGAAGTAACGATCAGTTTCAAAAAGGTTGGTGAGCCCTGGTCTAGACTAAACAGGAGAGGGACCATCAAGGTTCTTATCAGCCCTCAGTTTAAAAGCCTGCATGTCTGTAGGCTAAGTTCAATAACAGTGATTCCTGAAGGTGTTCCTGAACTCATACAAACATTTTCATGAAAGATTGCTGCCTGTTTTAGTGCCACTTGAATGTCCAAAGATGACGGTATTCACTACTGATTTTTCTTCTGCCTGTGTATTATCTGTACAATTTGAGATGCTCTGTACTTAAAGTATTCCTTTCAGGAACTTCTGTGATTTTCAAACCCATGTAGAATTTATAACCATGTAATTGATCGTATAATGGCTTTCCCAGGTCACCACACGTACATTACAGTAATTGATTGAAGGATCAAACTATACCATGTCAGGGTAAAAGGCCACAGCTCGGTTCTCTTCCCTCGACACGTTAAACAGGACTGGCAGATCAATGATGTCCTCATCATCTAATCCAAGCTCTTTCTTTAGTAAGTCCCTATTCCAGTCAATACAGTTCTGATTGAAATAAAAACAAACAAACAAACAAACAGAACAAGAAAAATAGGGACAGAGATTTAGTGAAGTGGATGGACTGAGGTTTTAAGCTTTCAGGACTTAATTTCTATTTGCCCAGGTTCACCAGTACATGGTTCAAAGACAGTACTTTGCCTTACTGGACCACCTCTGAGCTTCTTATACTTACAGGCCTGCTGATTTAAATCAGATCACTGACCTGGACATAATTGTTTTCTGCTTGAAACATCATGTTGCCCAAGATGTGATTCACGCTGATCTCGTCCACTGTCCCTATTAAAAACTTAAGGTTACTAAGAATGCTGTAAGACATGATTGCTCTATGCAATACGTATACTGTATACTCAGTCCATATGAAAACACACCAGTCACGAAATCTGGAATAGCTCCACAGATTGATATTTGAAGTATATACTTATGATGTATTTGAGATAATGAATAATTCAAGAAGACATGTAAACATCATTCAATTTCATTCACAATAATGTTAATGCGATAATGTTAATGCGTCAATATGGGGCCAAAATAAGGACGCCGTGCACGCAGGCCTGCAGCTCGCAGACGGTTCCGTACGGTGTTGGGGTGAATGAATCCGCATCGTCCTTGAACTTGAGCAGCCGTTCTTGTCGCTGGTAGTGTTCGGTCTCGGACATGATCCCGTACGATCTGACGGTCCTGACGTGCCGTTGTCACACGTCGTTGACCCGGTCGAGGACGGTCCCGAGTGCTCCCCGTTTGCAGAAACCTTTGATGGAGTCTTACGATCGTTGTGTGTGCACAGTGAAGTCGTCTGTCAATTTCCCTGATGCTGGCACCATTTTGAAGCCTGCCTATGGCACGTTCTCGTTCAGGGGCTGTAAGCATCGTGTCGGCTTTTCACGAGCGTCAGTGAACAAGTGAAATTTCATTTGGATTCACGTGCTTTTAAAGGCAATGTGTGCACAAATTCAGAGTGAAATTCATTTTTCCCGTGGTGTGCGTGCAAAATGTTGCGTTTTTGCGAAAAATTGCCTCACGTTACAGTTAATATGAAATTCTCGCATTTCATGCACCTGGCATGTCGGGTGACGTCACTATAGTGTTGTTGTTGTATAAAAATTATATTGAAGATTATTTGAACTTAAATATTGACTTCTTTCAAATTGTGTGTTTTCATGTGTACTCAGTGTATAAAAGAACAACTGCCAAAATTTACCTGCAAACATCTTAGCATCCCCGTGTCCTTCATTCTGCAGTGTCTTGAATACTCGATATGCTGCGTCAGGGCTGGCTAACAATAGTCTGAAGCCCTGCGCAATAGTCAAAGGATAAAAGTCAGAGCCAGTGGAGTAAATAAACATTGAATGATGACGAGTGCAGGTCAACACCTCGACCTCTGAATCTGACAGGTAAATAAAGTCTCAAAATCATGTGGGCAAACAAAAGACTTAAATATGTACCTTTCTGTCAGGAGCTGGGACAAATGTCATGAACTCATCCACATGACCAACCACGAGCCAATCAGAGTACAGAGCAATGGGCTCCTGAACCTTCTGCGCCCACAGAAAGTCTTGCACCACTTTGGTCATATTGCGGCCATCCTTTGTGCTATTGTGACAGTACGAGTTAAAATCTGGTGTTATCTTTCTGGATATATAACATGTACAGGTGCACTAACATTATACCTTATATTATCAAGCTTTTAGTAAAGCTGTGTAAATGTTTATTTTTTAAAATTTAGTAAAGCCTGGTAACATGAATGTTGAGGAAACTGGGGCACGATATGGAGGAACTCACTGCAAATGAGATATCAGGAAATCGCTCATCTTCATTCATTCATTTTCTGAACCACTTAATCCTAATTACGGTCACTGGGAGGTTGGCGCCCCTCTCAGCCGACTCTGAGCGAGGGCGGGGTACACCCTGGACAGCTCGCCAGGCCATTGCTGGGTCAACACTCACACAACCATTCATACTCACGCCTATGGGCAATTTGGAACAGTCAATTAACCTACTGTGCATGTTTTTGGACTGTGGGAGGAAACTGGAGAAACCCAGAGGAAACCCATGTAAACATGGGGAGAACATGCAAACTCCACACTGAAACACCCAGACTGGGAATTGAACCCAGGACCGTCTTGCTATCCACTACGCGTCCGTGCCGTCATAGGTCATCTTATATGTCTAAATAAATAAACATAATATTGTATATGTATTATTTTCATGTCATTTATATGAAATTGTGAGGTTTTGCTTAATTATAACAATTATTAAAGTGCTAAAAAAAGAAAGAAAAAAGGACAATCTATGAAAAAAATTGCAGGACGTCAATCCATTATAAGATTTACAGCCGAGGTGAATACTGCGAAGTCTACACAATTCCACTCCTAAAAAACATCAATCATTGATAAATGAGACACCATTTCTAAATCGCTCATTTTCCGAACCACTTAATGCTTTTAGGGTCACAGGCAGCCTGGAACCCGTGGCGGCACGGTGGCGTAGTGGTTAGCTACGTCCGCCTCACAGCAAGAAGGCCTTGGTTCGATTCCAGGCCTGGGCGTTTCTGTGTGGAGTTTGCATGTTCTGCGGGTTTCCGCAGGGTACTCCAGTTTCCTCTCACGGTCCAAAAACACGCACAGTAGGTTATTCGGTTGTTCCGAATTGCCCGTAGGTGTGAGTGAGTCCGTATGTGGCCTGGTGAACCGTACGGTAGATCATTGTGATCACAGCCATGACAATCCCTGTATGAGCATCTTTCAAGCTTCAGGGATCGACGTCCATTCCTCGGGATTGGATGTAGACGTGTAGAGAGAGAGAGAGAGAGCCTGGAGCCCACTCAGCCAAAACTTGTTGAAGGCGAGGTACAAACCTGAACAGCTCACCAGGCCATTCCAGAGCCAACACACAACCATATCTACACGTAATTTCAAACGGCCAATTATCCTAACGTGCAATGCCTTTTGATTGTGTGAGGAAACCCGAACTCGGAGAAAACCTACGCACGCACGAGGGGAACATGCAAACTCTAAACAGCAACATTTGAGCAATGGATTCGAACCTAGGACTTTCTTGTTGTGAGGCAGATGTGCTAACCACTACTCCGCTGTGGAGTCTTTGTATCCAAATCGGTAACATGCATGATGTGTTTGAGTCAGTACTTACGTAGGGAAGGCAACACCAATAATGATCCTGCCCAGTGGATAGTTCTTCCCGTTAACAGTGACAGGAGGGCTGACCTCCAGATTGCCGAATGAATCCAAGCTGCTCACCTCTTTTCTTGAAGCATAACGGGTCACATAGCCAAAATCTGGACCCTGAGACAGAGGATTTTTTTGTCATGTAGATTTAACATAAGGAACAGATTTTCTCAATTGAGGTAGAGTAGATGGTGTAGAAACGATGATGTAAAATCAGCAACAGTCAATAAAATTAATTTTCACGAATTGTGAGTGAGGCAGTTGTGGCCTAAGAGTTAGAAAAGCAGGTCTGGGACCAAAAGGTTGCTGGTTTGATTCCTGAACCAACATGAAAAATGCTTTGGCAGTGGGGGAGTGAGCTGCACCTTCCGTTCCTCCACCTTCATGGCCGAAGTGCCCTTGAGCAAGGTGCCTAATCCAAAACTGCTCTCCAGGTGCCCCAATGTGTGGCAGCCCCCTGCTCCAAGTGTGTGTGTGTGTGTGTGTGTGTGTGTGTGTGTGTGTGTGTGTGTGTGTGTGTGTGTGTGTGTGTGTGTGTGCATGTGTGCTCACTGTTTAGATATGTGTGTGTGGGCTCACTTTGGATGAGTTAAATGCGGAGACAATAATTTCCCTTGTGGGATTCATATAGTAATAAAAAAAAAACAAAAAAAAACATGAAAATTACTGTGCCAAATCCAATAGTTCACACTGGGGCCACAATGTCCACAATTCAAAAAAGGGTGGCACTCCCGAATTTATAAGCATGATTGGGGTATTGAAAAGGTGCATGGTGCATCCAGAAGATCAAATTTGAAGGAATTGTGTTTCCAAGTTCACAAAGGTCTGATTACACTCTGTTAAGTTCTGTGACGACAGTTTCCACATCTACCACGATCAGCATGAAATTGTAATAAATCGTAATGATTGCAGAAAACATTTTGACCGTCAAAAGCTGTGTAATGATCAGCAAGATTCTACCAAGTTCCCTCGCGATCTTCACAATTTGATCCCACCACCACCCATTGTGATTCTCTTAAATTGTGGGCGTCATGACACCAGTATAAACAAAAGAAATGGATCATAAAGTTTATATTCCGTAAAGATACATGAATTTATTATACCGTATAGTGCTACCTCACTTTACGAAATTCATCTCTTCCAGAGTGTTTTTTGTAAATTTAACCGCATTTTACATGTAAAACACGTGATTCATCATGATGGATTCAGCTCTATAATAGGCAGTGGGTGGTAGCTGCGTCATCCCTCCTAGCCAATGGGATCCCTTGTCCAAGATGGCGTCAGGTGGACCTGTCCAGGATGGCACTTGAGTGAAGGCGACATGAACGACAGCTCAGTTGTTAGCCAGTGGGAGGCCAGCGGGGCGGGATGTTTGAACGTCATCGATGGAAGAGCAGCTTGTGCATTGTTTGAATGTTTGAATGCTGTGTTTTAATGTTTGAGTTTTTAAGATGGCGCTTTTGTAGCGTGAACTTGTTTCGTATACAGAGACAAAAATTTTAGGAAAATGCGTTTCGTAACCTGAATTTTTCGTTTGGTGAGACTTTCGTAAAGTGAGGTACCACTGTATTTGAATGACATCAAAATAACTGAACAGAAATTTTGCAACCTGTCTGTCATACCAGTAGCTCATCATAAGGAAAGTCTGAAAGTTTCCCATCTCGAGGAGAATCCAGGACTACAGGAAATCTGTGGTGTGGAGAATCAATATAGCCGAACTCAAGCTCATCCTGCAAGATAATAGCAATGCGGGTTATACAGTCCCATCTCAAAGTAGATCAACGCTTTCTATCCGGCTGATTAAACAGTGTGTATTGTTGCTGTTTAAACTTACAAATACACATATATATTTTTTAATGCCTGGAAATCAGTGACATGAAGAGTTGATGAGAGCAAACCTGCATCCAGCGATCTCCTCGGTTCATGTACTGGTGGCATATCTTCAGTCTGTGCCCGCTCTTCCGCACCAGCTGCTTTATGTCCGTCAGAAATTTATAATTATCCTGTGTACTATTTGTTGAGTTTAAAAAAAAAAAAAAAAAAAAAAAAAAGGTTTCAGTCTGTTGACTACATCCACTCCCAGTAACAGTCTTAAACAATCCCACTGGGACACTTTACTAATCCAGTCCACGATAGCACCAAGTCTTGATCAAACAGGTCTATGCCTACAGAGGCACTTGGGTCAGGGTTCAACACAGGGGGTTTGGGGGGTTTAAACACAATTGATTCATCTCAACTGTTAAGTGCCTGGTTTATCGGAAGTGTGTAGATGGATGTATTGTGATAAGTAATCCAAAATCCACCAAAATCCCCCTAAATCCAAAGGTTGAAGTAACTCCCACAATTACCCTTGACCGATCCTACCAACTCCTGCTGGCATTCATCACCAATCTCACTCACTCCTCTCAGTCAAACACTTCAAAACACTCCCACTCTCGCAGTTAATTTTGTTGGCAGCCATAGCCCAATGGTTAGAGAAGTGACTTTGGGATTGAAAGGTCACTGGTACAAATATACACACCCCATTTTCTTCATTTTTTTTTACACTTTCTTTATCAAGTCTTTATCTCACTCCCACTTGAATGGAGCAACTGTTTGCACACAATTTCCTCCAGGATCAATAAAAAAATTCTGATTCCTGAACCAGCAGAAAAATATATGGCGGTGAGTTCGTAAGCTACACCTTCCCTTCCCTTTTCCCACATTCATTACTGAAGTGCCCTTGAGCAAAGCCCCTAATCCCAAACTGCTGTCTGACCGCCCCAATGTCTGTGGCAGCCCACTGCTCTAAGTTTGAGAGAGTGTGTGAGGGCTCACTGCTTACGAATATGTGCTCAGTTTGGATGGGTTAAATCTAATGGCAATAATTTCTTCTGTGGGATTAATAGAGTACAGCAAAATCAAACATAAAATAATAATAATAAATCAATCAATCCCATACATCCCTGAGGACACTCCTAACCAATCGTACTCATTACTACCATCCTTCTTGAACAATTCCGCCAAATGAATGGCACTCTTGACTGGTTCCACCAACCCCTGTGGTTTCGTTTTGGTTCTTTCTGCTAGCGACATTTCCCAGTGAACTTGGTTAGCAAAAAAAAAAAAAAATTCAATTCAATTTCAAATCATTCAAATCCCAGCTGTGGTAGCTCAGAGAATCGGTTCATAAAGATTTATTAAACAATACTAGGAAATACTCTGTAGTATCTAAAGATAACAAACTTGGCTCTTTTGTCTTGCGATCCTCACATCTGACTGTTTGCTTCTAGCTGGACATACACATCTAGCATTCAAGACACTTTAACAAAGGTTATGTTTCATTAGTTAAGGATTAAAGATATTAAGCAATGAATAGAATAGGGCGTGTTGCCCGGTTTGAACGATGATTAACAATAATGCTGGCTCAAAAATGGATCTGCTTACCTGCAGACAAAGACATGCAAAGGTTTGAGGGTGTTGGGTGTCATAATCCAAGGAGCAACATGGAACATGACCTGGTCAGTGAAAATTGGAGTCTCTGGAAAACCCTAGAAACAAAACCAGAGCCTGCCTTATAAATTACTTTCTAGTACATTTCAAAAAAATAATGAGAGTGACTATCCACTTACTGTGCATTGCAAAATGTAACCATCTAAATATACTCATCTCTCGCCCGTATGCCAGGCAGCTTGATCCTACTAGGTCAGTGCTTCTCAAATCGTGGGGTGCGCCCCCCTTAGGGGGTATGATATAATGCCAAGGGGCGCACAGTGTGATGCCGGGGGAGCGCGCATGAGCCTGGGGAACATGCTTTTCTGTAGTAGTGTATGAGAATTAAGTGTAATTGCAGCTCCACTCCAGTAGTTGGCAGTGGCGCTCTCATTGTCGTGCTATGGTGTAGCATTTTTTCGCACAACAAACAATATGAAGCGCAGTAAACAACCCCTCAAGAAACAACACAGAAAAAATTCTAACAGGAATGAAGAGAAAGGTGGAGAGAGATGGAGATATTAAGACATAAGTTGAATGAATTTAAATAAGGATGTATTTTTTTATTTTCAGGCACATTGGTGCACTTTTTAAATTTGTAACAGAAAGGATTTAAACACTTAAGTTGAACTATATTTCTTTTTTATTTTTAATGTTAATAAAGATACAATGCTATGCAGAGATGTACTAATAACAATTTTATACACAAATACAGTCATGCTATTTATAGTCGCTTGTGGGGGGGGGGGGGTGAAATGGGTTTTTTTTTCTTCCTAGAGGGGGCGCCACAGAAAATAATTGAGAAGCACTATACTAGGGTCACAGGGAGTCTGGACTCTATCTCAGTTGATACTGGTGGGTACACCTAGGACAACGCGCTAGACCATCACAGGGCTCTTCACACCTGGGGCAATTTGAAACAGTCAATGCGCCTAATTTGCATGTTTTTGGATTGGTGGACAAAACTTTAGTACCCAGAAGAAACTTGCACAAGCATGGGGAGAGCATGCAAACGCCACACAGAAATGCATGAGCCCGGGACTTAAACCCAGGACCTCTTAAACAAATGTGCTAACCGCTACATCACTGTGCCACCACTTTGTAAATATAAGATATAAATACTTGATATTTGAAGGTACAGGCTTAAATTAAATCAAGTTAAATTGTCTGTCAGTGCAATGAGATAATTATATTGGCAGATAAGAAAACATTATTAAAATCGCATTAATAATCGTACAAATTGTGCCCTTGAATTGTATGTTATTCCCAAAACAAGATCAAAAAGAATTTTTGGTTGTATATAATTTTAAATCGATTATTTGACACATTTTTCTCGGTTGGGTTTGCAGAATTGCTTTGCACACTACAGAAAAAAACAGTGAAATATGAACAAGGTGTTTGCTTGAACTGACCTCAGCAACAGGCTCTAAAAGACTCAAGTGGATTGTAATGAGTCCATCAAAGTCTTTATCTGGAAAGTGAAGTCCCTCCACGTAGAACGTTAGCTCAGATGTTCCACCTTGATAGGGGACTTGATTAGTCAGTTGCGTTTTGTTTAACACGATAGGATGTTCCTTCAAGAAGAAACCAAGGTACACAGTTTCTGGAATAAAACAAATTGTAAAAATGTGTTTACTCATAATTGAGCAGGTTTTAGACATTTAAAGGAGAAGACAGTACAGTGGTACCTCACCTTACGAAAGTCTCAACAAACGAAAAATGCAGGTTACGAAACGGATTTTCCTAAAAATTTTTGTCTCTGGATACGAAACAAGTTCACGTTATGAAAGCGCCATTCGAACATTAAAACGCGCCATTCAAACAATGCACAAACTGCTCTCCCATCAAAATCCCGCCCCCGCTGGCCTCCCATTGGCTAGGAGGGATGATGCAGCGCCCTCTTATTGGCTATCTCCCAACATCCCACCCCGCTGGCTTCCCATTTGCTAGGAGGGATGACGCAGCTCCTTTCCAGCTACCATAATGCTTTGCGTGTAAAGGACAGAGTTACTGTTGTTTCACGTTTTATTTCTTGACTCAGGCTTTTAACCTTCCATAAACATTTGTAAGATTATAACTCTGCTAAGAAGACATGGTCAACACACGTGCGCGCACACACACACACACACACACACACACACACACACACACACACACACCGATGCGAGTGAGAAGTAATAGGCTCGAGTGATATCGCAAAGGAATACCGTATGGCCAAATCCGTCAACCATCGGTACGATATTGAAGCAGAAGGTCTTAAAAGGTATGATTTTATTGTTTTTAAAGCGTTTAGGGGTCGTATAGGGAGCCTTAGAACGAATCACGTGTTTTACATGTAAAATGCTGTTCAATTTACGAAAAATGCAGGTTACGAAAAAGGCTCTGGAACGGATTAATTTCGTAAAGTGAGGTACCACTGTACTTGTTTAAACCTAAAGACCCCTCTGTCCTACAAAACAGGGATCCCTCGCTACTTCGTGCTTCAATTCATGCGGCACAGTGCATTGCGGTTTAAAAAAATAATAATAATCGAATTAAAAATAAGGAAATTAAGTAAGAATAGGGGAAAGGGTTAAGGAAATTGTCGCAAAACAAGGCCAATGATGCAAAAAAAAAAAAAACCCACTACAAACAAACAACAAACAACCGAAAACCCCCCCCATCAAAACTACTTAAATTTTTATGTGAGATGCGCACGCCTGTATGCGTGTGTGTGTGTGTGTGTGTGTGTGTGTGTGTGTGTATTTATATTTTATTTACATCTTATGCATTATTTCACTTCCATTCATATTCTGTAACTGCTTAATCCTAATAAGGGTCATGGGAAGGCTGACGCCCATCCCAGCCGACTCCGGGGCTAGGGCAGAGTACACCCTGGACAGCTCGCCAGGCCATCGCAGGGCTGAAACACACGGACAGATTTGCAGCTATTCTTGTCTTATCCGCTGGATATGAGCAATAACACATTCTGATTGCCTAACCTAATATTAGGGATGCCATATGTTCCATTCCCTGTCACTCACAGCGATCGGCAGCCAATCATGGGCGTCTGTGAATTCGTTCATATGAGGCGGCAGATAGCACTTTCCCACCAAGAGTGTTAGACCGTCCCCAAACACACACATGCACAGTAGTTCGTAAAGATGTGGATAGAAGATTATGATTCGATTCCATCAGTCCCCACTTTCAGCACAATTCTCTCAAATCATGGAAACTGGACACATCGTGTAACATTACCTCAGTGTAAACGCAGGGGAATCAAGTCAACTTAGTGTTTGTCATTTTTGTAGTCCTGGAATGAAATAGTGTTGTCTCTACAGGGAGCGACATGATGCGTAGTGGTTAGCACGTCCGCTACACAGCAAACAAGTCATAATTTTGAATCCTGGGCTTGGGTGGGATTTATCTGGGTACTCCAGTTTCTTTCCACAGTCCAAAGACATGCATGTTCGGTTAATTTATTTGCATTTTCAAATTGTTCCCTAGGGATGTGTGTTATTATTTAGTGACATGATGCCGTACATCCTAACAAGGTTACCAGGGCCTGTGGAAGAGAAACAGACCGACAGCATCACCGATCCTCCTCAAAATTTCACAGTGGGCGTGAGGTGCTTTTCTACGTTCTCATCGTTTGTGTTCCTCCAGTCCCACTTACAGTGTTTGTTTCCCAAAAGCCTCATCTTGGTCTTGGTTGAAGTTCCGGTACCGCTCAGCAAAGCCCAGGTGTCTGTGTTTATGCATGCCTCCCAAATAGTGTGTTAGCATTTAGATTGCGCCTGATGGTTGTTTTGGAGACCTTGTGACCCCAAGATGCTCACATTTCTTGCAATTCTTTAACAGTGAGCTTCGGAGAAATTTTTAATTTCTCTTGCCATTCTCCTCACTGTGCATAGTGGCAAAATAACCTTGCGCCCTCGTCCAGGCTTGTTTACCACTGTTCCGGTTGTTTTAAACATGATGATTCCTCTGATAGGAGATATGGGGGCAGGCGTGACTCGGTGCAGGTGAGGGACGATTTTCTTGTTGCCATTGCCTGACTTGTGAAGGACGATGTGTCCCTTTGTCTTTCCCATGTTGAAGCGTGAATAAGAAAAATGGCCCCTGTGTGTCACATCATATTTATTCCCCAGGGAAATAAGAAGTGGTTAATTACTAATTAAATGTTCCTTGATACTCTGATCAACTTTGTAAACTACGGTAGAAATGAGATGTGCCAATAATTGTGGAACAGGTCACTGTTATGAAAAATAATTACTTGTTAATCAGGGATTTTTTTTTTTTACCCCTTTAAAATTCTCTTGAGTACAAGTTTGCATTTTTCTACAAATTTACCTGTGGGAGTAGCTTCTGCAAAAGATTATGTTCAGTTCATTTTCTGGAACCGCTTCATCCTAATTAGGGTCGCGGGGAAGCTGGTGCCCATCCCAGCCAACTCAGGGCGAGGGCAGAGTACACCCTGGACAGCTCGCCAGGCCATCGCAGGGCGGAAACACGCTGACGGCTTTGCAGCTACTCTTGTCGAAAGTCAGCAATGGTTCTTTTACATGCCTCACACCATAGACAGTGAGAGACATGGCCGGCCTTTGATAACCCAGTTAGCTGCACTGGGAGGACAGTGACAACCTTGTGGAGAGTGGGACTCGAACCCCCAACCTTTGGATCAGCAATCCGTCGCCTTGTACTACTAGACCACCACTGCTCGTTAGATTTTTATGTGTGTTTATAAATTTATTTTAAGGCTTTTACCACATCTTAACCAGGGAGCCAATAATTCTGTGTGTGTGTGTGTGTGTGTGTGTGTGTGTGTGTGTGCTCGTTCGGCAGTAGTGGCCCGGTGGTAAGGTGCTGGATCACTGATCCTAAAGTTGGGGGTTCAAGCCCCACTCTCAACATGTTGTCACTGTCCCTCCAGTGCACTAACTGGGTTATCAAAGGCCAGCCATGTCTCACACTGTCAGTGGTGAGAGGTTCATGTAAAAGAACCATTGCTGACTTTCATCAAGAGTAGCTGTATATCCGTCAGCATGTTTCTGCCCCGCGATAACCGGTCAGCTGTCCAGGAGGGATTCTGCCCTCGCTAAGAGAAAACGGATACATGCAAGGGCCAGTGATGCCAGAAGTATGTCAACACACCAGTAACGTGCGTGTGTGTGTGTGTGTGTGTGTGCGTGTGCGTGCATGTTTGTGTGTGTGTGCGTGCATGTGTGTGTTGCATAATTACAAGGGAGATGTTTTTTTGTACACAGACGGTTGTGTCTGAAAATACGAGATCATCTATTTCCAAAACACTCAAAGCCAGCAAACAACACAGCACAAACAACTGTATACAGTCAAAGTCATTCATTCATTCTTTCATTTTCTGTAACCACTTAATCCTAATTAGGGTCGCGGGGAGGCTGACGCCCATCCCAGCCGACTCTGGGTGAGGGCAGAATACACCCTGGACAGCTCGCCAGGCCATCGCAGGGCTGAAACACACGGACAGATTTGCAGCTACTCTTGTCGAAAGTCAGCAATGGTTCTTTTACATGAACCTCACACCATAGACAGTGAGAGACATGGCCGGCCTTTGATAACCCAGTTAGCTGCACTGCGGGGGACAGTGACAACCTGTTGACAGTGGGGCTCGAACCCCCAACCTTAGGATCAGTGATCCAGCACCTTTACCAGCAGGCCACCACAGTTCCAGTCAAAAGTCAGTGGGATTACATTCTGATGTGTGACAGGAAGATTTCCTGGTCATGAACATTAAAACACTGAAATTGCTAATTTGGCGATTTTTTTGCTTTTCTCTGCTGCCGCATGATTAGCTGATTGAATAATTCAGCAGATACATGTGTTGCTATTCAAGTTGGCAGTGTGTGCACTTAATTGACATATCAATTTCCCTTTTGTTTATCTCAGCTTTTGGATAACCACACCCATATTGACTTATTGAAATTCCCACAAACAAGATATAGCTATGCTTCGCTGTTATAACGCCGCGCAGTCTTCTGGGAAGGTTTTACTAAATCTACTATGTTTCGTAACATGGCTGTGTGAATCTGTGTAACCTTTTCTGAGTTTTTAGTGAGTTCAGGCATATATGTGGGATGATGATGCTTGAGGCACATTCTAGTGCTAATTACACTTTGTGTACAGATGTTATGTTGGAACATGTTTCTTTGATGGCGAACTATAATGCTAGACCATACAAAGACACTCACGATTCTTTAGAGTGTATTTGTAATCTATAGGCTTTTCTCATGGAAAATCTTTAAATAATATTTAGTACTGCTTTTATTTATATTTATATTGCATACTTGTATTGTGTGTTTGATTTAATGAAATGATACAAGGAAATGCACTCACATTATTTTTTTTTTTATTTACTTTATTGCACGTCACTGATTTTTTTTTTTTTTATAATGGCATGCATTGCCTGTTTTATAATGTTCAGTTGCACACCTTTTTTGTGCACACAGTAAGTGACGTTAAACTTACCTCTGACCTTTTTTGGTTAAAAGAGCAATCTCTCTCAGTTGCTTCCCACGCTGACGATATCTTAATGCTGACACGCATGTGTTCTTACTTGTAAAATATGTATGTTTCAAAAAAAAAAAATTAATGTGTATGTAGTTTTCTTGTTCTTTTCTTTTATTCTTTATTCAAAGACATTTAAGATTAAGCATGCCCTCTATTTGGAATACAGTGGTGCCTAACCTTACGAAATTAATCCGTTCCAGAGTCTTTTTCATAACTTGGATTTTCCGTAAGTAGAAACGCATTTTACATGTAAAACACGTGATTCGTTCCAAGGCCCCCAATACTAGCCTTTAAAAATTATAAAAAGTATACTTTTTAAGGTACTAACTTCGTGTTGACCATGTCTTCTTAGCGGAGTTATAATCTTACAAATGTTTATACAAGGTTAAAAGCCTGAACCAAAAAATAAAAACTCCATGAAACTGCTCAAGGGAGCTGTGTCATCCCTCCTAGCCAATGGGAGGCCAGTGGGACAGGATGTTGGGAGAGAGCCAATGGGAGGGAGCTGCGTCATCCCTCCTAGCCAATGAGAGGACAGTGGGGCGGGATGTTGGGAGATATAGCCAATGAGAGGGAGCTGTGTCATCCCTACTAGCCAATTGGAGGCCAGCGGGACAGGATGTTGGGAGATAGCCAATGGGAGGGAGCTGCGTCATCCCTCCTAGCCAATGGGAGGCCAGCAGGGCGGGATGTTGGGAGATATTCAATTGAGAGCAACTCGTGTAGTGTTTGAATGTTTGAATGGCACGTTTGAATGGCGCATTTGGCGCGTTTCGTAAGGAGAACTTGTTTTGTATGCAGAGACAAAAATATTTTGGAAAATGTTTTTCATAACCTTCATTTTTCGTTTGCTGGGACTATTGTATGGTGAGGTACCGCCGTACGAGTGATCTAATAGTCATTAGAACTCAATAGTATACAGGAATGGCACGGTATGATTTGCCATCTCAGGATAATGCTTGAATCAAAAAGTCAGACACACAGCTTGTCATGGGCACTCGAGTAGGTGACATCGTTAACACAGTTTAAAATGGAAAAAAACTCTCTGCCCTTCTTCTCATGCACCGTATAGTATCAACTAACTCTGGATGAGTACTCTTGAATACCTTGTAGTGCTTACTAACTCAGCGAAAAGTGCACCGTTCACCTAACCCATCTCTGTCATGGTTAAAATATGTAAATATAAACGATAAAATTATCATTTTAGTTTTTCCATTATATTTCTGCATAGTGCTACCTAAACTCTGTATAAGGTTTAAAGTGACACCTTTACACAGCTTCTAGACTCTGCACTTGCCTGCATTGGGTGCTCATCTGTGTCTGTAATGACTTTAAATAAATAAATAAACAAATATACAATACGAAGCTCACTTTAAAGTGCTTTTTTGCTTAGGTGTTTATGTAGTATACTATACTCAAATATTTATGCCCCTCAAGACTTAGTGGATGTCATGAAAATGAATATTCAGGGATATCCGCCTTCAGGGCATAATTGTATATGATTGCCATGAACCTTACTGATAAAAGTCTTTTAGGTTGTAATGGTCTAGTGGTATAGGGCGCTAGATCGCTGATCCAAAGGTTGGGGGTTCGAGTCCCACTCTCCACAGGGTTGTCACTGTCCCCCCCAGTGCGGCTAACTGGGTTATCAAAGGCGGGCCATGTCTCTCACTGTCTATGGTGAGAGGCATGTAAAAGAACCATTGCTGACTTTCGTAAAGAGTAGGCCGCAAAGTCGTCAGCGTGTTTCTGTCCCTTGCTAAAAAGGGTTGTGACAGGAAGGGCATCCGACGTAAAAACCTCTGTCAAATCAAACGTGCGAATCAGATGATTTGCTGTGGCGACTCCCGAGTAAAAGGGGAAAAGCCGAAAGGAAGACAGACAGACAGACAGGTTGTAATTTGAATGTGTTAGATTGGGGTGTGTTCCGTGACTTCATTAAAATATCAATGTGAATTCTCTGTCAGTATAAAGCGAGAAGGTGTTTCTGTTGTGACTCACTCAGAAGGCCCTCGGCCTGACGGCTGGCCCTGCCCCTGAAGATCCTCACTCTCTCGGCATCCGTTTGAGAAATATACACACTCAACTTATAGCCTTCTGGGAGCTCAGGTGGGCCACTGGTCCGCAAGATCATCTTGGACATGTCCTTTAAATCTGAAATTTGAAAGACAAATCTCTAGTGTAGAAATATTAAGAATACTTTCCTGTCAATATGTATGGTTAGGGATTTTATTCAGACCACTGAACCATTATATTGTGCAGTTCCAGCTTTATCAGCATATTAAAGGAGGCATTTCGTATTCACCGCTTTCCAACAGGGAGATATATTTCCCATCAATATGAAGAGGTTTCCTGATATAATTTCAGAATAAAAGGTGTTATAAAAATGTTTGGAGCAAAAGGTATCAATTTATGATGCCGCTAGCCGATTGAGGAGGAGCCATCTTAACGAGAGATGCCCGCAGTTATTACTTAATACAGGAGTCCCCAACCCTCGGTCCATGGACCGGTACCGGTCGGTGGATCATTTGATACCGGTCCCCTAACAAAGTCTTTTATGGTGCAAATTATAGTTTTATTATCAGAGCTTCCAGATCTTATTTTGAAAAACAACTGTTTTTGACATTGCCACAGAAGCACTGAAAGCCCTTCTTCCGTTTCCAACCACATATCTTTGAGAGGCGGGGTTTTCTGCAGTGACAGCCACCAAAACGAGACTACGGACTAGACTCTAACCGGTCCGCAGGAACATTTTCATACATGAAACTGGTCCCTGGTGCAAAAAAGGTTGGAGACCACTGACTTAATGGATCCTTAAATGAAGGAAGATATACGGGGATATATGTTCGAGCCATAATGGCCAGCTGATGTTGTGAGGAAGAAGATGGATGATGCAATGAACTGAGGAGCACCAGGCCTGAGTATCAGACAGCCAGACCAAAGAAAATGCTGACTCGACTCTGAAATGGAGAGGCGGGGAAACAAAGATTGGTGGGATTGTGACATTTGAAAGATTTGGCTGATGTTGAATGAGAAGTTCTGATGTTTCGAAGTTCCTGGACATGCAGTTCACCTTTGTAGGAGAATCCACTGTATCATGAATCCCTAGTACTGTTTGCCTGGCAGAAAATTCTCGAGCAATAACTTCATGAATTCAGATGAAGAGGAGTAATGAATTGCAAAATAAATTGCGTCAACATGTCAGAAAGTCACATGTTTTTTTTTTTGTTTTTGTTTTTTTTTTTTATCTGAAGGGTAACTAATTTATAAAAATGGGAATACAGTACAGGGATCCCTCACTTTCCCCGGTTAATTGGGACCAAGACCTCCCCTGCGACCGTCGGATTCCGCAAAGTAGGATCGATCCCCCTGACTGACGTATACGTACATTTACTAGTCCTTCTCAAAAAATTAGCATATTGTGATAAAGTTCATTATTTTCTGTAATGTACTGATAAAAATTAAACTTTTGTATATTTTAGATTCATTGCACACCAACTGAAATATTTCAGGTCTTTTATTGTTTTAATACTGATGATTTTGGCATACAGCTCATGAAAACCCAAAATTCCTATCTCAAAAAATTAGCATATCATGTTCAGGTAGTCTAAACGAGCTATTAACCTAATCATCTGAATCAACCAATTAACTCTAAACACCTGCAAAAGATTTCTGAGGCTTTTAAAAACTCCCAGCCTGGTTCATTACTCAAAACCGCAATCATGGGTAAGACTGCCGACCTGACTGCTGTCCAGAAGGCCATCATTGACAATCTCAAGCAAGAGGGTAAGACACAGAAAGAAATCTCTGAGCGAATAGGCTGTTCCCAGAGTGCTGTATCAAGGCACCTCAGTGGGACGTCTGTGGGAAGGAACAAGTGAAAGCAGGGCCGATTCCAGACCTTGGGGGACCGTGGAAGCAGTGGACTGAGTCTGGAGTAGAAACATCCAGAGCCACCGTGCACAGGCGTGTGCAGGAAATGGGCTACAGGTGCCGCATTCCCCAGGTCAAGCCACTTTTGAACCAGAAACAGCGGCAGACGTGCCTGACCTGGGCTACAGAGAAGCAGCACTGGACTGTTGCTCAGTGGTCCAAAGTACTTTTTTCGGATGAAAAGCAAATTTTGCATGTCATTCGGAAATCAAGGTGCCAGAGTCTGGAGGAAGACTGGGGAGAAGGAAATGCCAAAATGCCTGAAGTCCAGTGTCAATACCCACAGTCAGTGATGGTCTGGGGTGCCATGTCAGCTGCTGGTGTTGGTCCACTGTGTTTTATCAAGGG
Organism: Plotosus lineatus; assembly: GCA_024760905.1. Lineage (NCBI taxonomy): Eukaryota > Metazoa > Chordata > Actinopteri > Siluriformes > Plotosidae > Plotosus > Plotosus lineatus. The sequence continues at coordinate 32,324,742 of CM045741.1, forward strand.
CAGGGTCAATGCAGCTAGCTATCAGGAGATTTTGGAGCACTTCATGCTTCCATCTGCTGAAAAGCTTTATGGAGATGAAGATTTCATTTTTCAGCACGACCTGGCACCTGCTCACAGTGCCAAAACCACTGCTAAATGGTTTACTGACCATGGTATTACTGTGCTCAATTGGCCTGCCAACTCTCCTGACGTGAACCCCATAGAGAATCTGTGGGATATTGTGAAGAGAAAGTTGAGAGACACCAGACCCAACACTGTGGATGAGCTTAAGGCCGCCATCGAAGCATCCTGGGCCTCCGTAACACCTCAGCAGTGCCACAGGCTGATTGTCTCCATGCCACGCCGCATTGAAGCAGTCATTTCTGCAAAAGGATTCCCGACCAAGTATTGAGTGCATAACTGAACATAATTATTTGAAGGTTGACTTTTTTGTATTAAAAACACTTTTTTTTATTGGTCGGATGAAATATGCTAATTTTTTGAGATAGGCATATTTGGTTTTTCTTTACTTTTTTGCCAAAATTATCAATATTAAAACAATAAAAAGTTTGAACTACTTCAGTTGTGTGTAATGAATCTAAAATATATGAAAGTCTAATGTTGATCAGTACATTACAGAAAATAATTTAAATGTTTAATTGTTATTATAAGCATTAAAAAATAATGCATAAGATATAAATTAAACAAATATACACACAGACACATACATTTTTATGTGAGGTGTGCATCTGAATGTGTGCAGACGCGTGTGTGTGTGTGTGTGCATGCGTGCACACACTCAGATGCACACCTCACATAAAATGTAAGTAGTTGTTTTGCTTGGGGGTTTTGGGTTGTTTTTTGTTTGGGGTATTTTTACATAATTGGCCTTGTTTTTGTGGCATTCTCCTTAACTTTTTCCCCTATTCTTCCTTAATTTCCTTATTTTTTAATTCGATGAATATTTCTAAAAAAAAAAACGTGATGCACTGAAGTCACATGAATTGAAGCGTGATGTAGCGAGGGATCCCTGTATACATTTACAGTACCATAGTGTATCAGAAGCAAGGATGAACCAAACTGGCCCACTAGCACTATCATTCCAGATGTTTTATATCGAACAGCTCATCTTCCTTCCAGGTGTGTATTCTGGTTTGTATATGTACTTCCTGTCTAAAAAAGACTGCAACATCAATATTTGTAAAGTGTTGCAAAAGTACTTTCTCAGCTATTTCAAGGCACATCTACACGTCGCTCAGCTGCTCTGGGCCGCACTACATCATCACCTCTTTCTGAGTGGTAGATCTGAGAGCGTCTGCCAGACAAGAACGGTGCTGCCCATTTCTCAGCAAAAAACTCTGTTATTAATTACTGGGGCTATGACTTTCTTTTAATCATGCTTAGTTGTGTATTAAAGACAGTGGTGGTCTAGTGGAATAAGGCGCCGGATCGCTGATCCAAAGGTTGGATCCACAAGGTTGTCACTGTCCCCCCCCAGTGCAGCCAACTGGGTTATCAAAGGCCGGCCATGTCTCTCACTGTCTATGGTGTGAGGCATGTAAAAGAACCATTGCTGACTTTCGACAAGAGTAGGCTGAAAAGCCGTCAGCGTGTTTCCGCCCTGCGATGGCCTGGCGAGCTGTCCAGGGTGTACTCTGCCCTCGCCCTGAGTTGGCTGGGATGGGCACCAGCCTCCCCGCGACCCTAATTAAGATGAAGCGGTTACAGGAAATGAACTGAATGAATGGATGAACTGAGTTGTGTATTAAATTAGTTATAATTATGGGAAAAGTAATTTAATCTAGTACTATAGCTCCGGGCCTAGTGGTATAGCTTGGATTGCTGGATTGCGCTGGATTGCTGATCCTAAGGTTGGGGTTTCGAGTCACACTCTCCAAAAGGTATGTCACTGTCCCCCCAGTGCAGCGAACTGGGTTATCAAAAGCCGGCCATGTCTCTCACTGTCTATGATGTGAGGTTCATGTAAAAGAACCATTGCTGACCTTTGACAAGAGTAGCTGCAAAGCCGTCAGTGTGTTTGCTGCAATGGCCTAGTGAGCTGTCCAGGGTGTACTGTGCCCTCGCCCGGAGCCAGCAGGGATGGGCGCCAGCCTCCCCACGAGCCTAATTCGGATTAAGTGGTTACAAAAAATGATGATGATGAACTATAGCTCCCCTTTAAGGTCAGTTTTAAATTTGTTGCATGCACATTGTGGTTTCACTTGTCATCTTGCATAATGTTCTAAGGGCGGGGTTCTTAACATTTGCCATTTTTGTACAGATAAGCACTCAAGCCAATATCATGCTGTGTTTATATAATACAAATTCTCCATCAATTTACCTTCGTGTTGCTTCATGCATTATTTTGCTGTATTTGAAATATGTCCGCTTGCTGATTATGTTCGAGATAACATTTGTTATGTGCATAATGCAAATTTTTGTATTAATGTACTTATCAAGAGTAGCCAAATTATTTGAGTTTATTTGTAATGCAATGTTACAAATACAGCGGTACCTCACCTTTTTTCTTAACCTGGATTTTTCGTAAATTGAACTGTATTTTACATGTAAAACACGTGATTTGTTCCAAGGCCCTCAATACTACCCCCTAAACCCTATAAAATTGATAAAAGCATACCTTTTAAGACCTCCATCTGCTTCAATATCGTACCGATGGTAGACGGGTTTGGCCATATTCCTTTGCGATATCACGAGCCCGCTTCCTCTTTTCACTCAAACCGGAAATCACACACGTGCGCGTGTGTGTGTGTGTGTGTGTGTGTGTGTGTGTGTGCGCGTGTGTGTTGACTATGTCTTCTGAGCAGTGTTATAATCTTACAAATGTTTATGGAAGGTTAAAAGCCTGAGTCAAAAAACAGTAACTCTGTCCTTTACATGAAAAGCATTATGGGAGATGAAGCTCCATAACAGCCAATGGGAGGGAGCTGCGTCATCCCTCCTAGCCAATGGGAGGTCAGCGGGGCGGGGTGTTGGAAGATAGTCAATGGGAAAACAGCTCGTGCATTGTTTGAATGGTGCGTTTTAATGTTTGAATGGCGCATTTGAATGTTTGAATGGCGCGTTTGGTTCGTTTCTTAAGGAGAACTTGTTTCGTATACAGAGACAAAAAATTTTGGAAAATGTTTTTCGTAACCTGGATTTTTCGTTTGCTGGGACTATTGTAAGGTGAGGTACCACTGTAATCCAAAATAATGTAAGTCTTTGTTTGGAGATAATACTTAAAAATAATTTTGCCATACAATGGTAACTGATTATATAAAGAGATTAATTGGGGATTAGCAATTGCCGTAACTTAATACAGAAACATCTGATCAACAGCACTTGCCTTTATTAGGCATGCCTATTGGCTTAAGTGCTGTTTGAAGAAGTGAAAGCCTACAAATAGAATTCATGACATGCAGTCTTCCGATGTACATAGTTGTTCTTTCTCACCTTGACAAGCCTGGGATCACTGTGAGAAGCATGTGTTTTGACACTATCTATTGCTTTCAACACCATGCGGCCTAATCTTCCAAGGAACAAGCTGGGAGATATGGGTTTGGATCACCAACTATCAAACTGGATTTTGGGCTACCTCCCTGCGATTGACATGATCATCTGCAGCAAAGGGGCTTACATGACACTGTTCTGGCCACCTTGTTCTTCACCATTTACACTGCAGACCTCAGGGAGAACTCTTCTCAATGTAATCTGAAAAAGCTGTCTGATGATCCCACAGTCCTTGTTGTTTTATAAGAGATAAGGAAAAATGGAATACACAGAACTGATACAAGACTTTATGGAATGGTGCATGCCAACCACCTCCAGATCAGTGTTGGAAAACCAAAGAACTGGTGGTGGTGGATTTCTCAAGGAGTAAAGACTTGTTGGCCTTGAGGACAAGTGTAGGACTGTGTATTGGGTGTAGTGTACCAAGTGTAGGAGGTATACCAGGACTGAACCTGCTGAGGCAAGTCAGGTCTTTTGGAGGCACTCCTGAAGACATTTTTTACTCTGGAGGCAACGGCTAAGATCTCTGGAGTGGTTTTGCTGGGGCAGCATTATCTCTGCTGTGGACAGGAAGAGACTCCACAAGCTGAATAAGGAAGCCAGTGCTCTACTGAGGTGCCTATTTGAGAAGGTTGGAGAAAGAGGAGGATTTAGCTCAGTTGGTAGAGCGTCCGCTTTATCCTCCGGAAGGTCGGAGTTCGAATCTGGCCGCGTCATACCATAAGACGTTAAAATTTGGTAGTTGTTGCTTCCTGCTTGGCGCTCAGCATCAAAAGGATAGAACAACGCAATAACTGGCGCTGCACAGTGGCGACAGGTGCCCAGAGCACAAACCAAATTTCAATGTATGTAAAAGTACTTTGACAATAAAGAATTGTTTGTTTTGTTTAATAGAAAGGCTTTTATCCATGTTAGTGAATGAGCCCCACCCAATGCAGGACACCCTGTCAGCATTTAGCAGCTTGATTGAGTACAATTCTGCTTTACTCAATGTACGTGAATGAGAGACATCGCGGTCCTTCCTTCCTGCTGTCGACAGACTACACAATCTATACCGCTCGACCAGACCACACAACACACTTTTAAATCTGATATACACCAATTATCCATATCATTATATGAACTGCTAACTCGGGGCTTCTATGAAATCAGACCTACTACCCTTTGCTCCCCATGCTTCCATAACAGCCTTGTGGGTTCAATGGTTGTCCTACCTTGAACCACATCTGGTAGGGACTTGCCCCTGCATACCAGCAACACTCCACAAGATCTGTACTGTAGCACAAACCACTGGAACTCTAATGCTGGCTATGATAGACAGCTGCGTGTGGTGTATGGGGCTGCCTAGCTGCAGACCAATCAGGTGGTGCTAATGTTATTACTGATCTGTGTGATGGTGCACCATCAAATATCATGAAAAATGGACAAATAACTGAACTTGGATGACCTAGAGTAGGTGATCTTACCTGAGATTTTAGTGATCTCTTCATTCTCACTGTCCAGTTTCTTATTGTAGTAAGATTCCGAGTCACAGTTGACCAGCAGGATGGCACCATGTCCATTAGGACCCCACTTCCATGAAGCCTTATATAGAGAGAAAATGTTTGCAAAGAAGCCAAATTGTAAAATCAATCCAGTGCATGAAGGCTCCAAAAAATGGAGGACCTGGAAAAATAGGCTAAAAATTTAAGTAACCCATGTCTGTTTATACAAATATAGATTCCAAAACCACATCATCATCCCAGCCAGATCTTGGTGAGACGATTGAAACACCACACTCAAAAAAATATGGAGACATACACCTTGTTTGGATTGTTCTTCTCAACAACACCATCTCGATCTGCATCTACATCTAAGGAGATTTCTAGAAAACAAAAGAAGCAGTTTGGTGATAATATATCCACTCTTTAATCCTTATGACCCCCTATATCACTACAGGGACTCCTCACTTTCCACGGTTGATTGGGACCGAGATCCCCGCACGACCATTGAAATCCGCGACGTAGGATCACCCCCCCACACACCCCACCCCTGACTGATGTACATGTACATGTATATGTGTATATAATATCAATAAATACATGTTCAATGCTATAAATGCTTATAATAACAATTAATCATTAAACAAAATAATGCATAAGATGTAAATAAAATATAAATACACACACACAGACGCGCGTGCACGCACCGAGATATGCACCTAACAAAAATGTAAGTAGTTTTGATGGGAGGTTCTGGGTTGTTCTTTGTTTTGTGTTTGTTTGGGAGGTTTTTTTTTTTGGTTTTTTTTTTTTTGTTTTTTGCATAATTGGGCTTGTTTTTGTGGCATTTTCATATAAATACACACACTCAGATGTGCACCTCACAACAATGTTATTTTGATTTGAGATTTTGGGTTGTTTTTTGTTGCTTTAGGGTTTTTTTTGTTTGTTTGGGTTTTTTTTTTTTTGCATAATTATCCTTGTTTTTGTGGCATTTTCCTTAACCTTTTCCCCTATTCTTCTTTAATTTCCTAATTTTTAAATTCAATTAATATTAAGCAAAAAAAAAAAACAAACAAAAAAAACCTCAATGCCCTGAAGCCGCATGAATCGAAGCGCAAAGTAGTGAGGGATCTCTGTATTTTACTGTAGGTCACTCATGCATCATAGAACACTGTGTATAGATGCTCCTCGCTTTACATTTATTCAATGTACGTTTTTTTCGATTTTACATTTTTTGTAAAAAAAAAAATTTTTGTAAGTCATTTTGACTTTAGTGCGCTCTCCGTAGTACAAGACACTTTTACGTAGTACGTAGACGTAGTACGCTACTTACGCATGATGCTGCGTCCATTGTTTACATGGTGCTGCGTTCATTATTTACAAACGACAGACTGAACGTGCCCTGCTTCTTCCCAGTTCACCGCATGTTACCCTTGTGTTAAGACGTTGTCTCTGTGATCTTTGTGTTTACACTGTTTTGCATATTTGTAATCTTAAGCAAATATGGTTGGTCAGAAGCGTAAGCCTACTAGTGATCGTGGTAATCAGAATCAGTGGCAATAAGTGAATTTGATTAAAATGTATTTATTTGAAATTATTTTGCTTGAATTTAATTTATTTGAAATTAATGTTAATATTATTTTACAATGTTATGTTTATAATAATTGATTTAGGAGTGTTTTATGAGATACCGTAATGGTATTTATGGATGTATAGTACAGTATGAACGTCATACGTCACTGGAACGAACGTACAGTAACAACTTTTTTTTTCACCGTACGTTCAGCCATTCGGAACCGAACTAAAACGTAAGTCGGGGAGCTTCAATATTTAAATTTATTTATTACTTTCATTTCATTCATTGCAAAATTACTTTGAATATGTTACATAAATGTGCTTTACTAAAACAAACAAAAAAGTTTCAAGCAAGTTGGTAAGTCTGTGAATATTAACATAATATAATTATATATTCCTCAAAGGTGAGGTGGATATAATCACTGACATTCACCAAGTTGAAGGCAAATAATTGTTTTGGGAGACACACACACACACACACACACACTACACAGAAACATTCATTCATTTCCTAAGCCACTTCATCCCAGTTAGGGTTGTGGGAGGCTGATGCCCATCTCAGCCGATTCTGGCTGAGGGCAGAGTAAAGCTGGACAGCTTGCCAGAGAACATCACTTATACAACCATTTACATGCACATCTGGGAGCGATTTGTAACAGCCAATTAGTCTACTGTGCATGTTTTTGGACTGAAGGAGGAACCGGAATACCTTGAGGAAACCCACGCAAGCATGGAGAGAATATGCAAACTCTACACTGAAACACCCGAGCTGGGAATCAAACCCAGGTCTTCTCAGAAGTGCCAAGAAAATTAAAACAAGATTTTTATGGTTTATATTTTCATTTCTAAAGTCTGACAATAATGCCACAAGTGGTGGTTAGCATGTCTGCCTCACAACAATACGCATGTCTTCGGTTCAAGTCAACAACGGCTGTGCTTCTGTGTGGAGTTTGCATGTTCTCCCTGTGCTTGTGTGGGATTCCATCAGATACTCTGCTTTCCTCCTACAGTCCATTCATTCATTTTTTTTTCTGTAACCACTTAATCCTAATTAGGTTTGTGGGGAGGCTGGCGCCCATCCCAGCCGACTCCAGGCGAGGGCAGAGTACACCCTGGACAGCTCGCCAGGCCATCGCAGCGTGGAAACACACTGACAGCTATGCTATGCTATTACTGTATTAATGTCTAAAGAAAGGTAAAAAGATTGCAAACAAAATTTTGACACAAACTTGTAGGAAGGTATAATATACTGTACATTCTAATAATAATTACATGTACAAACCCGACTTACATCCAAACTGTCTTACGACCTGTTGGTCAGAAGCAAATGTCGTCGTACTTCGCACACTAACTGTACATAAAGGTCTTGTTTTAGTTTGCTTTTTTTTGGTGTATTCTAAAATGACCATGACAGAGCATGGTCGACTATCATTTCTGCATGTGCAGGCAGAACAGAACAACACTATAGCTCATGATGTCTGTTCAGCTTACACAATAAGAAACACAAGTACAGTATACTTAATGTAAAAGTATTGGCCCTGTAGGGCCCCTTAACCCTCAGAAACTCCAACAACATTCTCTCAGTCTGCAGTCTGTCCTGAGATAAAACCAAGAAAAAAAAAATCATGGTATAGTACCAGTAACTATGGCAGTGGTGGTCTAGTGGTATAGGGCGCTGGATCGCTGATCCAAAGGTTTGGGGGTTCGAGTCCCACTCTCCACAAGGTTGTCACTGTCCCCCCCAGTGCAGCTAACTGGGTTAAAGGCGGGCCATGTCCCTCACTGTCTATGCTGAGAGGCATGTAAAAGAACCATTGCTGACTTTCGTAAAGAGTAGGCTGCAAAGTCGTCAGCGTGTTTCTGTCCCTTGCTAAAAAGGGTTGTGTCAGGAAGGGCATCCGACGTGAAACCCTCTGTCAAATCAAACGTGCGAATCAGATGATTCGCTGTGGCGACTCCCGAGTAAAAGGGAAAAAGCCGAAAGGAAGACAGACAGTACCAGTAACTGTATGTGCACACACACACCCACACACACAGAGGTAGAGAACATTGCTACACAAATTAATTTGTTACAAATTACTTAGTTATTTAGTTATACATACTTAGTAAAAACAATCAACTCCATATTTCTTTTGTCACAACTATTTTAAAGATAAAAAGAATTAAAAGATAAACTCTGGGCATACCAACAGCTGTGAGATGTAGTACAGCATGTCCAAGGATCTCCAGATTATCCCCATAGAACCTCACAGACAGCTAAAAGTTCAACAATTTATGTTAATTAGAAGAATCTTCATCACCAAAAATATATTTTAACTTGCAAATTTATAAGGATAACAATGATGAACTCCATATGAACTAGTAAAGACAGAAATTCGAAAATCCCCATCAATAATTTCTACTGCCATGTGGTTCGATTCCCGACTCAGGAACTCGCGAGAACGTCACTATCCCCAAACTTAAAATTCAAGGTGGTTGCTTGCTAAAACACTGGGAAAGGTTGTTGCGCCAGTCATGATTTTATTACATTTGGGTTTTAACCTATTAATAAAGAAAATAATTTAAATTTGTGTACGGTTTGTCTGTGAGTGCTGTTTGAAAATGGAAAGGTACCGTTTTGTACTCTAATTGTTTGGGCTCTGAAACACTAGGAACAACAAAGCTTTTCTTGGTGCTCACAATTTCGGGTTTATGACTTTTGGTACAAGAACATAGTCAACTTGGGTACGACGTCACTGCCAGCTCTGAGTTTCAGGGTAACTAGAATTCTGCATAAGTCACTGCTCAACTTCTCGTTTTAATCAAGTCATTTAGGGAAGAATACATCAATGATAAATTACAAACACTGATTCATGACAGGTGATTCTGAACCATACATTTGTTGGGTAGACCAAAGGCTTGCGTAATCCGAGATAGCGGTTCATAGCCGGGAATAAAACACTCAGTTACACAGAACTACAGGCAGCTTGCTACAGCCAATCCAAGATCCACCTACTGCATGTTTTGGGAGGTGGGAGGAAACCGGAGAGCCGTCACAGAAATGAGGAAGCAACTCAAACCTCACAGACAGTAACCAGAGATCAGCGCTGAACCAGGGACACTCGTTCAGTGTTTTCACAGCTATTTACGTTCCTTATAAGGATATAATAAAGACTTATTAAATAAGAAAAGCTGACCCCCTTACAGTTACAAGATCTCTGAGCAGTCCTAGATTTACATTCCAAATGTCAAAATGTAAATGTTAAAATGATTAAGATGCATATGAGAGTGCATTGGAACTTATATCAATGAACAAATTAAACCTTGCTTCAACAAAATATAGTCATATACAGGCAATGATAATGTTTTTTTTTATTTTTTTTTAATCATAAATCATATGCTGTCAGCCATAGGCCACACAGCTGATTGCAGGCCATGCACTGGAAATCCCTGTCTCGGGATTAAATCCCAGTCTTGCTTCATGGAATTTGAGAGATGTGTGTTTATGAAAGCAGATTACCTTGCTGTCATTGAGCTGGGAACTGGCAGCTTGCATGGAAATGAAAAGCACAGAGTCTTTGCCGAGTGGCTGCGGTGAGAGAAGCGAGTCTCCGGCTTGGACCAGAGACCAAACCTGGCAGTGTACATTGGGGGTGCTTTTTACTGAGTAGAACTTGCTCTGTATTGGGGCACAACTGAGATATAACCACACACACACACACACACACACACACACACACACACACACATGCACACGCAATCTTAGTGGATTGTGGAAGTTACATTTTGCATGTTGCATCACCTTTTACATTACGAAGCAAAGTTCTTGCATTACAGTCTCGCTGGTTTACAGCGAGGAAAGGTTGAGGAAACCCATTTTACACAATTACTGTGGAATCAAAGCTTTGCAGGAACTCACAAAGTATTAGCATTCATTCATCCATTCATTTTCAGAACCACTTAAATCGAATTAGGGTTTGTAGGTACACCCTGGACAGCTCTCCAGGCCATCGCAGAGCAGAAACACGCCGATGACTATGCAGCCTTCTCTTGATGAAAGTGAGCAATTGGTTCTTTTACACCTTTCACACCAGATAAGGGCAGTGGTGGTCTAGTGGTTAGGGCGCAGGATCGCTGATCCTAAGGTTGGGGGTTCGAGTCTCCACAGGGTTGCCCCCTCTCCCCCAGTGCAGCTAACTGGGTTATCAAAGGCGGGCCATGTGTCTCACTGTCTGTGGTGAGAGGTTCATGTAAAAGAACCATTGCTGACTTTCGTAAAGAGTAGCTGCAAAGCCGTCAGCGTGTTTCTGTCCCTTGTTAAAAGGGTTGTGACAGGAAGGGCATCCGACGTAAAAACCTCTGCCAAATCAAATGTGTGAATCAGATGATTCGCTGTGGCGACCTCTGAGAAAGGGAAAAAGCCGAAAGTAAAAGAAGACACCTTTCACCCCAGATGGTGAGAGACGTGGCTGGATTTTGATAATTTAGTGAGCTACACTGGGGGAGGAGAGTAGTGACAACCCGGTGATAGTGGTCTTGACACCCCCCCCCCCTCCACCACCACCACCACCACCACCTTCAGATCAATAATCTAGCACCCTACCACCGTGCCACCATGGCCCCGGCTAACCGTCAGCGACAAGCTAACTGAAGGATCAAGTCAGTGCCGCAACAGAAAACAAACATGTTCAATTCCCATTGATTTGTCCCTGCAAGTTGAGTTCACCCACAAGAACAAACATGCATTTCACCACGAGAGCAAAGTAATCTGTAAGAACATCAGATTCAAATTCAGATTACCAATTTTAAAAACACATTTCCTTGGTTGGGTATTTTATTTTCGGTTGTTGGTCAATACTGAATGCACATCAAGAAATGTTATCTGAGACACGTCTCTGATTTCAGACTGAATATGGTTGGACACAAATAACATTCTTTATGGCTTGAATGACCTTTGCATATCACGATCCCATAGTGTTGAGCTATATTTTTAAGGCCACATCAAAGCCACCCTCTTTTTATGACAAACAATAACAAATGACAATCCAGGGAACAAAAAGAAAGAAAGAAAGACAAATAAAGAAAGGGTTCTAAAGCACTTTGGACATATTGTGTGGATGTTAACAACATAGTGGTAATCTATAGACTGGGAACTGTAGCACAGTGTATTGCCCTATACTGGGGGCAGTGGTGGTCTAGTGGTATAGGGTGCTGGATCACTGATCCTAGGGTTGGGGGTTTGAGTCCCGCTCTCCACAAGGTTGTCACTGTCCCCCCAGTGCAGCTAACTGGGTTATCAAAGGCGGACCATGTCTCACAGTGTTTGTGGTGAGAGGTTCACGTAAAAGAACCATTGCTGACTTTCATAAAGAGTAGCTGCAAAGCCGTCAGCGTGTTTCTGTCCCTTGTTAAAAGGGTTGTGTCAGGAAGGGCATCCGACTTAAAAACCTATGCCAAATCAAATGTGCGAATCAGATGATTCACTGTGGCGACCCCTGAAAGAAGGAAAAAGCTGAAAGGAAGAAGTGTATTGCCCTATAGTATTAATACAGCAGTGTTTCTAAAAACAAATCCCTGTTGTCCACCAGTAAAGATGTTAAATAGACACGTTGTTTGTGTGTAGATAGGCAGAGGCGGAGAGGCAGCAGCAACCTACTACAGACAAGAACGCAGTCTGAATACAAACAATAGCTTACGGTCTATTCATAAGCTGGAGGCTTTCTTCAATCAATGCAATGAGAAACAAAAGCCATATCCATGCGTGTCGTGATCTGTAGTTTTCTCATGGTGGTGGTAGAATATGAACTGTTTTTCTAAGTTCCTCAGACCCTTCAGGTCAGATTTATTTAATTAACCTTATTTTAGTGTCCAGTATTATAATATATAACATATAATAATATTTTTTAGATCTTGAGACGAACTCAGTGGGTTATTTGATTGCCATCAGTCTAAAACTCAGTTGGGGAGGGACACCTTTTTCTCTTTAATATAGTGTGTTAAGTTATTTGAAGTACGGTACTTCAGTAAGGGTCGTAGAGGGGCTAGTGTCCATCTCAGCTCACTCTGGGCAAGGGCCTGGTCCACTCCAAACAGCACGCCAGGCCATTCCAGAGTCAGTAAATAACAATAATATGCCGAATGACACAGCGGCAAAGGGATTTGCATGTCTGCCTTACAGATAGAAGGTCTTGGGTTCGAATCCCTGAATAGCTTGCATATTCTTCCTGTGCTTATGTGGGTTTCCTCCAACAGTCAAAAGACATGAACATCAGACTAGCTGTCTGTTTTAGCTTGACCCCACATGTGAGTGTGAATGGTTGTCTGCGTGTTTCCCTATGATGGTCCGGCGGGCAGTTCAGAATGTACCCCACCTTTGTCCAGTGTCAGCTGTGACTCAGTGAGTTTATATTTACATACGTACAGTATATACCCACCATATATACAGATTATATACTTTTATTTGATGACTTCTGCACTCTCTCTCTCTCTCTCTCTCTCTCTCTCTCTATATATATATATATATATATATATATATATATATATATATATATATATATGAGAGAGAGAGAGATATGCATGTGTCTGTCTGTCTGTCTGCTGCACAGGCATAAGTAAGGGAAGGAGGATTCCATGCAACTATTGTGTGTGTGTGTGTGTGTGTGTGTGTGTGTGTGTGTGTGTGGGTGGGTGGGTGTCTGCCTGTCTGCACATGCATAAATAAAGGAGGGAGGATTCCATGCAACTATTTTGTGTGTGTGTGTGTGTGTCTGTCTGTCTGCCTGTCTGTCTGCCTGTCTGCACAGGCATAAGTAAGGGAGGGAGGATTCCATGCAACTATTATGGGTTCAATTATCTTCACAGCTTTTAACACCAAACAGTGAATATCACCAAGCATCTCTAAAGAAATCCGAATTTAGATTTTTAATAATAAGTAACCCAGACTCAACACTGTAGTGAAAGAATATTATCTGAGACAGCATGAGGAATATGGCCCCAGACGGAAACCTTGGATTATAACAGGAAAAAATAATTACAGGTGTAGAATAAGTATAATAAGGTAAATGTTTCCTCATTAAGTTCAGGGACAGATTCATTCCCACCACATACAGTGTTCATGTGATCGTTCCGATCTGGAGTCGCAGAGTTCGGGTTGAATTCATCGTGCCGTGTTTTATTCTCACTTCCTTTTTAAACCCAGTCTACGTTGCCTCACACACGTACACTGTGTCTGCATGTAACATAATTATCCAATGACAGCCCGAGACATTGACTGTGTCTCAATTTAACTTTTTAGTTCCATACTTGGTAAACATTTACACATGACACCAGAGAAGGTTTAGTTCAGAAAGGGCATGAGCCTTCTGGGGACACAGTCCTCGTGAAAAAGTTAATTCCTTCATTTTCTGAACTGCTTAATGTTATGTAGGGTGAAGGGGAGGCTGGCACCCATCTCAGGTGACTCTTTGGGGCTTGAACCCCCACCCTACGTCTCAGTTATCCAACAGCATATATGGGCAGGCCACCACTTCTGGCCATTTCTAGAAAAGTTATGAAGTGAAAATCATATCACACACACATACACTCACACACATACACTCACACTCACACACTCACATTATGAATGGATGTGTGTCAGCACTATGATGGACTGAGGAGCTGTTCAGGATATACCCCACCTTCATCCAGTGCTGGCTGAGATAGACTCCAGCCTACCAACAACCATACTAGGATTATGCAGTTTGAGTTAGTGAGTGAAATTTACAACCAAGGACAACTTTAATGGATCATTAATCACTTTTATGAACTATGTTTTCTGCTAAATATAAAAATCCATGGAGCTTTACTCCTGAATTTTCCACCAATACAAACTACCATTATTTACACTTTACACTGAGAGCAAAGGACTCGCCTTCAAGGACATTCTTATAATCTACTCACTCATTCACTCACTCGTTCAACCACTTAATCTTACCAGAGTTATAGGGAGGCTGCAGCCTATTTCAACCAACACTTGGCGAAGGAAGAGAGCACCCTGAGCAGATCATCGCAGAGCTAAACACGCAACCATTTACACCGAGTGGAAATTTGGAACAGACACAGCCCAGTGAGCACGTCTTTGGACTGTAGGAGGAAACTGGAGCACCCAGAGGAAACCCATTGCAATCATTGGAAGAAAACGCAACTCCACACAATAAGCGCCCAAGCCTTGGACCGAGGACTTTCTTTTGCTGTAAGGAGGACGTGTTAACCAGGGCCATGGTGTCACCCCACTTTTGTAATCTACCATTACTTTAAAATGTTTTCAGGAAAATAAATGCACAAAACACTGATTTAAAGTAATGCATAATAATAATAATAATAATAATAATAATAATAAACTCAGTTCGACTCTCTAATGAAAAGATTATAGAGGTTATATCCATACCAGATGATAGGTTAGTACCTTTTTTTTTTTTTTTGCTTGAGAACCTAAATAAACGGGACACACCCTGTTCCTTTTGTGCCCACAGCACTGTATTTATGAATGATACAGTCTAAAACGCACACTGGGTGGCGCTGTAAACCCCCATGTAGTAAATATCTTATTAACCATATTTACCTACTCGTATATGTTGAATATTAACTTGCGCGTTCTACATTTTAAGTTTTATATCGACAAGATTAAACAAACATGAGGTAACCACTTCATTTCATCCAGTTTCTCTCAGGAAGGCCGTGAAGAAATACGCGCATGCGCTGTGCTTCGCTCGCGGTGCTCAGTATTTCCGCCTGTGGCTCGCGCGGCTCCCATCAACAACAATAAGAGGATTATTTACACTGATTACAACACAGAAAACCGTTTTGTTTCGCTTTCAGCTTCGATGCTTTTGAACTCGTCGTGGTTTTGGGTCATAAAACTTTTTCTTGGAGGCGAGTAAACACTTTTTAAACTCGAGTTAATATCCAACAATCACATTTCAGTGAATTTAAATAACGAGCACGTGAGGTGATGTCACCTGTAAATAGTTCAGTGACGTGTGGATGGAGAAATTACAACAACAACAACAACAACAAAAAGGTTGGATCAGGATCTTTGTATAATAATATACTGTAATTCATGGGGAATAAATATCTTTATTATGGTACCAAACATTTCAACTCAGGATCTCCAAAACTCAAAACATTATAAATTAATTTCTCATGTGTCTGGTATTATTATTATTATTATTATTATTATTATTAGTAGTAGTAGTAGTAGTATTACAATGCAAAACAAAAGAAAAAAAATGCTTGTACATGACCAGATTTTATATGTATCAGCCTATACATTTTTTCTTGGTATCATTTTATAAGATTATTATTTCAACTAGTACTCCTTATTTTAGATTTTAACCCTTCTAAACACTTACAAACTTATACTGTGCTTGGATCAGTGTCTACTCTTTGAATTTTGCTGCCATCCAGCCAACATACATGTAAAAAATGTGTATTTTACACTTTGTATGCACCTCATAGTTATTGTGTGAAGTACAACACATATACTGTAATATAATCAGAATAATACCTGTCCAGATGAATCTTCAGTTTGGTCCCGACCACATAAACAGTCCTTAATGTGTTGTTAAACTGAAGCCGATAAGTTCTCTTGGCCTCATCAGTGTCTCCCATCTTTGGAAATAACTGAGTTGTAGTTTGTTTTTGCTGCTCCATTGTGTCTGGTACCCGTCCACTCTTCTCTGCTCTCAGGTGTCTTGCCCTTGTGTGTAATCTGAGTGTGTTTGACTGATTATAAAAGCCTGGGCGTGTACACACCGGCCCCCTAAGTCATGCCAGTCAAACAGTTCACTCTTGTGCTGAGTTGGAACTTTGCATTTACAGAGTGCATTTTGCAGAGTGGAGTAAGCCATGATTAACGTGAAACTTGAGGCGAATGTTTTATTCTTTTGTCAAAGTCATCAAACAATGTTTACGGTATTTCACAAGTAAATATGCAAACCACCTGATAAAAAACATGTTGATTTCAAATTAAAGTTCACCCTCTGGAAATTATACTGTTATTTAAATATTAGGCTCGTTATTTAAATGTGTATAATAATATTTTGGATATGTACTACAGCCGTGGGGATTTTCTCAGAAAGCGTTCGGTCTGAGTCCGTTATATTTTGTGATACCTTGTAGTACTATGAGGGTTTTTTTTTGTGTGTGTGTGTGTGTGTGTGTGTGTGATTATTCATAGTCATCTCTTTTTTTGAATGTACTATACTTGTTACCAAGATAATTCTCATGAATGTGAAAGCCTTTATTAATTTCTTCTGATAAATCTCTCTCCCTCTCTATGTCTACAACCAATCACGAGGAATGGACGTCGATCCCTGAAGCTTGAATGATGCTCATACAGGGATTGTCATGGCTGTGATCACAATGAGTTGCCGTATAGTTCGCCAGGCCACATATGGACTCACTCACACCTACGGGCAATTTGGACCAGCCAATTAAACTACTGTGCATGTTTTTGGACTGTGGGAGGAAACCGGAGTACCCGGAGGAAACCTACGCAAGCACGCGGAGAACATGCAAACTTCACACAGAAAAGCCCAGGCGTGGAATCAAACCCAGGCCTTCTTGCTGTGAGGCGGATGTGCCAACCACTACGCAGACAGACAGACAGACAGATAGACAGACAAATAGACAGACAGACAGATCCAAAAAACCACAAGCAAGCATGAGTGTACTTTGATGAAATAGTATATTTTTGCCTTGATGAAATTTATTTTGTCTACTCACTCACTCACTTATTTGCTCAACCATTTTATCCTACTTCTTATCTTAACTTATACTATACGAAGGCTGTGTACACCCCGAACAGCTCGCCAGTCCTTTTGCAGGTTCAGAATACAGTGCACAGACATGCACATAAGCACCTCGGGCGCTTTGAAACAGCCAGTTCGGCTAATGTGCATGTGTTTGGACTGTGGGAGGAAACCCACATAAGCATGAGGAGAACATGCAAACGTCACAGAGTAACATCTGTGATCAAGAGTCAAACCTTGGACCTTTTTGCTGTGTGAGGCAGACATGCTAACCACTATTCCACTGTGCTGCCCCTTGTCTTATCCGTTTTTTTTTTTTTTTAACTCTTTCACCAATAAAGATGGATGGCAGTGACCAATTCTTTGAATGACCCGTACTTCCCTTTCTTCTTGCCATACATATTTAGATATTTAGCGGTGCTTCGACAGAAGGGACCGATGTAGCTTGGGTGAGATGGATGTAAAAACTGTGTAGTTGTGTTCACATACAAGGTACGTGTTGTATTACATGCAGGAATTTGTCTGTTGTACAACAGGTGAGTTTTGTATGACACACCCACAACTGTCCTGGGAATTTTCCCCCCAGTTTTTGTCATGGATCTGTTGTATACATGTTGTGCAAAATTTGTGATGGGCTTTGACCCAAACTAGAGTGTCATGGGTGCTTACGGATCACTGATGCACATGAGAAGCAAAGGCTTGTACTACTGTAGTACAATCTGCTGAAACTGTTCATGCTCTCTATGATAGAAGGGTATCAGGATACACAAAAGATTACATCAGGTAGTGCTCAACATCTCATTCATTCGTTTTCTAAAACGCTTAATCCTAATTAGAGTCACGTGGAGGCTGGTGCCCATTTCAGCCAACTCTGGGTGAGGGCAGAGTACACTCTTGGACAGCTCACCAGGCCATCACAGGGTTGCTGAAACATCTCCGAATGGCCAATGTTTGCTGTAGAGATGGGACTCCCAGATTTGTAAAGAAAGTAAGACAATTGAACGAAGGCAGCAGGACTGTGAACTAATTTGAATGAAGAAGGGGTGTGTGGGTAAACTATTCAAAGACTGGAGAAAAACTATGCAAATGACAGTAATGCAGAAACAAGTTGGGACATTTGAAGTATGTAAAGGCATAAGGCGATTCTTGAGCTTTATCTTTTTCCTATAGAGTAAAAGGTTACCCTGTGCAGAAGAGCATTGGCTGTGCACGGACATGCTTTCAGTCCCACCTGTATAGCAGCTGCTGATTTCACTACCTGAGTAGGATTTTTAGAATCTATATATTCGTTATGCCAAGAATCATCAGTCACCTTAATGTGAGTTTAGAAAATACATTTCGCTATTGTAATCTTAACACCATAAACCAACCATCTAGAACAATATTAAAGACTAAAAATAAAGCAATAGTGACAACTTTAGCACGTCTTTTCAACCTCATTTATTTTCACCCAAAAGGCAAAGGACTTGTTCACAAGGCTAGACCTGTTTATACAGACAACATATACAGTTCAGCCCACAGGAGACATTCTCTGCCGCATCTCTGACTCATTAATTGTACTTGCTGGTACTGAATAAATAATCCTATGCAGTATTAATTATTGTTTTGGTCAGTAGTGGCCTGGTGGTAAAGGTGCTGGATCACTGATCTTAAGGTTGGGGGGGGTTCAAGCCCCACTCTCCATGGGTTGTCACTGTCCCCCCCAGTGCAGCTAACTGGGTTATCAAAGGCCGGCTATGTCTCTCACGGTCTATGGTGAGAGGTTCACGTAAAAGAACCATTGCTGACTTTCGACAAGAGTAGCTGTAAAGCTGTCAGCGTGTTTCCACCCTGCGATGGCCTGGCAAGCTGTCCAGGATGTACTCTACCCTCGCCCGAAGTCGGCTGGGATGGGCGCCAGCTTCCCCGCGACCCTAATTAGGATTAAACGGTTAGAGAAAATGAACTGAAGTTATCCCTAGTGGTCATGCAATGGACTAGTGAGTTGTTCGTATTCAGCTGACATAGGCTCCAGCCTCTACTTAACCCAATTAACATTAAGCAGTTTGGGAAATGTATGAAATCATTCTGAGTTGTAAATTGGTCTGTGACTGTGTGTGTGTGTGTGTGTGTGTGTGTGTGTGTGTGTGCGTGTGTGTGTGCACGTTCAAGGGTAATGTACCACCACATCCACTGGATCAGTTCTGATTGTATAACAGATCCGACTTATTTTAATGAAGGAAATTAACCACAGCAAACAATTTAATGCTTTTCTAAAAGTGGAAATAAATAATATAAAAGTAAAAATAAGATGCGTGTAATGGAGACCATTATTCGGCTGAAAAAATCCTAGCAAAGCGAAAACAGAAACTGCATTAATGACAAAATCCATAATGTGATATATTCTTAAAAAATAAAGAATTCACTTGTGAGCTCATCAATCCGAAACTACCTGGAAGACTATGGAATGCAACCAAACTAGATAATGATGGAATATTTTCCTTTCTGAAGAAAAATCCATTCATAACATCCAGTCAAGCCAAGAACACACTTGTGGTGGAATGTTTATGATTTTCAAATTTATAGTAAGGAAAACCCTGACAGATACAAATACAGGAACTATTCCAAAGCATACCCTGTTATCTTTCAGACATGGGGGCGGGGTTTCAGTTCATTTTCTGTAACCGCTTAATCCTAATTAGGGTAGCAGGGAGGCTGGCGCCCATCCCAGCCGACTCCAAGCAAAGGCAGAGTACACCCTGGACATCTTGCCAGGTCCTCGCAGGGCAGAAACACGCTTACGGCTTTGCAGCTACTCTTGTCGAATGTCAACAATGGTTCTTTTACATGAACCTCACACTATAGACGGTGAGAGACATGGCCAGCCTTTGATAACCCAGTTAGCTGCACTGGGGGGACAGTGACCACCTGTGGAGAGTGGGGCTTGAACTCCCAACCTTAGGATCAGTGATCAAGCAGCTATACCACGAGGCCACCACTGCCGGAGGGTGGGGTGGATTATGGACTTCAATACTGACAGATCGTCCTCTGAGTGTCGCCTGACCTCTGCAATTGATCCAGCCCATTGCTATGCGCTCTCTCGACTGGCTTCATGTAGCCGGCTGTATTAGATTCACTGACAAATCTGATGTTTGCTAACAAAGCCAAAAATGGACCTGTACCCTTCTACATTAATACTCATCACATCCAGCACTGCATTGTGTTCCCTCCAGGTTTCCCGCTACAGCTCGACTGGTCCCACCATCTTTCAGGGTACAAGAAAAACACCCTGAACTCTTCTGTATTTTGCACCTATGTGGTGGAATGAACCTCCAAAAGTTGTCCCAAAGGCGGAAGTATTCAGTGATAGAGACTTTGAAGTACTATACTGTAAATCACTCTTGATAAGGTGTTTGTCAAATGCCATAAATATATAACATAAATACATACAAGGCTGTATAAGGCTCGGTCACTCTCAGATTTTACAGGGTGTGTACTTCCTGCTTAGTTCATAACCTTTGGACTGTCCCTTATTCTTAAATAATAGTTTCCGACTTTTATTATCTCTGTGAATAGTCATACCCGTTCCTCTTCTTAAAAGTATTATCTGTTTATGGTTCAAGCCCTCTATAACCTAACTGTCACAGTCTGTCCGTTCCCACCCTCTCCATCCAGTGCAGTTAACTGGGTAATCATAGGCCAGTCGGTCTCTCACTGACTGCGGTGAGAAGAATGGAAAAAAAAAAAACTTCAGAAGTTTGAAAAGTGTAGGCCATTTGATTGCCTTCAATGTATTTCTTCCCAACGATGGACTGGCGTGCTGTCTGGGGTGTACTTTACCTCCGTCCAGAGTCGGCTGCGTTGGGCGCCGGCTTTTTTCCAACCCTAATTTGTGAGGGGAGATTATCTATTTACAATATCTGTGATTCTTTGGAGGTGTTAAAATATTTTGTTTTGTTTTGTTCTGCATTCTATTTCCCGGGTTTTTGATGTCACGCTTTAAGTGATTGCATTTCCTTAAAGAATTTCCTTCTACGCATAACTTATCCTGCAGGGTTGTCAGTTTAATAAAACTGTGCAAGCTCTTCAGGCAATGAATGATTTTCAAATGTAAAGCTAGAATAAGTAAACATTAGGTAACTTGGGCATTGATTCATTCGCCAAACTGTTTGATCCCATTCGGGCCGCAAGAAGGTTGGAGCCTATCTCAGCTGATTCTGGGTGAATGTATTGTACACCTTGAACAACTTGCCAGTCTTTCCCAGGGCCAACACAGAAACCATTCACACTCGCACCTTAGGGCAATTTAAAACAGTCAATTCGCCTAATGTTCATATCTTTAGCGTGTGGGCGGAAACCGGATTACCCAGAGGAAACCCATTCAAACACAAGAAGGTCAAACTCCTCACAAACATCCATGCCAAGCCTGGGGCTCGAATCCAGGGCCTTTCTGCTGTGAAAGGGGATTTTATAACTAATAAACTACCATGTGATGGTAATTCTAAGCAACACTAAGAAAGTTGAGTGGAAAATCATCGCAGCTTCCTGATTACAGAATTAACAGTGTTACTATAGATACTGTACTATTGATGTGGCGAAACCTGTTTGTATCAAACTGCATCCAGAAACTCTTAATTTTCCATGTTGTTTCCTATTTTTTCTTATTTAATAATTAGTTAAAACAACAAAAGCTGTCAAATGGCAAATTCTGTTAATTATTTCTGTTAATTCATTAATTTTAGAGATAAAATTCACCCATCTGGAAATTTCTCATTTTTGTTTCTTCATATAAACTTTATTGATCTCATAAGTAAAACATGTTGTTGGTGTTTCTGGGTTGTTGGTGAAGACTTTCACAACGCTCTTGAGTGTGTATCATTGGTTGAAGTTTTGGTTGGTGACTGGGACCCAAACCTCAGAACTGTAAAGTTCTCTGACTGATTGGCTTGATGTGAAGTAAGAATTGGAAATTGGGAAGGAGACAATTGCTTAATTCAAAGTGTCCCTCATACTTTCTCTGTGAGTTCAGTGATTGAGCTCCTGCCTCTGCAAAAAAAAAAAAAAAAAATCAATAAAGTGTGGAACAATTTCATAATCAATCAATCAATCTGGGTGCCGTGCCAGAATTCTGGCGTAGGTGGCAGCTATAACAGCCTTGTCATGGCTATATACGAAGGGCAAAAATTTTGCAGTAAAGGCCGAAAAATTCTTTCTGCGGGGTGTTTTTATCGAGACACCATCACTAGCTAGCTGGCCATTGACTCTAAAGCAGGAGTTACCAACCTTTTTGAAGCTGAGAGCTACTTCTTGGGTGTTAATTAATGCGAAGGGATGCCAGGTCGATAAACACCTCTGAAATTACAAATTTGGTCAATTTACCTTTAATTATATGTTATTATTAATAATTAATTATATTAATCTATGTGCAGATATTGATTTGATTTAAAAATATATTCAAAAAAATTAGATGCAGCTCAATGGAGAGTGGCGCTATGGAGCCGTGGGCCTGTCCTAAAAATAGCAGTGAACAGGTCCACGGGCAACTTATATTGTCCTTGCGGGCTACCTGGTGCCCACGGGCACCACGTTGGTGATCCCTGCTCTAAAGAGTTCATCCGCACTTTGATACGTCTTGTTTTTATTCCTACTGGGTTGCTAGCCACCCTCCTCACCAAATTTGGAACCAGGTGGGGAAGCCGGTTTCGTCGCCGACCAAATTTCATAATGATTCTCAAAGTAAAATTGCAAAAACTTTGACTTCACATCATCTACATCAGTGTTTCCCAACCCCTGTTCCGCGGCACATTAATGTGCCGTGAGAAATCATCAGGTGTGCCGCAGAAGATTAACCGATTTCATTTAGCGTGTAGTAACAGTGCTGTTCTGCTAGAGGGCAGTATCATTTTTTTTCCGTGGTGTGCCTCATGATTTTTATAATGTAAAAGGTGTGCCTTGGCTCAAAAAGGTTGGGAAACAGTTCATTTTCTGTAACTGCTTAATCCTAATTCGGGTCACGGGGAGGCTGGTGCCCATCCCAGCCAACTCAGGGCGAGGGCAGAGTACACCTTGGACAGCTCGCCAGGCCATCGCAGGGTGGAAACACGCTAACGGCTTTGCAGCCTACTCTTGTCGAAAGTGAGCAATGGTTCTTTTACATGCCTCACACCATAGACAGTGAGAGACATGGCCGGCCTTTGATAACCCAGTTAGCTGCACTGGGGGAGACAGTGACAACCTTGTGGAGAGTGGGACTCGAACCCCCAACCTTTGGATCAGCGATCCAGTGCCCTATACCACTAGACCACCACTGCCCCGGTTGGGAAACACTGATCTACATAACATAATGTCATCAAAAGATTCTGGGAGAGATTTCCTTTCGGCCTTTCCCCTTTATCAGGGGTCGCCACAGCGAATGATTTGGCATAGGTTTTTAAATCAGATGCCCTTCCTGACACAACCATTTAGCAAGGGACAGAAACACGCTGACGGCTTCGCAGCCTACTCTTTACCAAAGTCAGCAATGGTTCTTTTACATGCCTCTCACCATAGACAGTGAGAGACATGTCCAGCTTTTGATAGCCCAGTTAGCTACACTGGGGTGGGGGGCAGTGACAACCTGTGGATAGGTGGACTCGAACCGCCAACCTTAGAATCAGTGATCCAGCGCCCTATACCACCAGGCCACCACTGCCCCCCATCAAAAGATTCTGAAAATCTGGAGAAATCTCTTTGTAAAACTGGTGATGGATGGATGGTTTCAGACCACTGGGTCTCCAGCCCTGTTTCTGGACAACTACTTTCTGCAGGTTTTATCTCCAACCAAAATCCAACATCTTTTGACTGCTGAAAACCTTTTTAAGGCAATAGTTAGATGATCAGAGGTGCATGATTATAGTTGGAGTCTTCAGGACATTAACTCTCCAGGAACAGTTTTGGAGATCCCAACCACAGATCTAATCACTGATGGTTAGGGTGTTGGGTTCATGACTGAGAGGTCGTGAGTTTGAATCCCTATTAGACCCTCATCGTGTTAGACCCTTGGGCAAGCCAGTCCGCTTGGGTATAAAAACAAAAACAGACTTACTTTACCATAAAATAAAAAAACAAAATTAACTGTAAGGGATATACAGTGTATACAATAAAGTCAACAATATACAATTTACAGTGCAGTGCAAACTATACTTAATGTAACATTTTCACTCTTGCTCATTTGCTTAATTCTATAAAGGTCATGGGAGGCTCGAGCCTAAGCAGGGACCTTCTTGCTGTGAGGTAAAAATGCAAATTAATTTATTTAAATTTCTCATAACAAATCTCATCATCATCATCATCATCATCATCATCTTCCGCTAAGTCCAGGGTCGGGTCGCGGGGGCAGCAACCTAAGCAAAGAGGTCCAGACGTCCCTTTCCCCAGCCACTTCCTCCAACTCTCCCGCGGAGAAACCGAAGCGGTACCAGACAAGTCGAGAGACATAGTCCCACCAGCGTGTTCTAGGTAGACCCCAGGGTCTCTTCCTGGTTGGACATGCCTGAAACACCACACCAGGGAGGCGTCCGGGAGGCATTCTGACCAGATGCCCGAGCCACCTCAACTGGCCCCTCTCAATTGGGAGGAGCAGCAGATCTACTCTGAGCTCTCCACGGATGGTAGAGCTTCTTACCTTATCACTAAGGGAGAACCCCACCACCCAACCTGATTTCAACCGCTTGTATCCGCGATATTGTTCTTTCGGTCACTACCCAAAAGCTCATGACCATAGGTGAGGGTTGGAATGTAGATCGACTGGTAAATTGAGAGCTTTGGCTTGCGGCTCAGCTCCTTCTTCACCACGACGGACCGGTACAGGCTCCTCTTAACAGCACAGACTGCAGCGATCCGTCTGTCGATCTCTCACTCTATCCTTCCCTCACTCGTGAACAAGACCCCAAGATACTTAAACTCCTCCACTTGGGGCAGGACCTCATTCCCGACTCAGAGGGTGCATTCCACCCTTGTCCGACTGAGAACCATGACCTCAGACTTGGAGGTACTGATCCTCATCCCGGCTGCTTCGCACTCAGCTGCGAATCGCTCCAATGAGAGCTGGAGGTCCTGACTTGATGAAGCCAAAAAGACAACATCATCCGCAAAAAGCAGAGACAAGATCCGATGGCCACCAAACCAGAACCCCTCAACGCCTCGACTGCGCCTAGAAATTCTGTCCATAAAAATTATGAACAGAATCGGTGACAAAGGACAGCCACCGGAAACGAATTCGACCTGTTATTGCCAATACGGACCAAACTCTGGCTCCGGTGATACAGCGACCGAATGGCTCGTAGCAACGGGTCTGGAACGCCGTACTCTCGGAGCACGCCCCACAAGATCGTTCGAGGTACACGGTCATAAGCCTTCTCCAAATCCACAAAGCACATGTGGACAGATTGAGCAAACTTCCATGCCCCCTCCAGAATCCTGTGGAACATATACAATTGGTCAAGAGTGCTACGGCCAGGAAAAAAAACACATTGTACCTCCTGACTCCGAGTTCGACTATCGGTCGGATCCTCCTCTCTAGTACCCCTGCATAGACTTTCCCAGGTAGGCTGAGGAGTGTAATTCCCCGATAATTGGAACACACCCTCCGGTCCCCCTTCTTAAAAATCGGGACCACCACCCCAGTTTACCAATCCAAAGGTATAGCCCCCGATGACCACGCAATGTTGCAGAGACGTGTCAGCCAAGACGGTCCGACAGCATCCAGAACCCTGAGATATTCCGGGCGGATCTCATTCAACCCCGGAGCTCGACCACTGAGGAGCTTTTTGACAACCTCAGTGACCTCCACTCCAGTGAAGGGCGGACCCCCACCCAAACCCCCAGGGTCTTCCTCTTCCAATTGGTGGGATTGAGGAGGTCCTCAGAGTATTCCCTCCACCTCTCGACAACATCCACAGTCGAGGTAAGCAGCTCCCCACCTCCACTGTAAAGTGTTTGTGGAGAACTGCTTCCCTCTCCTAAGGCGTCGGATGGCGGTCCAGAACCTTTTTGAGGCCAACCGATAATCACTCTTCAGGCCCTCACCGAACTCCTCCCACGCCCAAGATTTTGCATCTGTGACAGCCTCGGCTGCAGCACGTTTGGCCTGCCGGTACCTGTTTGCTGCCTCGGGAGTCCCACAGGGTAATAAAACCTGATAGGCCTCCTTCTTCAGCTGGACGGCCCCCTTCACCGCAGGTGTCCACCATTGGGTTTGCGGATTACTGCTACGACAAGCACCGAGGACCTTACGGACACAGCTATGGGCTGCTGCCTCAGCAATGGAGGCATGAAACATGGCCCATTTGGATTCCATGTCCCCCGCCTCCTCCAGGACATGGTTGTAGCTCTGCCGGAGGTGGTAGTTAAAGGCTTCTCAGACAGGGGACTCCGCCAAACGTTCCCAGCAGACCCTGATTACACGCTTGGGCCTGCCAGGCCTGGAAGGCAGCCTCCCCCACCACCGAAGCCAACTCACCACCAGGTGGTGATCGGTAGACAGCTCAGCTCCTCTCTTCACTTGAGTGTCCAGAACATATGGTCGCAAGTCCGATGACATGACTACAAAGTCAATCATCGAATTGCGACCTAGGGTGTCCTGGCACCAAGTGCACTGATGGGCACACTTATGTTCGAACATGGTTTTCGTGATAGACAAACTGTGACGAGCACAGAAGTCCAATAACGAAACACCATTCGGGTTCAGACTGGCGAGGCCGTACCTACCGATCACACCCTTCCAGATCACACTATCGTCGCCCACATGGGCGTTGAAGTCTCCCAAGACAACGAGTGAGTCTCCTGAGGGAGTGTTCTCCACCCCCACCCCCCAAAGACTCCAAAAAGGGTGGGTACTCTGAACTGTCATTTGGTGCATAAGCACAAATGACAGTCAGGACTTGTCCCCCCCATCCGAAGACGGAGGGAAGCCATCCTTTCGTCAACCGGGGAGAACTCCAACATTTGGGCACCAAGATGGGGGGCAACAAGAATACCCACACTGGCTCGCCGCCTCTCCCCATGAGCAACTCCAGAATAGAATAAGGTCCAGTCACTCTTGAGCTGGATGGTTCCAGAGCCCAAGCCATGCGTTGAGGTGAGCCCGACTATATCTAGTCGGTATCTCTCCACCTCATGCACCAGATCAGGCTCCTTCCCTGCCAGAGAGGTGACATTCCATGTCCTGAGGGTCAGAGTAAGTAGCCGAGGATCGGTCCGACAGAACCCATGCCTTCGGCTGCCACCCAAGTCACACTGCACCCGACCCCTAAAACTCCTCCCACGGGTGGTGGGTCCATGGGAGGGCGGATCCATGTCTCCTTTTCGGGCTTGGCCCGGCCAGGTTCCACGGGTAGAAGCCCGACCACCAGGTGCTCACCCTCGAGCAACCTCCCCCGGGCCTGGCTCCAGGGGGGAACCCCGGTGACCCACGTCCGAGCAAGGGAGACTGCTTCCTTTGATGTCTCTTAGATGTCCGAGGGGTCTTCTGAATCGCACTTTGTCTGGACCTTCACCCAGGACCTGTTTTCCTTGGGACCCTACCAGGGGCATTATGCCTTCGACAACATAGCTCCTAGGATCATTAGGTCTCGCAAACCACGATAAGGTGGTGATTCAGGGAGGGGTCATAACAGATCTATGTTATGATAACACGCTGATTTAGCTGTCTGGATAATTTTGCAAATGCTTTTTTTCTATATGCAGACACATCAAGTGTTCAAAGTTACACATACTACTGTACGTGTAATGCCCCATGTGCAATCGTGATGCTGGACGTTTTCAGTTTTTCAGACATAAATGTTTCTTCATCGCCATCTGCTGGTGAAAGTGGCGCACGGCTGTGAGTTGTATTACGCATGCGCGGCTGAGGCATCCGACAATGCGTGGGAAAGATCACGTGTCGTCTTGGAAAAAAAAAAACGCTTTTGTTTTACACCGCAGGAAAGTCAGAAAAGAACATTTCAAAAACAGAGGTATTCTGGCAATGTGTTGCTCTCGGATATGTGTATGTATGATGGATTCTTTTAACCGATATGACAGAGAGGCTGGGAGTGTGTGAGGGAAGAATCCCTCTCCTGAGGAAACGGTAATCAGAGCTGCAGCAGACTGGAAGGCGGAAGGAGAAGGAATTCCAGAGGAGAGGAGAACCACCAGTCATGGATCAGGGATGCTCTCGTTTAATTTCCGAACGGATCTGTAACCGGAGACGAATTGATTGGCATCCGCGAGCTGATTTTAAAGCATTATAGAACTTATTTATGCTTGTTATAACTGTTAGGAAGTGAGAGATTCAAAATGGCGGCGGTCTGGCCCACCCCCCAGGCCCTGCTCATGATAACACTGAGTGTTGCCGTGGGCCAGGACCCGTGTCCAGCACCCTGTATCTGTTCAGAAACTCCAGACGGGACTAAAGTTTTGGACTGCAGTCGGAAATCACTGTCTGATCCTCCTGCTGTTGTCCCAGCATGGATCACTCATGTGTAAGTCTCACTCTGTGGCTGTTTACATGTTGTGCAGGTTAGCCTGCTGTGGAGTTTCTATGCTAACCGCTAGCTAAACAAAACAGTTAATTTATCTGAATTACGGTATTTTCACTGCAGTATTTATTCTTCTGGAACTGTGCAAGGTTGCTCGGACACCGTCCCATTAAAGATACTTGATTTAAATATGTATACTAAAACATTCCAATAAAAAAAGTAATGAGTTACAGGAATGGAGGCTTAGCATCAGACCTTGTTTATAACTTCTGTCCCATTTCTGCTTTTAATTTCAGAAAAAAAACTATGAATGTGTACAAACTAAACTTTTTTTATTAATACTACAAAAATAATATGAAATTATTTGTTCCTCAAAGTATAACTTCTTTAAAAAAAAAAAAAAATCTGCATTGGTTTCCTTGGTAACCGTGTACAATGGATATGGGAGGAGTGTTGGCTCTCTCAGCTCATACTTGGAGAAGAAGGTGGAGTACACCCTGAACCGCTCACCAGACCATTGCAGGGCAGAACATGCACAACCATTTGTGCTCATATTTAGGGACAATCTGGAACAGCCACTTCTTGTGCATGTCTTTGGACTGTGGGAGGAAATTGAGGAAACTTGCAAGCACAGGAAGCACTTACGAAGCACACAGGAACACCCTGACTGAGCCTGGGGTTCGAACCCAGGACCTTCTTGTTATGAGGCGGACACGCTGACCACTTCGCCACTGTGCTGCCCTTTTTTAATGCATTTTAGTTTATTTAATTCATTAGTTTTATGACCTTTTTGTCAATAATGTGCAGCAATAATAATTCGGATATGATGCGAGGTGGGCTTGTATTTCTAAAGCTGTTGGTGTTCATGTGAAGTCAGAGTGTGTTGAATGTTTATATTCTGTTGTTAAAGGCTTAGTGAAAGCATATGACAGGGTGCCGAGAGAAGAACTGTGGTATTGTATGAGGAAGTCTGGAGTGACAGAGAAGTATGTTAGAGTGGTGCAGGACATGTATGAGAGATGTAAGACAGTGGTGAGGTGTGCTGTCGGTGTGACAGAAGAGTTCAAGATGGAGGTGGGACTGCATCAAGGGTCAGCTCTCAGCCCCTTCTTGTTTGCTATAATGATGGACAGGCTAACAGACGAGGTTAGACAAGAATCTCCATGGACTATGATGTTTGCAGATGACATAGTGATCTGTAGTGAGAGCAGAGACCAAGTGGAGGAAAATCTAGAGAGGTGGAGGTATGCTCTGGAAAGGAGGGGATTGAAGGTTAGTCTTAGTAAGACAGAATACATGTGTGTGAACGACAAGGACCCAAGAGGAACTTTGAGGTTACAGGGGGCAGAGATAAAGAAGGTGGAGGATTTTAAGTACTTAGGCTCAACAATCCAGAGCAATGGAGAGTGTGGAAAAGAGGTGAAGAAGCGTGTGCAGGCAGGTTGGAATGGATGGAGAAAAGTGTCCGGTGTGATGTGTGATAGGAGAGTATCGGCAAGAATGAAAGGAAAAGTGTACAAGACGGTGATGAGGCCAGCAATGTTGTATGGTTTAGAGACAGTGGCCCTGGGGAAAAGACAGGAGTCAGAGTTGGAGGTAGCAGAGATGAAAATGTTGAGGTTCTCTTTGGGAGTAACGAGGATGGATAGGATCAGAAATGAGTACATCAGAGGGACAGCACATTTAAGATGTTTTGGAGACAAAGTCAGAGAGGCTAGATTGAGATGGTTTGGACATGTACAGAGGAGGGATAGTGAGTATATTGGTCGTAGGATGCTGAGGTTGGAACTACCAGGCAAATGGCCCAGAGGAAGACCAAAGAGAAGATTTATGGATGCGGTGAAGGTGGACATGAAGGTCGTTGGAGTAAGAGTAGAAGATGCAGAGGATAGGGAGAGATGGAGGCAGATCATTTGCTGTGGCGACCCCTGAAGGGAACAGCCGAAAGGAAAAGAAGGAGAAGAAGTTAAAGGCTTAGTGAGGAGAACCTGATGGAAGTTATTATTTAAATCAGTGTTGTGACTCTGAAATAGCTTGCAGGTTCGTCCTGGTTCTCTGCTCGGTCTTAAAAGTAGAATTCTTTTAAATTAAAATTTGTCTCAGCAGTTTATATTTTACATTATTTTGATATCGTCTCCAAAGACAAATTTTACTTTGGATTTTATTATTTTTTTTATGAACCTACTGTTAACACGTTATACCATTCATGTTTTGTTTTATTTCTAGGTATAAAATCTATTTTATTCTTTTTATCTTTAGCTCTCTGAATCATAATGAGCTCTTGGGAGTGCCGTTCCTTAGAGACGCTTCCTCAAACATCACTGTGTTGTCTCTGTAAGTACCATTTTAATTCCAGTCACATTGGTATGGCATCTTGTGTAAACATTATGAAGTGTTTTTATTGTTGTCGTGGGCTTGAATCTGAACAAGGCTACAACTTTCCATAACACCCAAGTCCACTGGTTGTGCCTTCTGAATGGAAAGCATTCTGCTATTCAGTTTTTAAATTACATGGCAATAACCAAGTGTGGGGCTGTATGCTCACAATCAGCCAGATAATCAGGCCGGTGAGTGTAATTTTAACAGTTTTCATTAGCAGGTGAGCTCACAACCATTCACCAACAACAAAAAAAGCTGAAACGTGGTGGAGTGCGTCTGCAAAGTCACAAGCGTTGTGTAGAGTGGCTGAAATGAAGTGTAGTGGACTTGTTTGAGTTGGCGGACGACACAACCATACACAGCACAATCTAAGACTATGTTGATGTTTAAAGATGCTGAAAAAATGCACAATGAACGCTCATAATTTCTTGCTTCACCATCACATGTGTCTTGAGGTGATTGCTGTTCCCAGTTTATTTTTTATTTTTTTACACAGTTCTTCTTTGTTCACTGAAAAGAAAAATGCTGTTTTTCTGCCTATTGCTAATATCACTGTTTTAAATGCTTTTTTTGACTTGGAAGAAAATGTATTTAATTTTAAACTTAAACTCTTGCAAATAACAATATAAGAAAGCGTTAAAATATATTTAGTACCAGTATTAATAATCCTGTATTGGGGCTTTGTTTTCCTATAATAGGCAATAACATACATATTTGACTAGAATGATAAAAGATTTTGTTTTCCCTGACTAAAGTTGCATTTTTACAGTTTTTATTTAGTAAATAATTATTGAATATTAATTATAAGAAATGAAAGGAAAACCTTTCAAAGTTATACTTAAAATATGTATGATCACAATTAAGTGGTTTTTATTTAGAATTTTGAAGTTGCAATATATCAAGTCTGTTAAATATTTTGCATTTAACCTGTTTGAAAAGGCTGCAATTTGTAATTGGTTTTACACTCACAACCCTGAGACAATTACGAGAATAGGACTTGGAGGCTTCAGTTCTAATAAGGTAAGATAATGGCAATAATATGAGTATACAGGTATGAAACTAGCAAATCAGATCAGTGTTAAAGTACTGAATAAAATAAGGCTCGACATGTGTGCATGTAATACATCGTGTCTACATTCATCAGACCGGAGTCTGTTCATTAACATCAACCTATAATGTGTAGTTCGATGTAGTTAATTTGCAACACTTGTGGTTTTCAGTTGCTTCTATGCAAATCACGGTTCACTGGGTTCACTGTGCAGTGGGTCCCCCCTGGTTTTCTTATCAAGAATACAGTGGTACCTCACCTTACGGAATTAATCCGTTCCAGAAGTGGTTTTGAACCTGATTTTTTTTTTTCCTAAGTTGAGACGCATTTTACATGTAAAAGGCCTGAGTCGTTCCAAGGCCCCCAATACTACCCCTTAAACCCTTTAAAATTTATAAAAGTATACCTTTTTAAGACATCCTTCTGCTTAAAATTGCATACCCATGGTAGATGGGTTTGGCCATATTCCTTTGCGATATCACTCAACCGCATGCCAGGAGCCCGCTCTTGCACCGGGAATCACATACGCGTGAGCGTGCAGCCATGTGTTGACCATGTCTTCTTAGCAGAGTTATAATCCTACAAATGTTTATGCAAGGTCAAAAGCCTGAGCCAAAAATAAAGTTGCAATGAGCATACTCGAAAAACTCACAAAACAACAGTAACTGTCCTTTACACTTGTTAGAACTCCGTGACGAACAGTGGGTCAAAGGCACACGAAAAGCATCATGGGTATTATGGAGATACCACTCCCTCCTAGCCAATGGGAGGCCAGCAGGGCGGGATGTTGAGAGAGAGCCAATGGGAGAGCAACTCACGCATTGTTTGAATTTTTGAGATTACGCGTTTCGTAACGTGAATTTGTTTTGTATCCAGAGACAGAAATTTTAGGTAAATGTGTTTCGTAACCTGGATTTTTCGTTTGTTGGTTCTTTTGTAAGGTGAGCTACCACTGTAGTATGTTTCGTAGGTACAGACTTAACTGTTGCATGCAAGCTTTAATGAAATTTGGGTTTAATTCCCTTTTAAATTAATTTAATGTATTTAATGTAAGGTATGACTAAGAATTGAACAGTTGTAAATTTGAGATACACAAATCAAATGTTTGCTAAATATCGTTATCTGTGTTTTCGATTAATAATGTTTCTTGTTGCCTCAGACAAAATCCCACTTTGAGAAATCCTTAATTCTTTTCAGATGCTTCTTAAAAAAACAACAACCCAGTATCGGCTATTAGCTCTCTAAATAGAACTGTCAGGGTGTTTTTCTTTTTTTTTTTTTTGTAATAACGGACAGTCGACTCAGATGGGCAGTTAATTTCCTTGACGTGTATTGTGCTGCTCTGTGCGACAGCCTGAAAAGCAGTGAGCATTGGTTTCTTGTGTTTTGAAGATGGCACATGCTAACTTTCATCCTCACTGGTTGGTAGCGGTCATGTAAAAAGGGGATTGCTTGCTCGTGTGGGTTTGAATTGTCAGATGACCAAATTGGGAGTAATGTGATTTCTAAAAGTGGATCCATGGGCCTGAGGCATGTCACTGAATGAATGGTTTGTTTTCTTGTGCAGAAAGAACTAATCTGTTCTGATAGCTTTGTTAATTAAAACCGAGGCAATGCTTTAATTATTATAGACTTGGGTGAAATGACCCAGATTACACACACTGATGTCTCCCCCCCCCCCTTTTTTTTTTTTGTTTGTCTGTTCAGGATTTCTAACCGAATCTCTGAAGTGGTAGCTGAACAACTTCTTCCCTACTCAGCCTTGGAAAGTCTGGATCTGAGCTCCAACTCCATCTCAGAACTGAAAGCTGGATCATTTCCTCCTATGCAGCTAAAATACCTGTACTTCTTTTTAACAAAGACTCTATGATTTATTAAAAAAAAATCTAATACAATAATCTCTTTCAAAACAGAGCCCCGAGAGACAAAATTACAGCTCCGTAATATCTGCAGTTTCCAGTATTGTAAAAATCCCTCTGGCATTTTGACTTTACCCAGACCTGCTCTAATAATACTAAAATCATGAAGTACTCCATAATGATTACATTCCTCTAAAGTGTTTGTGCAGTGTGCCTTTACAATTCACAAGAAGTTATTGAGAGGAGTATTTAATGGTTTTTCTGAAAGGATCTAATTTATTGGATCATGTGACAGCTGTGAAGAAGATATTAAAATAATTAATTAATTTGATACGTAATTGATGGGCTCAGTACCATAACCTGCTAAGTCCATAAATGATAAACCGAGGTAGCATCATATTCTGATAATTGAGGTCTCCCCCTGTAATGCAAAAAATTACTCCAAAGTGGACAACTGCAGCTTCATTGCCGCTAAAATCCCAAATCATGTGATTAATATGACTTGGGCGTGTTTGTTTTTCTCACAGTCACAAATTTATGGCTTAGCAGGTTATGACACTAAGCCCTTCAATTTACATATACAGGGATCCCTCACTTTTTGTGGTTAATTGGGACCGAGATCCCCCTGCGACCGTCGAATTCCACGAAGTAGGATCGAGACCCCCCCCCCCCCCGGGCTTCCTGATTGACGTATACGTACATGTATGTGTATCTATCTAGTGCCTGAGTCGTAGGACGACCATTGGCGACCCGCCATGAAGGATAACGCCCTGGTTATCCTCTTCATGGAGGTTTTCTTGGCAGGATTAGTGCAGTGGTTTGCCATTGCCTTCTGCACGATGAACCTGCGGGCAATTTAGAACGGCCAATTAACCTACTGTGCATGTCTTTAGATTGTGGGAGGAAACCGGAGCACCCGGAGGAAACCCACGCAAGCACAGGTAGAACATGCAAACTCCACACACAAACGCCCAGGCCTGGAATCAAGCCCAGGCCTTCTTGCTGTGAGGCGGCCGTGCTAACCACTACACCATTGTGCCGCCATGTATCTGTATGTAATATCAATAAATAAATATTCAATGCTATAAATACGCATAATAACAATTAAACATTCAAAAATAATGCATAAGATGGTAATAAAATATATAAATACACACACATATCCAGACGCGTGCACGCAGATGCGCACCTCACATAAAAATGTAAGTAGTTTTGATGGGAGTTTTTTTTTTTTTTTTTTTTTTTTTATAATTGGCCTTGTTTTGCAGCATTTTTCTTTTTCCCCTACTTCCTTAATTTCCTTATTTTTAATTCGATGGATATTAAAAAAAAAAACCCCGCTATGCACTGAAGCCGCATGAATTGAAGTGTGAAGTGGCGAGGGATCCCTGTATATTTTTTGTGTGGTAATATTTTATTGATCACTGCTGCATTATTGATAAACTGACTAACGAGTCCATATTTTCAATTATTTGTCTGTCATATGGATTCAGGAATCTGAGCAACAACAAAATCAGCTCACTAGAACCAGACTGCTTTAACAACATCAGCTCTCTGCTGGTGCTGAAGATAAACAGGAACCGGCTGTCACTGCTCCCCGCTAAAGTCTTCACTTTGTCTCAACTGCAATTTCTGTAAGCAAAATCGTTTCTCATTTGTCTGCTGTGAAAGTCGTAAATAGCGGCAGCTGGATTAAAATAATTGTTTTAACTTCAGTTTCTTCATAAAGTTCTGATTACATCACCTGAAAGCTTTCTAGTCTGGGTTTACACTGGGGCCACGATGTTGGCAATCACCAGGATTAAAAAAAAAAAATCCATTGAGTTCCACAATGTATGATCATGCCTGTAGTACGATTGGGGGACAAAAAGGGCGCAAGGAGCATCCAAGAGATGAAAGTACGATAAAGTCTGTTATGTTGGAGTATGATTCCCACATTCCATCATGATTTGCATCAAATATGAATAATCATAAAAACTGTCTTCTTTTAAAAAAAATAAATAAATAAAAATAAATGCCCCCGAAGGTTTCTCCCTGATTTTAGTCGTGTCCAATTCCCACAAATCGGGTATTTCCGTCCCAATCACACGTCCACCATCGACCAGGGAGTAGTGAAACCCTGCACACGCCCCCTCTCTGACATGCAATGCTAGCCACCTGTCTTTCTTCAAACTGCTGCACATGTGCATTTGGTGGCGGTCTATTGCACTCGGAGGGAAAGCGCTAATTGCCCCTCGTACAAATGAGCTCACAGATGCTTATGCTTGGCTGGCGATCGTTATGAGTGACGGGGAAGTGAGCGTATAATATCCCTCCCTCCTGTGAGAGCTCGGACAATTAGCTCCCTTGGACTCAAGGTCAAGGATGGCTGTGGCATTAACCCGGATTCGAACTGGTGATCTCTGGGTTAATAGACAGGCGATGGAAATCTTTACCTATATACATATATAATCTAGAAATAATGTACGCAACTAATAAGTAGGTCAGAGTTGTTAGAGCTTCTCAGTTATTGCGAAGTAAAAATTAATGTGGATTTGTATCAAGCCGGCATTAGTTGTGAGTGGAACATGTAATTCTACACAAAGAGTGTCGTATACCAAGGTTAGGGGAAAGGGGTGGTGAAGCAAAAACACTGAGAAACTGATAAGTGAAAAGAACATTGAAACACCTGCTCATTAGGAGACACTCTAATGAGGGAACATTCCAGCAAGAGAAAACGTCCAGTAACATAGTCTTTATAAGACGAGGTCATGGATCCGACAGCCACTCCAGAGGAGTTTCTCTAACATCAGAGGATTACTTTGGCGATTGTGGTTCAGTGGGACTTTCTGGACAATAATCGGTGTGGAAATCTAGGTGATGGTGATCAGGCGAGTGTGTGTGTGTGTGTGTGTGTGTGTGGGGGATGAACAGGCAGCACTGGAAAATAATTATCTGAGTCGACGGCAGCAGCAGAGGTAGTGTTGGTCTGAGTGCACACATCAGTGGTGTGTGCAGGTGTTGAGTGGTCCAATACCAAGGGTCAGTTTGGGTGGACTGGCCGCTGATAGCAGGGGAAGTCTGGAGATGTCGTCGTCATCTTCCGCAAAGTCCGGGGTCGGGTCACGGGGGCAGCAACCTAAGCAAAGAGGTTCAGACGTCCCTCTCCCCAGCCACCTCCTCCAACTCTCCCGGGGGGGGGGGCACCGAGGCGGTCCCAGACAAGCCAAGAGACATAGCCCCTCCAGCGTGTTCTAGGTCGACCCCGGGGTCTCTTCCCGGTTGGACATGCCCGAAACACCACACCAGGGAGGCGTCTGGTCCAGATGCCCGGGCCACCTCACCTGGCCCCTCTCAATGCGGAGGAGCAGCGGATCTACTCAGAACTCTTCACGGATGGTAGAGCTTCTCACCTTATCTCTAAGGGAGAACCCCGCCACCTGGCGAAGGAAGCTCATTTCAGCTGCTTGTATCCGTGAACTTGTTCTTTCGGTCACTACCCAAAGCTCGTGACCATAGGTGAGGGTTGGAACATAGATCGACTGGTAAATTGAGAGCTTTGCCTTGCGGCTCTGCTCCTTCTTCACCACGACGGACCGGTACAGGCACCGCTTAACAGCAGAGGCTGCAGTGATCCGTCTGTCGATCTCTCGCTCCATCCTTCTCTCACTCGTGAACAAGACCCCAAGATACTTAAACTCCTCCACTTGGGGCAGGACCTCATTCCCGACCCAGAGGGTACATTCCACCCTTGTCCGACTGAGAACCATGGCCACAGACTTGGAGGTACTGATCCTCATCCCTGCTGCTTCGCACTCGGCTGCGAATTGCTCCAATGAGAGCTGGAGGTCCCGACTAGATGAAGCCAAAAGGACAACATCATCTGCAAAAAGCAGAGATGAGATCCGATGGCTACCAAACCAGAACCCCTCAACGCCTCGACTGCGCCTAGAAATTCTGTCCATAAAAATTATGAACAGAATCGGTGACAAAGGACAGCCTTGGCGGACTCCAACTCCCACTGGAAACGAATCCGACCTGCTGTTACCAATACGGACCAAACTCTGGCTACGATGATACAGCGACCGAATGGCTCGTAGCAACAAATCTGGAACGCCGTACTCTCGGAGCACGCCCCACAAGATCGTTCGAGGGACACGGTCGAAAGCCTTCTCCAAATCCACAAAGCACATGTGGCCGGATTGGGCAAACTCCCATGCCCCCTCCAGAATCCTGTGGAGCGTATAGAGTTGGTCAAGAGTGCTACGGCCAGGACGAAAACCACATTGTTCCTCCTGAATCCGAGGTTCAACTATCGGTCGGATCCTCGTCTCTAGTACCCCTGCATAGACTTTCCCAGGTAGGCTAAGGAGTGTAATTCCACGATAATTGGAACACACCCTCCGGTCCCCCGTCTTAAAAATCGGGACCACCACCCCAGTTTGCCAATCCAGAGGTACAGCCCCCGATGACCACGCGATGTTGCAGAAATGTGTCAACCAAGACAGTCCTTCAGCATCCAGAACCCTGAGATATTCTGGGCGGATCTCGTCCAACCCCAGAGCCCGACCACCTTTTTGACAACCTTTTTGAGCTTTTTGACAACCTCCGTGAACTCCACTCCAGTGATGGGCGGACCCCAACCAAAACCCCCAGGGTCTTCCTCTGTCTGGAGATGTTGAGCTTGATAAGTGGACGACGCATTCGGGGCCAGCAGTCGGCAAACAATTTCCATGGCCAGCAATGTTAACTAGTAGTTCTGATAGCTGTGAAGGATACGAGCGGCTTTCTGAACGGCGGGGCACAGGTGCTAAGATCGAGCGTAGGATAATTAATATCAAGCGTTCCGACACAAAACCATGTAGTACCTGAAGTTATGACCGCACAGAGGATAAGGCCTTGGTACACTGATAAGTAGCAGGCATGTGATGTATTTAATTATCATGAACAATGCACACAGACTTTGTAAGTCTCACTCGTATGAGGTAAGCGATTGAAAGGGCGTGGTGCCAAAGCTATATAAGCCACGAGATTTTTCAGAGTTGTCCGACCCAGCCAGCTCTCTACAGGAATGCATGTCTGGTGTATTGCTGTATATGAGAGTTATCTGCTTCTTCTCATCCAGGCGCAAGGTATCTTTATTTTATTAAATTCAAGGTGCTTATTAGTTATAAGGGGAAAAGGGCTATTCAAATTGATAGAGATAATCGAAAGTGTAATTTTATTATTGGTCACATGTAAAAAGACTGTTTCATATGATCGAGATACTGGGAACGAAAACCACTCTGTGATATGACAACTCGGGCAGAGAATCTGAGTTTCAACACACGCACTGGTCGATGCACCATTTGAGTGCTGGAAAACTGTTTACCAGTCAAAAACCTTTGTTCGGATTCCACCAGGTTCCCTCCAGATCGTCGCGATTCGATTCCACAAGTCTCCACGCTCATCACAAGTGTCTCAAATTGTGTACATTGTGGCCCCAGTGTAAGCCCAGGGTTGGGAGATGCTGAGCTGTTGGTCATTTTTAGTTTGCCTGAGTAAAGAAAGTAAATTTGTCTCGTCTGTGTTAGAGAGTTGAAACGCAATAAAATCCGAGTGGTGGACAGTTTGATCTTTAAAGAACTGAAGACTCTGAAGTCTCTAAAGATGCAGAGGAATGGCATCACCAAACTAATGGATGGAGCTCTTTTTGGACTTGCTGAAATGGAGGAATTGTGAGTGGATTCCATACTGCACAATATTTCAGGTCATCCTACCAACAATCTGCATATTTCTGTGCTTTTTCTTTTCTCCTAAACCTGACATTGAATTAAAGAGAGATCAAGTACATTTCTAGTGGGGGGGGGAGTATGTTTTTCCTCAGCCTTTGAATCCACTAGGCTTGTTAACTTTTGTTATGTTGTCTGAGGTTAGTGTTTTGATGTTCTTCTCTACAGGGAGCTGGAACACAACAACCTCACGGAGTTAAATAAGGGGTGGCTGTATGGCCTCCACATGTTGCGTGTACTCAGACTCAGCCACAACAATGTCGGCCTCATACGAGCCGACGCCTGGGAGTTCTGTCGCCGCCTAGAAGAGCTGTAAGTCTCACACGTGACTTGCCATGTTGTAGAGTATTTCAGGTCTAGTCTTAATGAGCAGTCAGTCTGAAGTGTGCAGATTACTGGAAGATACTTCTCTGCAGCTACTGAGCTATTGATTTTAATTTATAG
>CM045741.1:32367515-32407515 GCA_024760905.1 Plotosus lineatus
GTGTTATGGAGGCCCAGGATGCTTCGATAGCGGCCTTCAGCTCATCCACAGTGTTGGGTCTGGTGTCTCTCAACTTTCTCTTCACAATATCCCACAGATTCTCTATGGGGTTCAGGTCAGGAGAGTTGGCAGGCCAATTGAGCACAGTAATACCATGGTCAGTAAACCATTTAGCAGTGGTTTTGGCACTGTGAGTAGGTGCCAGGTCGTGCTGAAAAATGAAATCTTCATCTCCATAAAGCTTTTCAGCAGATGG
The DNA here is from genome assembly GCA_024760905.1 of Plotosus lineatus. Lineage (NCBI taxonomy): Eukaryota > Metazoa > Chordata > Actinopteri > Siluriformes > Plotosidae > Plotosus > Plotosus lineatus. The sequence goes on from CM045741.1 coordinate 32,367,772, forward strand.
AAGCATGAAGTGCTCCAAAATCTCCTGATAGCTAGCTGCATTGACCCTGCCCTTGATAAAACACAGTGGACCGACACCAGCAGCTGACATGGCACCCCAGCCCATCACTGACTGTGGGTACTTGACACTGGACTTCAGGCATTTTGGCATTTCCTTCTCCTCAGTCTTCCTCCAGACTCTGGCACCTTGATTTCCGAATGACATGCAAAATTTGCTTTCATCCGAAAAAAGTACTTTCTTCTGCCGCTGTTTCTGGTTCAAAAGTGGCTTGACCTGGGCAATGCGGCACCTGTAGCCAATTTCCTGCACACGCCTGTGCATGGTGGCTTTGGATGTTTCTACTCCAGACTCGGTCCACTGCTTCCACAGCTCCCCCAAGGTCTGGAATCGGCCCTTCTCCACAATCTTTCGGTTGCGGTTTTGAGTAATGAACCAGGCTGGGAGTTTTTAAAAGCTTCAGGAATCTTTTGCAGGTGTTTAGAGTTAATTGGTTGATTCAGATGATTAGGTTAATAGCTCGTTTAGACTACCTTTTCATGATATGCTAATTTTTTTCGATAGGAATTTTGGGTTTTCATGAGCTGTATGCCAAAATCATCAGTATTAAAACAATAAAAGACCTGAAATATTTCAGTTGGTGTGCAGTGAATCTAAAATATATGAAAGTTTAATTTTTATCAGTACATTATAGAAAATAATGAACTTCATCACAATATGCTAATTTTTTGAGAAGGATATATGATCTATATATAGAATTTTCTGAGTAGATCCTTCCGTAAGAGAGTGCTGAATACTTTTTAGTAGAGCAAATAAAAAATAAAAGGACAGGACAAAGACTTTCTCTTGAAACTCCATTTATCACTACAGATCTGTTCCGAGGGGTGGTGAAACCATCCTCTCTCTTCAGGTGATTATAGAAGGTATATAGGTAATTCTTCCATAATCACCTGAAGAGAGAGGATGGTTTCACCACCCCTCGAAACGGATCTGTAGTGAAAAAAAAAAAAACCCAAGCAAACAAAAAAACAGCCCAAAACCCCCCATCAAAACTACAGTAGTTACATTTTTATGTGAAGTATGCATATGAGTGTCCCAATTAACCGGCGGAAAGTGAGGGATCCTTGTGTGTGTGTGTGTGTGTGTGTGTGTGTGTGTGTGTAAATATAAAATGTGTGTGTATGTGAAATTATAGGCAAGTCTTTTAAACACGTGTATTTGCATTACAAGGTGGTTTTTACCTGTTTTCCCAAGTTGCAATCTGTATCATATGTCTCATAGTTTGTGTTTTCTAGTTTGAAAACGCTGTAGTTTTATTCTCAAGTCGTCGATATGAAAGGAATGAAGATCGTACCGTGTCTTCATATGCAATTAGTGTCAAATTACTGATTGTAAATTCTGGGTAATCACATGATTTTCTGCCACTTTTCTTATTGTCGCAGATGCCCATGATGGGCTTTTGGTGCTTATATGTGATGGAGGAGAGAGTGTACCATCCTGCTTTCCCTGAGAGCCTGGCAAATTAGCTCTTGTAGCCTCCCGGCCTCACATGACTGTGTTCATCACCCGGGGCTTGAATGCGTTTCTGTTATGCCACATTACTGTCAATTTCTGGTGGTAATAACTCATTACTCATGACCAGGCATTGGGAACAAGGGAAAATACATTTTTTTATAGATGACATTACTCACCAAAATTATTCAAGAGCTTTTATTCTTGTAAAAATTTAAATATTTCAAAGTCATGACCGATCCCTTGCACACTGAAATGAGATGGAATTATCATTCATGGGCACAAACAGATGTGTGGTGTTGAAGAGAATAATTAGTTGCTGGAGTACTTATTTCGAAAATTTTTGTGATGCCTTTCACTTGTATTGTTTGTGTATGTTTGTGGTTATCAGAGACCTGTCTTACAATCACTTGAGTCGTCTGGAGGACTGGGCGTTCTCAAACCTCGGACTCCTGCAAAGTCTGAACCTGGCCGAGAATCGCATCACTCACCTGGGAGAGGGTGTTTTCGACAATCTGGCAAATGTCCGCACGCTGTAAGAACACACATCTTTCACACAGAGAACTTAAAGGGAGTGTTCATGCTATGACCTTTGTCTTGTGTAAACATTACGTTTTCTTTAAATGAGTCTTTGCCATGAGGTGGCTGAACTCTGAAGATTTGCCCCGTCAGGTTAATGCAACTGGAGTTAACATCTTACATTTTTCTTGTTATTCATAGGTTGAGACAATATGTCCTAAAAATGGTATATTGTGATATTTTGACATTTTCATAATTACAGTATTTATCCCCAAAGAACATGATTACATATCTTATTCGTGGCAGAATAGGCATTACTTTAAAGTCACATAACGGCTCTGAACACTTATCCTGCAGCGTATTATGCATCTGTCAAGTAGTTCAGTTCCAGTCCAGATCTCAAAAAATCATGTGCATTTTGATATTTTGGGATTTTTGCGAGTCATGTATTCGTTTCCATGGCAACCAACTCACCATGTAAAATATTACTGATGTTGGTTTTCAGGCCAGAACTCAAATGCCTTTTGAGATTTCTTGATCAGACTTGATAGTTATTTCTATTAGGCTGCATAGTTTTGACCCCCCCCTCCCATTTTGCCGTTCCTATTTTCTCCCAAATTTAGTCGTGTCCAATTTCCTCGAATAAGGTATTGCCTTCCCTATCACATGACCAGTACCAATTAGGGAGGGGCAAAAGCACGCCCACGCAATGCGAGCCACCCACCTTTTGTTGAACTGCATGCATACTTTGAGAAGGGTCTAACACGCTCGGAGGGAAAGTGCGATCTGCAAATGCAAATCGTACAAATGAGCTCACAGATGCCCATTCTTGGCTGGCAATGGCTGTGAGTGACATGAAAGCGAGCATATGCCATCTCTCCCTCCTGTTAGACATCAACCAATTAACTCCCATGTACTCCCAGTCACGGATGGCTTTGGAATTAATCTGGGTTTGAACTTGTGATCTCCGGGTTAATAGTCACACACCTTGCCACTCCAGGGCCATAGTTATGCTTTTAGATATTCTGAAATTTTGTCAATTTCAGGTTGGATGTTTCCATGGCATCCAACTTAACATATAAAAATATGGGTCATGTTACAGACGCTCCCCGACTTAAGTTTTTAATTGGTTCCGGACGGCCGAACGTAAGTTGTTACAGTGATGTATGACGCTCATACTGTACTATCCATCCATAAATACCATTACCATATCTCATAAAACACCCCTAAATCAATTATTATAAACATAACATTGTAAAATAATATCAAATAATATCAACATTAATTTCAAATAAGTCACTTATTTTCCCAAGTCACTTTACATGAAGCTTAAAACAGCCAATCAACGTTTACAATATGTGAGGCGCTCAATACCGAAAGTAGTGTACTTGCAAAAGTAGTGTACTTGCTGTGGGTTATACAAACTTCCGGTCTTTCAAGTGCTCAAGGGTGCTGTTGAACTCGTTTAGAACACAGACTGCACTAATGTGAATCACCAGCAGAGCGGAGAGTTGTCTTTCCTGGATTCGGGTTTTCATTCATTTTACAACTCTCTTTGCTTAACTGAGTATGCATGGTAGATTGTGCTGATCTGAGCGGATAGTTAATTCATCTCTGTATATATATATATATATGTGTGTGTGTGTGTGTGTGTGTGTATATATATATATATATATATATATATATATATATATGTGTGTGTGTATATGTATATATATGTATATATATATATATATATATATATATATATATATATATATATATATATATATATGTGTATGTATATATGTGTGTATATACATGTATGTGTATATATATATATATATATATATATATATATATATATATATATATATATATATATATATATATATATACATCCAGTAAAACCTCCGCTGACGAACGCTTAAGATCACGAACTTTTCACCTCAAGAACATTAAATTTGCGAGCATATAGTCTCTGCTGACGAGCTAGTTTTCGGCGGACGAATCAAACCACGCGGTCGAACAGCGCCACTGTGGCGGCCACGAGAAGTTGACGCACGCTCACGGCGTCACAGTTCGTCACCCCCTTTCTTTGAGTGCGGAAGTGGTTTGTGTTTGATAGACATTTTGGACCATATTGAGTGTACTTTTGCTACTATGGGACCGAAAAAGACCCCACCACAGGCGGAGATCATTGAAAAACACGAACGAGGTGTGCGTTTGTGTGACTCAGCGTCCCAGTACCAGGACAAGGAACAATGAAGCTATTAAGGGTGCGTGTGTGGCTATAGGTGTTTCCAAACAGTAGGCGTTTCCAAACACTCCTTCCAAACAGTAAGTCCCTCCCTCCCTCCTCCTCCCACTCCATTCCATCAAGCCATCAACTACCATCACAAAGGTAAATAAAACGACTTTATTATACAGTACAGTTTATTTCTTTAATTACAATACAATAGCACATTTATTATACATAAAATAAGGTATATTTTTGTGTAGTTTTAAGGCTTATTTAGGAGAAAATTATGTTTTATGGGGACCCAGGAACGGATTATTCTCATTTTAATGGTTTCTTATGGGAAATAAATGTTCGGAAGACGAACTTTTCGCCTCACACACACTTTCAGGGAACCAATTATGTTCGTGAGCTGAGGTATCACTGTATATGTATGTATATATATATATATATATATATAAAAATATAAATAACTGAACTGGGAAGGAGGGCCACGTTCAGGCTTGTTTGTAATTAATGGACGCAGCATCATTACGTCAGCGTACTATGTAGGTACGTCTAAACTCAAAATTTGACTTTTTAAAAAAATTTTTTTAACGTAAACGCAAAAAAAACGGATGAATGTAAGTCGGGGCGCGTCTGTACATTGGTACCTTGACTTATGAGTGTTTTTAATGAATTTCCGTGACACGAGCTTCGAGCCAACCAAAAATCTGCCCTAAATAACGAGCACATTTTTGATTTACAAGCGATTCTGGGGAAATGGCTTTTCCAGGGCGATTAGCCTTGGAATCTTCCGCGTGTGTTCCTCCGCTCCGAGAACGCCTTGTGTAGTGCTTCCCAATTATTTTCTGTGATGCCCCCATAGGAAGAAAAAAAAAAAAAAAAAAAGACATTTCACACCCCCCAGAACGCTAATAATAAATGGTGTTTACTGCACTTCATATAATTTGCTTGGTGCTTTTTCTCTACACCAGGAGTCACTAACCTTTTTGAAACCGAGAGCTACTTCTTGGGTACCAATCAATGCGAAGGGCTTCCAGGTCGATACACACTTCTGAAATAACAAATTTGCTGAATTTACCTTTAATTATGTTATTGTTAATAATTCATGATATGCATCTATGTGAAGATATTGATTTGATTAAAAAAATTAGATGCAGCTCAATGGAGAATAGTGCTGTGGAGCCACAAGCCTGTTCTACAAGTAGCAGCAAACAGACCCGCGGGCGACTCATGCTGTCCTTGTGGGCGACCTGGTGTCCGTGGGCACCATGTTGGTTACGCCTGCCCTATACCATAGCGTGACATTGAGAGTGCCACTGCCAATTACTTTACTGTAGCATGGTCCCTAGAGTCATACTGTGTGTGTGTGTGTGTGCACGCGCGCGAGTGCGAACAGCGTGCGTATCGTCTCTACCGTGTGTGTCAGCTTATCAGCGTGAATGATTAAATATGACATTTAACATACAGTTTCTCTTGTTTATTCTTGTTTTATTCTTATTTATTATTAATTATTATAAATGTTAATGTACATATAGTTTTATGAAATATTTGTTTTTACGTGTTTATCTTTAATATATTAGGTGACACATACGTGTTTGTGGTAGGTAATGAGCTCTATGAGTGGATTGGAATTGATTGATTGGTTTTCTATTGTTTCCTATGGGATTTTTTGTTTTATCTCATGAACATTTTGACTTACAAAATTAATCCGTTCCGAGGGCAAGCTCGTAAGTCATGGTACCGCTGTATCTGCAAATGATATTTTCTGGGACGCTGATGCGGGAAGAATGTCATCTCCATGTTACATGTATGCCATCACTGCTCTGGATTAAAATCAGATTAGAGTTTTATTTGAAGCTCCCTTAGTTTTAAATAGAATTTATTGATTAGTTAGCTCAGGCTTTTCTCCTAATACTGTCTTTTTTCCCCCCCCTACAGAGATATTCGTAATAATGATATACCTCTTGTTATCGAAGAGCAAGTCAGTCTGTTTGCAGGCATGAAAAAGCTCAACACATTGTAAGTGGTACTTTTGAAAACTTTCTTTTTTGTAATTATTTTTCAGTTAAATGTATATTGTTTTGTGGGTGGACATGCATGTATGGACCATTTTTATTATAGCCGCTCAAAATAATGTGTTAATAGTATATTCTGTCTTGAACCAACGAACTAATAGTACTGTTTTGCTTTGTTAGCGAGCAAAAGTGGTAGGCTTGTTAACAGGTGTGTGTTTTAAAGACATTGTGAGATATTGAGATGCGAGACCTCTTGTTTTTGGGTGGAATAAAAAAAAAAATCAGTGTTTCCTTTTTGAAACTAGAGCACCTTATAGCCTTGGATCCCAGAAGTATGTCGCATTAATCTCTTTTCTTTCCTTTTGTTTTGATGGTGCCTTGCCACCCCGTAATTGATTGATTGTTTGCTTTAACAAACAAAAGAAGGTGGTCCTTAAGCCACCTCAATTTTTCTGACTCAAGAGGTGTGGGTATTGTGGGAATCTGTTTTAGTGTTAAACAGGGATCTTTCGCTACCTCGCGCTTCAACTCGTGCGGCTTCAGTGCATCATTTTTTTAAAAATAAATATTAATTGAATTAAAAAATAAGGAAATAAAGGAAGAATAGGGGAAAAAGTTAAGGGAAATGCCACAAAACAAGGCCAATCATGCAAAAAGAAAAAAAAAAACCCAAACAAACAAAAAAAACCCAATCCCAGGCCCCCCCCCCCCCCAACAACAGTACTTGCATTTGTATGCGTGGTGCGCATCTGAGTGTGTGCACGCGTGTCTGTATGTGTGTATTTATATTTTATTTACATCTTATACATTATTTTTGAACGTTTAATTGTTATTATAAGCGTTTATAGTGTCGAATGTGTATTTATTGATATTATATATACATGTACGTATACGTCAGTCAGGGGGTTTGATCCTACTTTGCGGAATTCCGCGGGTGGGGGGGGGGGTTCTAGGTCCCACTGAACCACGGAAAGTGAGGGATCCCTGTACTTCCAAACACTGAAATGCTCTAAGAATGCTGTAGATGCTTTTCTGCAGAAGTGATCAAAATGATTACACTTGATTAACTGGGTGTGCAATAAAGAAGGTGGTCCTTAAGCCACCTCAATTTTTCTGACTCAAGAGGTGTGGGTATTGTGGGAATCTGTTTTAGTGTTAAGTATACACAGTTTGTAAGGGTGCTTGAATGTCTTGAAAAGCAATTGAAAAAAAAATATTTTCAAGGGTCCTGTAATTGCCAGGCCACCTCTTGAAAACCAATGGTTTTCTTACTCTGTCCTTAAATAGTCATACAAAATCGATGTTTAAGTGTTGACCGCTAACACGTCTTCCCGTAAGATTTGTTTTACAACACAAAATTATAGAAGCTTCTACATCTGTGTTACGACATACAGATCCCATTTTCAGCAGGTCGGTAATGGTGTCGCAGGTGACCTTTGCGCTCGCCACGAGTGAATTAATATTTATAATAATGCTTAAGAAGACTGTATTGTACCAACAGCCACAATGCCAGGCGGTCAATGTATATTTAAAGCAGAATGGCAGGAGAACAAAGACTGATTGGAGAGACGTCAGCAAAAGCTGGCATTATGCATTTTGTAAGGCGTACGAAAAAAAAACATTGCGGTTGGTGCTCTGGGAGAGATGCACATTAAAGTCGCACATGAAATCAAATGTCACCCACTCAAAAAACATGCAAAGACTTTTACGAACCAAAGAGCATGAGGGTAGTCTGAAAGCAGACTATTTCAAGGGAAATGCAGTCTGAGCAACTGCCACAAGCACTAATGTTAGCATTACCATGACTACGTCTAGTGGATCCACAGCCAGTCCAGGTGTTGACCCGAAGCCAAAAGGGAAGAAAGTGTTTACATTTATATTGACATATACATTTAAGGAAGTATGTGAATGTCTTGTTACAATTTATTAAAATTATTGCAAAGTTTCCAAAAAAATGATAAGTTATTACCTTATTTTCTGGCCCATAAGGTGCACCAGATTATAACGTGCAATATCCAATGTAAAAACCTATGCCAAATCAAATGTGCGAATCAGATGACTCGCTGTGGCGACCCCTGAAAAAGAGAAAAAGCTGAAAAAAAAAGATGATGATGATCAGTGAATGCTGATTGAACCGGCCCCGTCCACACACAAGGTGCGCCGGATTTTAAGGCGCATTAAGCGAAAAAAAGTCAGATAAGTTAAACTTGATTCAACTCTCGCAATAACTCTCAACATTGTTCAGCTGTAACAACATCAAACAGTAAACTCACTTTTTCAGTTCATTCCTCTTCCACAGATCCATCAAATTCTTCATCTTCAGTGTCTGAGTTTAACAGTTGTGCAAGTTGGACATAAAGCCCGGATCCCTCTATTATTTTTTTTATTATTATTATGTTATAATAATTTATTTCTATTATTTCCTCATGCATGGAGTCAGATCAAGAAAGACTGAGAAGTCTTCCTGGGTTGTGACGTACACTTCTCTCAGCCCTTAAAGAGACATCATCACAATAACAAACAACCCACCGGTACTCAGCATTACCTGACTACGATAGCAGTAATGCTTGTATTTGGACATGAAGCCCGGATCCCTCTAACTTACGATCTGTTGACACTGATATCTAGGTTGGAGTTCTTTGGTTAATCCACTAGACTCATGGTGAGCTCTGAATTAGTTTGCTTCATTTGGGTTTTGATAGTATCAGTGAGATAGGGTCTTGTGGCTTCATCCATACAAAATGCACCGGAATATAAGCGCACCTTCAATTTTTTTGAGGATTGAAGACTTTTAAGTGCGCCTTATTGGCTGAAAAATACAGTACATCGAAAATGTAGTGGTTGACAGTTTAAGAATGTTTGTATTCTTACATGTATTAATTTACATTATATTAAAATTGTTGTACTTCACTCTTTAAAAGAGTAAAATAGAACAAGAAGTCCTTTTTCTGACATTCAAACAGGACTTGAAAATGAAATTAATTCCTTGAAAAGTGCTTGAATGACATTTCGCCCAATATGTGGGAACCAAGAGTATAATTCGCAATTAAGTGTTCCATAAATACAAACATATAGAACAGTGGTTCTCAACTTCTTTTTTTTTTTTTTTTTTAACTCCTGCACCCCAAAAAAGATTTTGCTCTGACCTCGCATCGCACCCCCTACATTTTATACTTTGTTCAAGGATAAAGGATGTGAAATCGTACTAAATTTTATCGAAAGAAGATATTTATTTCAAAAGCTTCTTGCACCCCCTAGAATGATGTCTCACACCCCTGGTTGGGAAGCTCTGATATAGAAGTACCGGTAGATGGATTATTAGAAAGATTATTAGCACTTGAAAGTATGGTGTTCTGGAACCGTTGGTATGAGCCATTCATTTGCTGTCTCACCAGAGGTCTGCATTGGTAACAACAGGTCGAATTTGTTTCCAGTGAGGGGTGGAGTCAGCCAAGGCTGTCCTCTGTCATCAGTTCTGTTCATAATTTTTATGGACAGAATCTCTTGGCGCAGTTGAGGTATCAAGGCGTTCCGGTTTGGTGGCCATCGGATCTCGTCTCTGCTTTTTGCGGATGATGTCCTTTTTTGGCTTCATCAATCCGGGACCTCAAGCTCTCATTGTAGCAATTCACAGTTGAGTGTGAAGCAGCTGGGATGAGAATCAGCACTTCCAAGTCTGAGGCCATGGTTCTCAGCCGGAAAAAGTTGGAATGCATCCTCTGTGTCTGGAATGAGGTCCTGCCCCAAGTGGAAGAGTTCAAGTGTCTCGGTCTTGTTCACGAGCGAGGGAAGCATGGAGCAGGACATCGACAGGCCGATTGCTGCAGCCGCTGCTGTGAAGTGGAGCCTGTACTGGTCAGTCATGGTGAAGAGGGAGCTGAGTTGCGAGGCTCTCGGTTTACTAGTTGATCTGCGTTCAAACCTTCATCTATGGTGGCGAGCTTTGGGTAGTGACCGAAAGAGCAAGATCACGGATATAAGCGACTGAAATGAGCTTCCTTTGCTAGGTGGCAGGACCGCTCTCTTAGGGTGAGAAACTAAGCCATCCAGGGAAAGCTTGGAGTAGAGCCGCTGCTCCTCCGCATTGAGAAGACCAGTTGAGGTGGCTCGGGCATCAGGTTAGAATGTTTTCCAAACGCCTCAATGGTGTTTTGGGCCTATCCAACCAGGAAGAGACCCTGGGGTCAAGCTAGAACACGCTGGAGGGATTATGTCTCTTGGCTGGTCTGGGAATGCCTCGGTGTCCCCCGGAAGAAGAGCTGGAGGAAGTGGCTGAGGAGAGGGACGTCTGGACCTCGTTGCTTAGGCTGTTGCCCCCACGACCTGACCCTGGATTAAGCAGATGAATGAATGAATAGAACTTGAATATTATTTTTGTTTGGATTCTGCTTTGACACCATGGTTTACAGGTAAAAACATACATTTAAATGTAAAGTGTCTCTTTTTGTGTTTAGCTTTTTGCCCTCTCAGTTACATGATTATATGCAGGTTTAAAGTCAATCATTGATGCAACTGTGTCCATACAGCACACGTCTGTGGTCACACTTTCAATTATGCAGAATTGTAAACCTACGTGTCTGTGTTTGGTTCTCAGGTTACTTTCGAGGAACAATATCAGAACCATCACAGAGAAGGCGTTTGAGGGTCTGAAGGAACTAGAACATCTGTACGTTTATTTCAATGTTCTTAAATTATTGAATGTTTATCTTTTATTTGGGATAGCTAAATTTTAACAATCTGGATTAGTGTCTGTAGAAGCGATGTAATAAATATGAATTGTGTCCTTATAGAGATTTGAGTATGAACCGGATCATCTCTATTCACCCAGAGGCATTCTCCCGTTTGAAACTCAAATCCCTGTAAGTATAGACATATTTCTTACTCTTGTCTGGTATATTGTGCGAATGTCATACTATGCCCTGTAATACCCCCATTTCACTGGAGCATGGCAGACTTACGGAAGCAAAAATGTTGTCATCTACAAACGTTCCGCAATTATTCCCTTATCTTCCGTGTGATTCCGTAGTTATTCCTCAAGTCTTCCTCCACTTCCGTATGCTTCCGGCAGGTCAAAATATTCCGTGAATGTGCTTTTGAACATGTTCAAAAGCACGTTCACGGAAAAAAAATCCGTGAGTGTTCTGTGGGGTCACTTTGGCGTACTTTGGCATACCTGTTCTGCACATGCTGTGAACGTTCCGAGAGTGTAAGAATTTCCGTAGGATTTTCACCCATTTTCCGTGTAAAAATGCCGAAGCTCTTCTGTAGCCTGCGTTCCACGCCTTTCCGCTACACGATCCTTGCATGCCATAGTCCAGTGAAATGGGGGTATAGGAATTTCTACTTTTCCGTAGTATTTGCACCCGTTTTCCGTGTGAAAATGCTGAAGCTCTTCTGTAGACTGTATTCCGTGCATTTCTGCTATGATCCTTGCATGCCATAGTCCAGTGAAAGGGGGGTATAAGCTACATGCAAACATTACAGTTGATTTTTATATATTATTAGAAAGGTAAAAATGTATTTATTTATTATACAAGTATAGTACAGAAGCGTGTTGTGAGTTTCATTGTGTAAATCATTCGCATGTTTGGCTCCTGTGGAGCAGGAGCTATAGAGATGGGGATTGTTGATCTGTCCAAATTGTGAGTGTTATAACTTTGGAAGGAACTGTCATAGGATTCCCTCTTGATTCCCTTTAGGAAGTTTTTGGTTAGTATTGTATATGTGTCACCTTGATTTTGTTTTGAGGACAGAGTCGTCAACTTGGTGAATTTTTCTATATTGTGTGTGTGTGTGTGTGTGTGTATGTATGTATGTGTGTACAGACACACACACACATATGCATGCACATTGTATTTTTTGGACTATAAATCTCACTTTTTTTTTTCTTGGTTCTGGCATGGTTTGGTAAAATATATAATTGCACATGCTCGTTATTTTCACACCGACAGCTGCAAGGGGTCGCTCTCATTTTGTGTGCAGTATTGCAGTGTTTGCTATTTCTATTACTCCTGTACCCCTGAAATTTTTAAAGTCTAAATAGCAACTTAAAAAGACTACTGAGAAAGACTGAATACAAATGCCGCCAACAAGAAAATCTTATTCTACAGATTACAAGCTGCAAGTAATTAATTATGCAGCGGAAAACGGAAATCGGGCAGCAGAAAGAAAGTTTTGAGTGGGTGAGAAGCTTGTGAGGGACTGGGGGTAAGCAAAGGATACTCTAACGCAGTGCTTCTCAATTATTTTCTGTGGCGCCTCCCAGGAACAAAAAACATTTCTCACCCCCCTAGGGACTATAAGTATTATTATTATTTGTCTTTAGAATTATTAGTACACCTCTGCATAACATTGTATCTTTATTACCATTAAAAACAAAAGAAGAAAGAAATACAGTTCAACTTGCAGCAAAGAAAAACTTCATTAACATTGTTTTTTGATCTGTAATCGAAAAGATTTAAAGTGCACCAATGTGTCTGAAAAAAAAAATTCTTATTTAAACTCATTCAACTTATTTATGTCTTAATATCTTCATCTCTCTCCACCTTTCTCTTCGTTCCTGTTATTCTGGTATCCTGGGGTTGTTTACTGCACTTCATATTGTTTGCTTGTGCGAAAAACTGCTACACCATAGCACGACAATGAGAGCGTCACTGCCAACTAGTGTAGCGGAGGTGCAATTATACTTAATTCTCATACACTATTCCAGAAAAGCATGTTCTCCAGGGTCACACGCGCTCCCCCGGCATCACACCGTGCCCCACTATTTGAGAAGCACTGCTCTAATGGCAACGAAGAAAGCAAAAAAAGCTAATCGCAGACTAAAGGCTATCATAGCCACAGCTAGAGGAACTGATGTCCCAAAAACTGCCAGCATACGTCCAAGATAAGGTTGACAGTTTTTGTGAGTTTCTTGAAAAGCAAGTAATTGAGAACAACATGGCACTAGATCATATGATTAACATGGATGAGGTCCCCCTCACATTTGACATCCCCATGGGTCCCAAGTGTCGCAGGGAAAGGGCAAAAGAGTGTCAATATAGTGACATCTAGTCATGAAAAATTACACTTCACAGTGGTACAAGCATTTTGTGAAGATGCATCAAAATTGTCATCAATGGTCATTTCTGAACGGAAAACCATGCCGGAAATCCAACCCCCTGAGCTGTCGCTGCCGTGAATGGTGGATGGATCAAGAAATGAACCTTTTGGCTTACAAAATGTTGCACTAAGCATCCGATTGGCTTCTTTGGAACACACAAAGCCCTGCTTGTGATGGACAGTATATGAGCACTCATCACGCCACAGTTCCAAGATAATTTGAAGGTTTTCAACTGCATCCCTGGAAGCTTAAATGAATTACTCCAGCAACAAGACATCTCAATGAACCAGAGGTTTAAGGCAGTCTTGCGTCACCTGTGGAAGTGGTGAATGATGGATGGAGAACAGCTTCACAGCAATTGGGAGGATGCCTCTTGCAACATTCCTGGAAGTCATTGGTTGGATCAACAAATTATGGACTTCAGTAACAACCAAGACCATCCAATCAGGATTCAGAATGGCTGGAATAATTCTAACTAGACCTGATTCTGAGTCTGATGACATTCATATAGAGGAGGAAGCGGCATGCCGCCTACCTCCGGGGTTGGCAGAGTTGCTCAGAAGTGGCACCGAGATTGAAGAATTCAATGGATTTTGTGATTTGGCGTGAGATCGAGAGTTTGCTAAACTCATGTTATGTTTATGCTATCGTTATCTGAATAACTATTAATATGTCACGTTAACATTCCAGACACCTATTTAGCCTGTTGTTCTCCATTCTATTGCTATTACTCTAATTTGCCATTCAAGATCAAATATGTGTTCTTGGTCTCTGATTTTATAATATAAATTTCGTCTAAAAATGTGACTTATAGTATAATGGGATTTTGTATGTGGGTTTTTTTTTCTTTTTTTCCTTCATTATGCATTTTTTGGCTGGTATGATGTATTGTCTTGAAAATAGTGTGTGTGTGTGTGTGTGTGTGTGTGTGTGTGTGTGAGTGAGAGAGAGAGAATTTCATTGCTTTTTCTAAGCCAGCTAATCTTAATTAGGGTCACGGGGAGGCTGGCATGCATCTCAGCCTACTCTGAGTAAGGGGTAACATGCAAACATCACTCAAACACCTGAGCTGGTAATCAGACTTAGGCTTCCTTGGTGTGAGGTGGTCGTGCTAACCACTACACCATCATGTTGTATTCAAAATAATAGCAGTATGTCAGGTCAAAATCCATATAGCTTTTACTTCCACCCACCCACACACACACGCACGCATCGGGAACACGACACATTCTATTACAAATCAAACATGGAAAAAAAAAAATCAAATTTGTGTTATTCCTTTAAAGAAATTGAAGAAAAGTGAATACAGTGGTACCTCACCTTACGAAATGAATCCGTTCCAGCGCCTTTTTCGTAACCCACATTTTTCGTAAGTTGAACCGCATTTTACATGTAAAACGTGTGATTCGTTCCAAGGCTCCCAATACTACCCCATAAACCCTTTTAAAAATTATAAAAGTACACCAATTTTTAATGAAATATGTGTTAAAAGTAAAAGAAAATTATTTATTAAACCATTGTAACATTTTATTAACATATACAGAGTGGATTCCAGTCCATTTTTTTAAATCTCTCGAACCACCCATGCGACAATTTAAAGTCAGGGGGTTGATGGTCCGAAGAACCATCACCCCCACCCTCC
This sequence comes from Plotosus lineatus, assembly GCA_024760905.1. Classification (NCBI taxonomy): domain Eukaryota; kingdom Metazoa; phylum Chordata; class Actinopteri; order Siluriformes; family Plotosidae; genus Plotosus; species Plotosus lineatus. Next base: position 32,382,783 of record CM045741.1, read on the forward strand.
TTCACGAGGTGTTTAAATATGGCGGTTGCTTTTTCTGAAATAATCGCCCCCGTCCCTGTATCTCCGGCAATTTCTTTCTCCTTTATCCAAAGGAGTAAAAGTCTCTCTATCTCGTCGTTCAGTGACGACCTCTTTTTCGATATCACAGTGGGGCCTTTCGAATTGGGTCATCACTTTTAAGGCCTCCTTCTGCTTCAATACCTTCCCTATTGTAGAGGGGTTTCGGCCATACTCCTTTGCGATTTCACTCAACCACATCCCACTTTCATATTTTTTAATCATCTCCCATTTTACTTTTATTGATAACGGAGCTCGCTTCTTCTTTTCAGTCTCACTGGTAATCACTTTCTTGGGGCTCATAATTAATAACAAAAAAAAAAACACTGTAATGAGCACACTCAAAAAACTCACGAACCAACAGTACAACTCTCTTTCATGCGTGTGATGAACAATGAGTCAAAGGCACACGAAAAGCATTATGGGTACAGTACTGTGTTATGGAGATTCAGTCTCCCTCCTAGCCAATGGGAGGCCGGTGGGATGTTTGGAGACAACCAATGGGAAAGCAACTCATGCATTGTTTGAATGATTGAATGGCGCGTTTGAATTTTTGAGATGGCACTTTCGTAACGTGAACTTGCTTCGTGTCCAGAAACAAAAATTCTTAGGAAAATATGTTTCATAACCTGAATTTTTCGTTTGGTGGGACTTTCGTAAAAGTGAGCTACCACTGTAAAAAAAAAAAAGCAGGATCTGCCTTATTTACTACAAACTCAAACATTAACTGTATAAACTGAAAAAATGTTTGAAGATTTCTCTTTTCTTTGAATCACTGAACTAATATTTAGTTGTGTAAACAGCGTTTCTGAGAACTGCTGCACATCTGTGTTGCACCTGTGAACAGGTTTTCCAGCTCAGGATGATTGGACTACATTCCATACTACTTCTGTATTTCTTGGTTTTGCTCAGAAACTGCATTTCTGATCTCACCCCACAAGTTTTCTATTGGATAAAGGTCCAGGGATCGGGCCATTGCTCCATAATGTCAATCCTGTTGGTCTGGAACTGAGATGTTGTCCCGTTACTGGTGTGTTTGGGGTTGTTCTCTTGTTGAAACTCATTTCAAGGGAATTTCCTCTTCAGCATAAGGTAGCACGACCTCTTCAAGTGTTCTGATTGATTCAAACTGATCCATGATCCCTGGGATACGATAAATAGGCCCGACAATGTAGTATGAGAAACACCCCCCATATCATGATGCTTGCGCCACCAAGTTTCAATGTCTTTAGTGTACTGTGGTTTGAATTCAGGTTTTGGAGGTTGTATGACAAACTGTCTCTGGTGTTTAGACCCAAAAAGAACAATCTTGCTTTTATCAGTTCACAAAATGTTTTTCCATTTCTCTTCAGGCCAGTCAATGTGCTCTTTGGAAAATTGTAATCTCTTCAGCACGTCTTTTTTTTTTTTAATCAGTGGGACTTAGTGGGAGCTTCTTGCCGATAGTTGGGCTTCACATAGCTGTCTTCTAATTGTGACAGTAGCCACAGGTAACTTTGTACCTTCTTTGATCTTCCTGGAGCTGAGTGCTGGCTGAGTCCTTGCAATTTTGGCTCTTCTTCAATCTATTCGAATGCTAGATTTTCACTTTCTTGCAAGTTTCTCAGGTTTTTTGTTGCCATTTTAAAATATTTACGATCATCTTTACTGAGCAGTCTATGATTTTCTGCACTTCTTTGTTTTCCCGTCTCTAATCAACTTTTTATTCAAGGTACACTGTTCTTCTGAATAATGTGTGGACATTGAATGACCCATTTTCCTCAAAATTTTAGAGAGAAATCCTCCATAACCAGCATGTACAACATTTGCTGCCTGACTTGTTTAAATAAGAGCAATAACTGGTACCTGTTTTTCAAAGCATGAATGACATCACTATTTGAACTCCACACTGCTATTATTTTGAACACACCCCTTTCAATTAGTGATTCAATTACACAGAATCAGCAGCAGCATGTCATGACTGTTGGATCTGTTGGATTTTATTACTCTACTACACTTGTCAGTAAACTATTTTCCATGTAGAAATCATTTCTTCTGAAACATCGATTGTTCAGGTTGGTCATGTCTGACTGATAATATTTTGAACACGTGTGTGTGTGTGTGTGTGTGTGTGTGTGTGTGTGTGTAAATGCATGTAAACATAATTATTGAGAAGTTTCAAATGAACCCATGGGGTCTATTTTTAATTAAAGGGAAATATTTTTCAAATGAATTGTACATGTACAAAAAAAAAGCATAGAAATGGCTAGTCACTGTTGTGAGAATATATTGTGGGCACAAACTCGTAGTTTAAAGTTCTTGTCTAAAATTAAATATGGTATGGAAGTAGTAATTGCGCACTTAAGACAAGGCAAGGCGTAGGCTGGGGGTTGAGTTCCGCTGGGCAAGAAATTATGTGTATTCACAATCTTATAAATAAACTTAATGACCGTTACTGAAGAGAAAGTCGGAGATAAATTCAGCATGCAGGAAACTGGAAGTTAACACCGGAAGTTAACCTGTAATGGGCACTGCGCATGTGCAAACCCAAGCTGACCAATCAACGACAGGTGCCTATTTCAGTGGAGCGCCTCACATATTATCAGTAAACAATAATAGCCGAACACTGTCAATCAAACAAAGTGCGAGTGTGGGAATAAAGCGCTGTTTCTTAGTACCGCCTCTGGCTCTTGCACATGTGTTAGAACACAAACACTGACGCACAGAGAATGAATGGCTAAAATAATCAGAAGCCACCCAGCCTGTATCTGCAGCCTAATGGGCAGTACTTTTATAAAATTAATAGTATGTCTTTGTGCTGTAAATATGTATTAATATTTGTTTGTGCCTTTGAATAGATAAATAACTTTAGCTCAATTTATAAATGTATTTAGCACATGTACTTGCAGATGTAGTTTGAAATATATTTGAGAATGTTTTTGGTTGAACTATAATATTTGATTGCAGTTCACCCCTGTATAGACAGCCATTTTTTAAAGTTTATAATTCTACCCACAGGTGTACCTGGTTCCTCCAAAGTGTTTAGTAATATAATAAATAAAATTATAACCCCTGGAACTTGAGTTCCGGTCAACCAAGATGTGCACCCCCCACGGTCAGACCAGCCTATGCCCTTGCAAGGTCTAGATCAGACCTCAAACATTTAAAGGATCTTTAAAAAACAAAATCCAGTTAAGTAAGTGGACCCATAAATTCATGAATGAGCAAATTATATATAATTACAATACACTTTTAGGAATAAAGGGACTGACCTGAAGAGAGGTGGAAAAAGGAGCACGGATTCAAGGTTGATAAGCTAATCCCATTTGACCAACAACTAAGATTTTTTTTTAATTTTCCGAAAAGTAAAGTTCTTGCATTTTATTGCAGAAACTTGTCAGTTAATGTCTCTGGCTGAGACCTTGGTGTGCTACATATTTTATTTCTTTATCTCTAAAATGTTTCTAGTGCTTTTTATACTGTAAGAATGAAGACCTAAAAACGTTGTTCTTCATTAAAAGTAGTTCTTTAGATAATTTCCCGTGTAATGCATTTTAACGGTTTGTAATCTCAACGTAGTGGGTATGATGTCACATTCCAACACCACAAGTTGACTTGTTTGCTTCTTCCTGTTTTTCTTGCTCAATAAAACATTTGCAGCATGAACAGCAATAATACTAATGCTGCAGAAATGGTGTTTTGTTTTTTTTTTTGTTTTTTTTTACCCCCTAGTAATTTGAATACCAGCGGTCTCCTGTGTGACTGTAATCTGAAGTGGCTCAGTCAATGGATTAATGACAACCTATTCCAGCAATCATCCACTACTGTTTGTGCCTATCCTGCCCTGTTGGCAGGCAGGAGTGTCCTGAATATCCACCTGGAAGAATTTGTGTGTGGTGAGTAAGATGATATGTATCAGTTCTGTAGCTCCAGTTTGTTTCTGGTGGTGTTTGCAGTTTGATGCCATGGTGGTCCATGAAATCTGAAGTGAAGCTATATAAATGGTCCAACTAAAGTACGAACACTACCAAAAGCAGTTTTAATGCTACTTTCATGGCTGAAGTGGTTGCTTTATTTCATGCTGGTCTTCCATGGTACTGTCTGTTTTCCTTTCGGCTTTTTCCCTTTTACTCGGGAGTCGCCACAGCGAATCATCTGATTCGCATGTTTTGATTTGGCAGAGGTTTTTACGTCGGATGCCCTTCCTGTCACAACCCTTTTTAGCAAGGGACAGAAACACGCTGACGGCTTTGCAGCCTACTCTTTACGAAAGTCAGCAATGATTCTTTTACATGCCTCTCACCATAGACAGTGAGAGACATGGCCCGCCTTTGATAACCCAGTTAGCCGCACTTGGGGGGGGGTGACAACCCTGTGGAGAGTGGGACTGAGACCCCCAACCTTTGGATCAGTGATCCAGCACCCTATACCACTAGACCACCATTCCCTTAGGTACTATTTTTATTTTATATACAGTCGGCCCTCGACTTCTGAAAGCCTCTGAATACGGAAAATCCAGGTTACGAAAAACATTTTCCTAAATTTTCATCCTCTGTACATAAAACAACTTCTTACGAAAAGCGCCAAACGCGCCATTCAAACAATGCACGGGTTGCTCTCTCATTGGCTGTCTTTCAACATCCCGCTCCGCTGGCCTCCTATTTGCTAGGAAGGGATGACACTGTCATTCCAACTTTGTTCAAGTTTGTGTGTGAAACGCGTTCATGTTTGTGTGTCATTCCAACTGTATTTTATGGCTCAGGCTTTTAACCTTCCATAAACATTTGTAAGATTATAACTCTGCTAAGAAGTCAACACACATGCACATACATGTGATTCCCGGTGCCACAGTCATTGTAAAATTATAACTCTGCTAAGAAGTCAATACACACGCATGTCAACACACACGCACATACGTGTGATTCCCGGTGAAGGTGATTCCCGGTGTCATGGTCACTGTAAGATTATAACTCTGCTAAGAAGGCATGGTCAACACGAAAGTACCCTAAAAGGTATGCTTTTTTAATTTTAAAGGGTGGTCTTGGGAGCCTTGGAACAAATCATGCGTTTTGCATGTAAAAGTGCACCTCTACTTATGAAAACTCCCGGTTCTGAAAAAGGTGTTGGAACTGATTAATTTCGTAAGAAGAGGGCTGACTGTATGTGTGTGTATACACACACACACACACACACACACACACACACTACAAAAAAAAAGTTAAGGATATTTGGAAATGTTGTAGATATTTTTTTCGGTTTTGTGAATTGGCCTTAATTTCAGTTTTTTATTGACAAATATCCTTAACTTTTTTTGTGTATGTGTTTGCGTGTGTGTGTGTGTGTGTATGTATGTGTGTATATATATGTGTGTGTGTGTGTGTGTGTGTGTGTGTATATATATATATATATATATATATATATATATATATATATATATATATATATATATATAAAATGTGTGTGTGAGCACGAAACTGATGCGTTCCCAATTTTGAAAATTGAAGTTGAGAATAAACTGTTTTTTTCAAGTAGTTTAAAAAATGTCATTGCTGTATTTCTCAGGCTAGAGACTGTAAACTAAGTTTAAAAAAAAAATAGGAAGTCAAACCCAAAAATGATGTGCTGTGTTGTTTTTACATAAGTTAAAAAAAAAGCAATACATCCACACACATTAGCTTTCAGTCAATGATGTGCGCAAATATAAGCATGTGAAGTTGAGAATAAATGAGCCTCAAGACACATGAACATACAAGCCAATAAATATAGGGTGGAATCTAACCCTTTGACCCTGTTTAACTCCTCTATTTTCCTCAGATGGTTTTCCTCGGCCACAGATTAGCGGCAACCCCATGACTGTAGTGGCTCTGCGTGGCACTAACATCACCCTGAACTGTTCTGCCTTCAGTACGAGCGACTCCTCTATGAACGCCACATGGAGGAAAGACAAAGAGCTGCTGACTGATACGCAGGTCCAAAACTATGCCCGCTACCAGGATCAACAGCTCATCTACACCAGTGTGCTCCACTTGCTTAACATTAACTTCACCGATGAGGGACACTACCAGTGTGTTATCTCGAACAGCTTTAGCGCCAACTACACCACCGAGGCTAAAGTGACGGTTAATGGTAAATTCTTGTCAGGACTGACTCGCAGAGCTTTTAACTGGAATTGTGCTTTTACTGCACCGTTGGCGTTATGACTAGGTTTTGGATTTAATTTTAGATTGGGGCAATTTCTTTCGTCAGAAATGACATGCTGTGATGTTTACACATCAAAGAGCCCAAGGCTTTCTATGAATAGAATATACATCAGGCTCTATTTTCTCTCTGTGTCAATCATGGAGTAATGTTTTGCTGCATCCCCTCTGGGTTTTTTGGTGTTGCTGTGCTGCTTGCAGACAATTTTGCTTTTGTTGGTTGTGAAATAAGTTTTCTTTCTGGCTCTGTTCTTTAGATCTTTTATCTCTCTCTCTGGTTGTTTTCAGGCCTCTCGCTAATTTAATTTCCAATTTCAGCAGAGCAAAGATTATATAGCCCTCTGGGAAGCCAGCCCTGGTGATGTGATTATTCTGTCATTCCATAATTCAGAGGTGTGAGGGGCTTTTGTGTGCAAGCAGGAAAAAAAGGCAGCACCAAATAAGATTATCAGAGCACTGCAAATGAGGGGCATAAAACATACATGTGGCAAGGGGTTAATAGGAATCTGGGGATTTTTGTGTTTTTATCATAACAAACCTGTGACTTGGCTGGTATGTACCATTTGCTGTGCCTGAGGTGGCACCATTTCTCGGGGGATTTCCTTCCATGGTAGATTTGAATCGGTCAATCACGTTGTTTTTTTTTTTTTTTTTTTGGTCATCGATGAGATTCTTTATTTGAGGTTTTGAATTGAACAGAATGTATAACTTGAAATGTTGATTATTACCAGAGCTGCCCTCCTTCCTGAAGATACCCATGGACCTAACTATCAGGACTGGCACTGTGGCACGGTTAGAGTGTGCAGCAGAGGGACACCCTCCTCCCCAGATCGCCTGGCAGAAGGATGGAGGAATCAACTTCCCTGCTGCCCGTGAGAGAAGGATGCACGTCATGCCTGAAGATGACACGTTTTTCATCGCCAACGTGAAGGCAGAGGACATGGGCGTATATAGCTGCACTGCCAAAAACGAAGCAGGCAGTCTATCAGCAAATGCCACACTCACGGTCCTGGGTAGGCTTTGACCAGTGTGATTTAATAACATCAGGAGGATCTTAATGAAAACACCCAGCATTTGTAGTCCCTGTGTAATTAGTAAGCAGTATTAACCATTTCTTGCCTTTTCTACACCTTGTAGAGACTCCATCTTTCCAGCGACCTCTCGAAGATCGAACAGTAGCCCGTGGCGAGACTGCCGTTCTTCAGTGCATAGCCCGTGGTAGTCCTGCCCCCCGCTTGAATTGGACAAAAGAGGACAGCCTGTTGCTGCTGACGGAGCGCCACTTTTTCGCAGCAGCCAATCAACTGCTAATTATTGTTGATGTCAGGCCTGCAGATGCAGGTAAATACACCTGTATTATGTCCAACACATTGGGCACAGAGCGAGGACACATCTACCTCAGCGTCTTGTCCTCTCCTAACTGTGATTTGGCTGGCGGTGCCTACGACCCAGATGGCTGGACCACAGTGGGCATTGTGGTGATGGTGGTAGTGTGTTGTGTGGTAGGAACATCTCTGGTTTGGGTGATAGTCATATACCACATGAGACGCAAAAGCGAGGACTACAGCATCACTAACACGGGTAAGTGGTTTCCTGGCCTCTGATATATGTGGTGGTGGTTTGGTCACAGGTTTTGGATTGGTAGTTTTTATTTAAACGTTCTCTGTCAAAACATATTTTTGTCATTGTTTCAGTTTATGTTGCAGCAGTGCACTTGAAAACCAGGCTTTACAAGCACACTCTTTACAGTAATTGGAAAAGTTTTTTGGCCCTTTAAAAAGGAAGGGGGTGGGGGGCAAACATAAAGGTGGTCTTTCTCAATTATTATTTTCACCACTCTACACAACTCAAACACCCTCGTTTTAAAATAGCTAATGTTCTATGCCCTTTGCAGAGGTACAGTTTCTACTTTACCGATTAAAATGGATCAAACTCGTGGCAGTCGTAATTGAAACTATGCGTAAAGCGCTAAAAGGATAAGGCCACAGAGCCTGAGGGATGGATCTGCTAGTCTGTGTTAATTCATAGAGCAGTAATAGCGCTGGATTTGGTTTTATAGAAAACTCAAAATGACACGATTAACTCGGGCGAAGGCCCAGCCTTCAGTGTTAATAAGTTATTAAAATCCTGCAAGTGATTAAAAGAAGAAAAAAAAAATCTGCACATAATCATCACAAAGTTCATTTAGCAGCATCTCCAAAATACATGCTAATGTTTCACTTCATTCAAGTGACAGAATCCGAGAGCATCACTCTGTTTATGATTCAATCGAGGAGCCAGTCTCACCAGTCAACCCATCGACTTCTTGTTGACACCCGATAATGAGATGATAAAAAATTCCAGTACTGAAGCTGCTCATCGCTGTAGTAGGGTCGACCGATCATAGACGAGCATAGTGCAAAACACGAATAAACAAATAAAACAAATCAAAACGAACAAAGAAACAATTTGACTCTGAGAACTCCGTGACATTGCCCTCAAGGCAGCGCCATCTTGGAGACGTCACTCCAAGTTCAATGTAAAAGGACATGAAGCGTAATAAAGTTTATCCTTTTGGTATCATTTGTTAAACATGCTACAGAAGATAAAATCTCACGCACAAACATTAACTTAAGTACTGTATTGGAATAATAATCGAAAAAGACTTTAAAACAAGTGCTTTACGACAATATATGCTGTATAATGTTTATCTTTTATCATCAATAAAAACAACAGTAAAAATTGAAAAGGTTTTCATTATCATTACTATATTTTACTACATTAATACTGTATTAATGAGTAAGACTGTCTGTAGAATGTGTTTAAGAAGCATATTTTAGCACATGTAATAGATACATAGTATTTTACTTCCGGCTGCTCATTCGCGCATGTGACTTGAATACATGGGGTTTTATTTCCGGGTACAGAACTCGCAGATTATCTCAATTTGCGGGAGGGCTCGGAACCGAACCCCCACGAATGTCGAGGGCCTAGTGTACTGCTTTCGTGGAAGGGATGCAGCATGTTTAATATACAAACTTACTCGAAATAGGAGTCAAGGGATGTGCATGTAACAGATTTTATGTTTTAAGTAGCAGCAAGTTTTGTCATTGCAGAAAACTTGGGTTTTAGTAAAATTCACACCTAGTGGAATCAGTTCAAAAGAAACTGGGTGGTTCTCAGATATCATTTTGGACTGTTTATACGGCTTTATCTATGCTGTATGTCAGCACTTTATTGATGTGATATACATGTGGGTCTGATGACGAAACTGGTATATTTTCCAAATACCCAATTTCAAAGTTGAATAAATATTTATGTTTATTTGTGAGTCAATGCATCAAAATCTCTAGTGTATGCCTGGGACATATCATATCAAAATATGTACATATTATGAACACAGTTTTTGAAATAACTCAAATACTTTCCAGTTTACACTTTTTCATCCCCAATTTTGTTAAAAGAGACGGGTCTCATTATTTTCATGTTCTACTGAGCCTCTGCAAAGGTCTCCACAGGTCCAATAACCACATGAATTGGAACACAGGTGCCTGCAAAATGAACCACAGAATTTGCATGTGGGTGGAAAAATTAATAAATAAGCACCAGATTTAAAACATGATTGATGATCTTCGTAACTTTTCCTGTCCATGTTTCATGGTGTATCTTGTGCTCCCACCGATCACTGATGAATTGGCACTTTCGATAAGAAAAGTTGAACATGCCAGACACAATAAATTATCACCGTGTAACTAATTACACAATTATTAACTAAAGCTGCTGCTTCTTTTCCTTTTGGCTTTTCCCCTTTTTTCCTAAGGGGTCGCCACAGCAACTCATCTTCCTCCATCTTCATGCAAGTCACAATCGATTAATGATTCGCATATTCGATTTGGCATAGTTTTTTTTTACGTCGGCTGCCCTTCCTGACACAACCCTTAGCAAGGGGTAGAAACACGCTGACAGCTATGTAGTCTACTCTTGATGAAAGTCAGCAATGGTTCTTTTACATGTCTCACACCATAGTCAGTGAGAGACATAGCCGGCCTTTGATAACCCGGGTAGTTGCACTGGGGGGGACAATGACAACCTTGTGGAGAGTGGGACTCGCACCCCCAATCTTAGGATCAGCGATCCAGCACTTTTTACCACCAGGCCACCACTGTCCTAATTATTAACTAAAACTATTAGTGAATAAAAAGCTCTTCATTCTGTCCATGTTACATGCTGACTCTTTGAGTCATCCTACTGATAAATTAATGATGCTTCTCCAAATAATATAGTCGTGCATTTCCCAGGTTTTAACACATATTGGCCTCATACATTAAAAAAATTGGGACAAAAATGTTTTTTTTCTACATTTGCAGAAAATGTAGAAATTCAGTGTCGCACATTTCACTACCAGTTTCATAATGTCACAAACACGCACACAAATAAATAAAAATAAAAGTCTTGGTTTTCTGTTATCAAGACAGATATATTGAAGTCATTGCTTTTTCTATTGAGACAGTTCCATATGAGAGCAGTGTGTTTGTGTTACTCAACAAATTCCAAATTAGTTCCTGATGGAATGTTAATACTAATTCGGGAGAATGTAGATAGTAGACTGAGTAGAAAACAAATGCCATAAATTGGACAATTTCTTAGCCACATATCTGAGTAGTGCCAAAAAAATGAAGGAAGGTAAGAAAATGGTTCTTTCTTCTCAGCGAGTCTGATGCATGTGTTTGTGTCGTGGTATCCAGGAAGGCTAGTCTGATATTTAAACTACATACTCTATTGGACTCAGCCTCCAGTTAGCAAGCGAAATTAAATCCCTCTCCAATTAGTTTCATTGACGTGCTTTAGATGAAAAAGATTTCATTTAGCACTCTCAACTTCAGATTACTTACACACGCACACACATACTAAATCAAACCTGACTCCATAACAAGCAAACGAGGCTGAATTTATTAGGCCTGTGTCTGTTGGTTGATTGTTCTTTCCCTTGTTAGCGTTTATCTGAATGTTTCTGCTGATGTTCCTAGATGTAATACTGAAAAATTTGTAAACCCTGGGTGTTTTCAGATGATATAAACTTGCCAGCGGACATCCCGAGTTACCTCTCATCTCAGGGCACTCTGTCTGAGCCTCAGGAAGGCTACAGCAACTCGGAGGCAGGCAGTCATCAGCAGCTCATGCCCTCCATGACTAATGGCTATGCTCATAAAGGAAGTGATGGTGAGGTGTCCAGCTCTCTCAACATTTTTTGATTAAATGTCACATTTGCTTGCGCAAGTTTTTCAGTGCAGAGGACTTTGGGGTTTTTTTTTCCCCCACTCCAATTTTCAAAAATTACTGGATTCCTAGTGAGTATGAATTAATGGTGCATTACGGTATCAAAAACCGACAAAAGGTTTTATTTTGTTTTGTTTTTATTTTTTGCACTCAAATCCGGTATGTGCACTGGATTCAACCCAAGAGGCTTCTTCTCATTGTAGTTTGGTTGGATGAAGCACCAGAAGAGGGTAGTCACGATCAGTGGAACAGCCAATGACACAATCTGCTGTGTGTTTTGGTCCCCATGTTGAGTGAACATTCAGCAAAACTTCCTCAAAGTTCCTGGGTGAAATCAGCTTCCGGAAAGTCCCCTTCAACCCTGTATGGTTATTAAATTTGAAGGTCCACCTTTCAAAGAAATTAACTGGGGAGGTCATAAATGACTGGAAAACTGTCAAAGTGTGTATATATGTGTGTATATATGTGTGTGTGTATATATATATATATATATATATATATATATATATATATATATATATATCGGGGGCATAATGCCCCTGGTAGGGTCACCCAAGGCAAACAAGTCCTGGGTGAAGGTCCAGACGAAGTGTGATTCAGAAGACCCTTATGACATCTAAGAGACATCAAAGGAAGCAGTCTCCCTTGCCTAGACGTGGGTCACCGGGGTTCCCTCCTGGAGCCAGTCCCGGGGAGAGGCTTGAAGGCGAGCGCCTGGTGGTCGGGCTTCTGCCCATGGAGCCTGGCCGGGTCGAGCCCGAAAAGGAGACATGGGTCCACCCTCCCATGGACCCACCACCCGTGGGAGGAGTTTTAAGGGTCGGGTGCAGTGTGACTTGGGTGGCAGCCGAAGGCATGGGTTCTGTCGGACCGATCCTCGGCTATTTACTCTGACCCTCGGGACATGGAATGTTACCTCTCTGGCCGGTAAGGAGCGTGATCTGGTGCGTGAGGTGGAGGGATACCGACTAGATATAGTCGGGCTCACCTGAACGCATAGCTTGGGCTCTGGAACCATTCATCTCGAGAGAGGCTGGACCTTATTCTATTCTGGAGTTGCTCATGGGGAGAGGCGGCGAGCCAGTGTGGGTATTCTTGTTGCCCCCTACCACCCCCCCACCCCCCGTCTCGGTGCCCAAATGTTGGGGTTCTCCCCGGTTGACGAAAGGGTAGCTTCCCTCCGTCTTCGGGTGGGGGGGACGGGCCCTGACTGTTATTTGTGCGTGTGCACCAAATGACAGTTCAGAGTACCCACCCTTTTTGGAAATTTTTGGGGTGGGGGGGTTGGAGAACGCTCCCTCGGGAGACTCGCTTGTTGTCTTGGGAGACTTGGGACGCCTCCCTGGTGTGGTGTTTTGGGCATGTCCAACAGGGAAGAGACCCCGGGGTCAACCTAGAACATGCTGGAGGGACTATGTCTCTCGGCTTGTCTGGGACCGCCTCGGTGTCCCCCGGGAGAGTTGGAAGAAGTGGCTGGGGAGAGGGACGTCTGGACCTCTTTGCTTAGGTTGCTGCCCCGTGACCCGACCCCGGACTTAGCGAAAGATGATGATAATGATGATATATACAGACGCTCCTCGACTTACATTCGGCCGTTCGGAACGTAACTAAAATGTAAGTTGTTACTGTACGTTCCAGTAATGTATTTATACTGTACTATACATCCAGAAATACTGTTACCGTATCTCATAAAACACCCTTAAATCAATTATTATAAATATAACATTGTAAAATAATATCAACATTAATTTAAAATAAATTAAATTCAAGCAAAATAATTTCAAATAAATAAATTTTAATAAAAATCACTTACCTTTCGCAGTGGTTACCTTTTCTTGAATGAGCATAAGGCTCAAAGGTATATGCCGCTGACGCCTATTTTCTAGCCATATGGTTAGCAATTTCTCCATTTCTTCAATCAGCTTTCCAAGTTTCTTACTGATCACCGTTGATTGCACCACCACTGAACCTTTAACATGCTCTATGAAGCGATCTTTCTGCTTTTAAATGATTCCGATAGTTGACGGAGCCATTTGGAAGAAACGTGCAACGTTCACACGTTTTTCATCAGCATCAATTTTCTTGATAATAGCCATCTTTGTTGCAAACGAGATGGCTTGCCACTTTTTCTGATTACCACTATCACTAGTCGGCTTATGCTTCTGACCAACCATATTTGCTTCGGGTTACAAATACGCAAAAACAGTGTAAACACACAGATCACAGAGAAGACCTCTTAATACAAGGGTAACACGCTGTGAACTGGGAAGAAGCAAGGCACGTTCAGTCTGTTGTTTGTAAACAATGAACGCAGTGCCATGTAAACAATGGTCGTCATGTGTAAGTAACATCTGACCGTCTCGTACTATGCAGAGCCCGCTAAACTCAAAATTTGACTTCCAATAATTGGTTTTTTTACAAAAGATTTTTAATGTCAGTTCAAACCTAAGGCGAATAAATGTAAAGCAAGGATCTGTACATATATTGTGTGTGTGTGTGTGTGTGTGTGTGTGTGTGTGTGTGTGTGTGTGTGTGTAAATCAGTTTGATGCCTTTTTAGGTGGTACAATTGGCTTTGAATGCACCTGAGTGCACAAAAAATGTGCCAGGGCTACTTTGGGGCTCACTCTCGTACATAGGCCCTTACTGGGTACTGTATATTGCTAATTGAACTAGCGCCCTGAAGCCTCTTTTCATACATTTTTTGGGGGGGGGCCACAGTGCATGTTTTTTCAGTGTACTGTACTATCAGTTCCGTAAGCACTGGATCCCTGCTATTGAGTTCCTCAGTTTATTTAACTATACAGTGATCCCTCGCTACTTCATGCGTCAGTTTCAGTGCATCGCGGGTTTTTCAAAAATATTCATCGAAAAAAAAAAAATAAGGCCAATTATGCAAAAAAAAAAAAAAAAGAAATCCCCAAACAAACAAAAAACAACCCATCATAACTACTTACATTTTTATGTGAGGTGCACATCTGAGTGTGGGGCCGGTGGTGTAGTGGTTAGAGTGCTGGGCTCATGATCGGGAGGTTGTGAGTTCAAATCCCATTGAGATCCCCACTGTGCCAAGACCCCTGGGCAAGGTCTCAACCACAAGTGTGCCTCTGTTCATCCAGCAGTATAAATGCATACCAGTAAAAATATACTGGGAAGGTAATCTGCGATGGACTAGCGTCTCATTCAGGAGGAGTTGTACTAGTTGCTTCACGCTACAGAAACCAGGGATAAGCACCAGCCTGATGAGCCACGATGGCTCGGGTGTAAAAACCCAACAGACTTACCTTTTCTATATCTCTGTGTGTGCACTCACAGGTTTGTATATGTGTTTATATTTTATTTACATATTATGATTAGGTTAATTGTTATTATAAGCATTTATAGCATTGAATATGTATTTATTGATATTATATACACTTAAACATGGGTACACATGGATAACTAATTAATACTAACTATATTTAAATGATGATGATGATGATGCCACCTGCACCAAATGATTGTGACAAATTGTCTGTTGTTTTGATTTACTCAGAATGTCTGTCTTCCTTTCGGCTTTTTCCCTTTTACTCGGGAGTCGCCACAGCGAATCGTTTGATTCGCACGTTTGATTTGGCAGAGGTTTTTACGTCGGATGCCCTTCCTATCACAAACCTTTTAGCAAGGGACAGAAACACGCTGACGGCTTTGCAGCCTACTCTTTACGAAAGTCAGCAATGGTTCTTTTACATGCCTCTCACCATAGACAGTGAGAGACATGGCCCGCCTTTGATAACCCAGTTAGCCGCACTGGGGGGGCAGTGACAACCTTGTGGAGAGTGGGACTCAAACCCCCAACTTTTGGATCAGCGATCCAGCGCCCTATACCACTAGACCACCACGGCCCCCTTTTGATTTACTCAGAATATTGACTTTTAATCTTAATATCCCGAAGCCAGTCAAATTCCACAGTTCCTGTGCTGTGTATATACTCATCTCACTACCTTTTTTTTTTTTTGCTGAACCATTTAATCCTACCAGCTTTGCAGGGAGGTTGTTGCCTATCTCAACTAACACTGGGTGAAGACCGAGTACATCCCTTACAGCTTGAGGATATACTAATCACTGAGTTTTCCTAACATGGCACGCTTTATGTATTCGTGTTCATGCTTCTTATTTCTATTCATACACAAATACCCAGGTGACATTATCATCAGTCATTGATATTTAAATGGCATGATCAGATGATATGCCTACATATTCCAAAGCGCGAGTTTTCTCAAGCCTAACAGTAAACCACATTGTTTTTGAATACATTCATAAAAATCTCTTTCACCATAGGGGTGTGTTACAGTGAGGTGGGAGGAGAGATGGATCCAGAGACTAAAGGGATCCTGGGTAATCATGTTGGGTCCCTGTTTAGTGGACGGAACAGCTTCCATCCAGGCGAAGCAAGAGATGGTCTGGCGCATATGTCCAATGGTCAGTACATACAGATGTTTGCTCATAATTTTCTGCATATAACCTAACAGCATCATTCGGTGTATATATCCTCACACAAAGGAAAGCGTGTCGTAGTTTGACGCATTTTTATTTACTTTGGGATGAGAAAAAGCATTATTGGCTTGCACGATGGAGATACTAACACTGTGATGTCCTGTCTGGATCTGTTAGGTGGCACTGCCCCATTGGTCATCTGCTCAGACTGTTATGACAATGCTAATATCTACTCACGCACGCGGGACTACTGCCACTACTCCTATCTGAGTGAAGATGATGCACTGGACGCCCAGCTGCCGACAGACTCCAGCAGAGAGGGGCAACATGAGGATGCAGCACTGCATGACCTGATCACCCGGGACTCTCAGGAGCCCCAGCACCACACCTTGCCGCACTACAGCAGCAACGGTTAGAACACAAACACATACAGAGAGACCAGATACTGTATTACAGTAATGATAAGCCTTGAAATTGTTCAATTTATTTGCCTTTATAAATAGATGTTATTAGGATTTTTAAAGTGTGCCTTTAGGCTTATCTTTTAATATAAACACATTCTGCTTTACATAATTTATTTCTCAATGTGCTGTCCAGCTGAATTCAACTATATTTTAATGATAGTTTTCACATCACTGCAAGCAAAGCAACTGATATTTGAATGCCGAGTGTTTAATGCTTGTTGAACACCTCCCTTTTTGCCTTATTCAGTTGAACATGCCATTCAATTATTTATATATCTGTGGTATCATTTTTAATTAAATATCAATAGGGCTGGAGGGCTGGAAGGAGGCCTCAACTAATTTGATAACTAAATTATTCGATTTGTGTAGAGTTCATTAACGTGATCCTGGCATATTAATCCGAGACGAAACCCGCTGCACCATCCTTTTTTTTTTTTTTTCTTCTTTTTTTTTTCTTTTCTAATCGCTCATGAGCAATTTGTATTACGCAATAGTGATGCATTGTCTCCACGTTTTTCAAAATGTTTTTTTGTTTTGTTTGCTTGTTTCTTAAACAATGTTGTTCTTTTCTGATAGCGGTAAATGGGCTTTCACAATCCTGCAGGGAATTTGGAAATGTATTAATTATGCAGATTTATGAAAGACATTTAAAAAAAAAATTCACAAAAACTACTTTTTTTTTACACTGTTCCCATTAATCAAGTTGAATTCTGTTTGTTTATCTGATGGAGCTAGGACAATTATTACATTACAAAGGTCAGCTCTGTGCATCATTCTGTTCACTTCATGTCTTATCACACACTTCCTGTTTCTTTCTTTTACCTACAAAATTAAAAATGTTTCGAAATTTACCCATGTTCACTCTCATTAAGTACATTCATTAAATACAGTATGGCACAGATATAAACATTCATTAAATACAGTAGGCCCTTGACCATTCAGCTCTCGCTCCCACACTTACTTGCAACTTACGGATTGGTAACAAATGCGGAGGTAACTGGCACGTAATTCAAATTTAGCCAATGGCTGAGAGCTTTTGTTTGTCCCTCCTGCTGATTGGTTGCAGATGTGCACACTTTTTTTTTCTCCTTTGTGCACATGTCATCAACGTGATTACTTGAATTGTGAATCAATGTTTTTTTTTTTGGTGTTTTTTATTATTTAAGCTCTATGATGCTACTCAAATACCCTGCATCTTCTCTAGCTTCTGGTAAGGAGTCTAAGTGCTTTATTAATTGATTAATATTATTACAGTACAAAATTAAAAAGTTTTTACTTAATCATTGCTACATTTTACTGCATTACTCTATTGATGAGCAAGACTGTCTATAGAATGTTTTTAAGAAGTATATTTTAGTGCATGTAATATCAAACATAGGGTTTTAGAACTGCGTCAATAACTCGCGGATTTTCATGATCCGCGAGAAGGGCCGGAACTGAATCATCGCGAAAAACGGACGGAGGCTGACTGTCCAGTTTTGTGAGGCTTGTCCCCTTAAATATTGAGGCAGAACCTGCTCCTCCTGAAATTGCATCGATTTCATCTTGTACTGGAACTGGATCAGCACCGTGTTAGTGGCACTGTAGTCTTGAGTCTGATTGTTATTGGGATCAGTGTACAGGAATTGTCATTGGGTCCTTATCTGTTGTGTTTTAGACAAGAACAAAACAAAAACTCACTACTGTAGTGTAAATGCGAATGGATAGTATGGCATATTTTAAAGTTGAAGACTGTTGAGTGCATTTAATGCCATAAAATTAACTGGTGTAGATACACACAATCTTCACAAATGGACCCATGAATATAACTTGTAAATAGGCCTGTTGTGGTATTCAATTAATCGCCTCATCATGCGATTAATGCATGTAATCATGATTATTTTTCTGATTACAATTAGTTTGTGTAATTTGCTGAGAGCCTTCTCACTCCGCTGATTTCCTTTACTGAATGAATCGCAGTCTAAATTTTCTTTCCTTTTTGTGGAACTTGGAGTAGAGGTCTTGATTATCCATCTTATAACACAGCCAATTAGACTGTATATAAACAATTTAAATAACATATAAACATCGAAACACTGCTAATATTTGGTGTTCTGTATATTTGAACTGCACAAGCGGAGCTGCGTACTTGTGCAAACGTTGTAAGCCTTGAGATCGTTTTGTGATGTCTGTGTTCACGTAGCCACATCGACAACAGAAAATAGAAAAATATACAGCTTCCATCATTGCGGCTGAGTGCACTTGCAGTTTTTTCTTTTTGAGGAGAAATAAGATTAGTCTGTAATAGAGTAAGATAGTCTGAGAACAGAATGGCCATTACTAAAGTGAATGTTGCTCTTTCTGACAATGATTTGTCTACGTCAAGGATCCTCTAGACTTTAGTCTTTTAATTCCTGGATTCCACCAAATTCGTACAGTAATCAGATGAAAAGAAAAATGTGAGTACCAAGACCAAAAACAACAGCATTACAGGGATCCCTCATTTTCTGCAGTTAAGAGTGTCAGACAGAGAAATTGAAGGCATGATGGTCAATGTTGTTAGTGCTTATGCCCCGCAGGCAGGATGTGAGCTAGAAGAGAAGGAGAGATTCTGGAGTGAGTTAGATGAAGTGATGCAGAGTACCCCCAGAGGTGAAAGAGTGGTCATTGGGGCAGATTTCAATGGACATGTTGGTGCAGGCAACAGAGGGGACGAGGAAGTGATGGGCAGGGTTGGTATCCAGGACAGGAACACAGGACAGGTGTTGATCGATTTTGTAAAAAGGATGGAAATGGCTGTGGTGAATACTTTCTTCAAGAAGAAACAGGAGCATAGGGTGACTTATGAAAGCGGAGGTAAGAGCACACAGGTTGACTACATCTTGTGTAGGCGATGTAATTTGAAGGAAGTCAGTGACTGCAAAGTAGTAGTGGGTGAGAGTGTTGCCAAACAGCATAGGATGGTGGTGTGCAGGATGACGCTGATGGTGAGAAAGGTGAAAAAGGCAGAGCAGAAGACAAAGTGGTGGAAGCTGAAAAAGGAAGAGTGTCGTGTTGTCTTCAAGGAGGAGTTGAAACAGGCTTTGGGTAGTCAGGAAGTGCTTCCAGATGACTGGACAACCACAGCCAATGTGATCAGGGAGACCGGTAGGAGAGTACTTGGTGTGTCCTCTGGAAGGAAAGAAGATAAGGAAACTTGGTGGTGGAATGAGGAAGTGCAGGAGTGTGTACAAAAGAAGAGGTTAGCCAAGAAGAAGTGGGACATTGAGAGGACCGAAGAGAGTAAACAGGAGTACAGGGAGACAGCGTAAGGCGAAGGTAGCGGTGTCAAAGGCCAAACAGAGGGCGTATGATGACTTGTATGATAGGCTTTACAGTAAGGAGGGAGAAAATGATTTATACAGGTTAGCACAGCAGAGAAATAGAGATGGGAAAGACATACAGCAAGTTAGAGTGATAAAGGACAGAGAGGGAAATGGATTGACTGATGACAGAAGTGTGCTGGGAAGATGGAAAGAGTACTTTGAAGAGCTGATGAATGAGGAAAATGAGAGAGAAAAAAAGAGTAGAAGGGGTGACCGTTGAGGACCAGGAAGTAGCAAAGATTAGTAAGGGAGAAGTGAGGAGGGCATTGAAGCGGATGAAGAGTGGAAAGGCAGTTGGCCCTGATGACATACCAGTTGAGGTATGGAAGTGTCTAGGGGAGGGAGCAGTAGATTTTCTGACAAGAATATTCAACAAGGTCTTAGAGAGTGAGAGGATGCCAGAGGAATGGAGGAGAAGTGTGCTTGTGCCCATTTTTAAGAACAAGGGAGATGTACAGAGTTGTGGCAACTACAGAGGGATAAAGTTGATTAGCCATACAATGAAGTTATGGGAAAGAATAGTGGAAGCTAGACTAAGGGCAGAGGTCAGCATTTGTGAACAACAGTTTGGTTTCATGCCAAGAAAGAGCACCACAGATGCAGTGTTTGTTTTGAGGATGTTAATAGAGAAGTACGGAGAAGGTCAGTAGGAGCTGCATTGTGCCTTTTTGGATCTGGAGAAAGCATATGACGGTGCCGAGAGAAGAACGGTGGTATTGCGAGGAAGTCTGGAGTGGCAGAGAAGTATGTTAGAGTGGTGCAGGACATGGTTGAGAGATGTAAGACAGTGGTGAGGTGTGCTGTCGGTGTGACAGAAGAGTTCAAGGTGGAGGTGGGACTGCATCAAGGGTCAGCTCTCAGCCCCTTCTTGTTTGCTATGGTGATGGACAGGCTGACAGACGAGGTTAGACAAGAATCTCCATGGACTATGATGTTTGCAGATGACATCGTGATCTGTAGTGAGAGCAGAGAAATGGAGGAAGTGGAGGAAAATCTAGAGAGGTAGAGGTATGCCCTGGAATGGAGGGGAATGAAGGTTAGTCTCAGTAAGACAGAATACATGTGTGTGAACGACAAGGACCCAAGAGGAACAGTGAGGTTACAGGGGGCAGAGATAAAGAAGGTGGAGGATTTTAAGTACTTAGGCTCAACAATCCAGAGCAATGGAGAGTGTGGAAAAGAGGTGAAGAAGCACGTGCAGGCAGTTTGGAATGGTTGGAGAAAAGTGTCCGGTGTGATGTGTGATAGGAGAGTATCGGTAAGAATGAAGGGAAAAGTGTACAAGACGGTGATGAGGCCAGCGATGTTGTATGGTTTAGAGACAGTGGCCCTGGGGAAAAGACAGGAGTCAGAGTTGGAGGTAGCAGAGATGAAAATGTTGAGGTTCTCTTTGGGAGTAACGAGGATGGATAGGATCAGAAATGAGTACATCAGAGGGACAGCACATGTTAGATGTTTTGGAGACAAAGTCAGAGAGGCTAGCCCAGGGGTGTCAAACTCGTGCCAGAAAGGGCCATGTGGCTGCAGGTTTTTGTTTCAACCAAGCAGCAGCACACCTGACTTTGCTCATTTAATCAACTCATCTGAGTCTTCAGGCCGCTGATTGGTCAATCTGTGTGCTCTGTCCAGAGACTGACCAATCAACTGCCTGAACACTCAACTCAGTTGATTAAATGAGCAAAGTCAGGTGTGCTGCTGCTTGATTGAAACAAAAACCTGCAGCCACATGGCCCTTTCTGGCACGAGTTTGACACCCCTGGGCGAGATTGAGATGGTTTGGACATGTACAGAGGAGTGATAGTGAGTATATTGGTAGTAGGATGCTGAGGTTGGAACTAGCAGGCAGAAGGCCCAGAGGAAGACCAAAGAGAAGATTTATGGATGTGGTTAAGGCGGACATGAAGGTCGTTGGAGTAAGAGTCGAAGATGCAGAGGATAGGGAGAGATGGAGGCAGATCATTTGCTGAGGCGACCCCTGAAGGGAACAGCCGAAAGGAAAAGAAGAAGAATAATTGAGACTGAGATCACCATGCGACCATAGAAATCCACGAAGTAGGATCCGCCCACCCCCCACGACAGATGTATATGTACATGTATATGTGTATATAATATCAATAAATACATATTCAATGCTATAAATGCTTATAATAACAGTTAAACATTAAAAAAATAATGCATAAGATGCAAGTAAAATATAAATACATACAGATGCACGTGCACGCACTCAGTTGTGCACCTCCCAACAATGTAACTAGTTTTGATTGGAGATTTTGGGTTGTTTTTTGGTTTGTGTTCGTTTAGGTTTTTTTTGTTTTGTTTTTGGGTTTTTTTTTGTTTTTTTTTTGTTTGTTTTTTTTGAGGGGGGGGGGGGGGTTTGCGTAATTGGCCTTGTTTTGGTGGCATTTTCCTTAACTTTTCCCCCTTTCTTCCTAACTTTCCTCTTTTTTTAATTTGATGAATATTAAAAAAAAAAAAAAAGCGTGAAGTAGCAAGGGATCCCTGTATTTTAAAGTTTACCCAGAAAAAAAAAAATGATCAAGTCTACAGGCCAAATGTGCGCACAGTTATAAATCTATAGTCGATATCAGTACATCATGATATGATTATTTATTTAACTGACTACTTACATATACTCATGCTAACATTTTCAGAGCTCTGCTTTTAGGCTATGCCTGGATATTGATATTTATCACTTTGGTGATAAATGTATTACTGATAGAAGCCTTTTAGTTTTGTTATTTTGGAGTTTAGAATCGTAAATATATATCCCAGTGCAGCAAACTGGGCAAAGGCGGGCCATGTCTCTCACTGTCTATGGTGAGAGGCATGTAAAAGAACCATTGCTGACTTTTGTAAAGAGTAGCTGCAAAGTCGTCAGCGTGTTTCTGTCCCTTGCCAAAAGGGTTGTGACAGGAAGGGCATCCGACGTAAAAACCTCTGCCAAATCAAACGTGCGAATCAGATGATTCGCTGTGGCGACTCCCAAGTAAAAGGGAAAAAACCCGAAAGGAAGACAGACAGAATCGTAAATATATATATATATATATATATATATATATATATATATATATATATATGAAACACTTGAATGCAGTGTGGAAAGGTTAATGGTAAAAGCTATGGTTCATGTGTATTGGGAAGTTAACTGTGTATTAACGGTGCCCGATCACTTGTGAATATCCTGGTTTATTTTCCACTGTCAGTCCATTTTGGCTGAATGCACAGGTTTCCTGATAGACCCACTCCTCCACCTCACATGCTTAGTATCTCTTAGTCATCTGTTTTACATCTTGTTTTGGTTCTGTTTCCAATAACAAGACTGTGTGATCGGAGAAGCTGCCCTGCATGTACATGATAACTTGGCAGCGCAACATAGAATGAGGGGAAAGTCTATGATCAAATGTTGAGAAACAGAAGAAGGCTTTTAATTTATTTTGAAGTTCACCAATTTATATCTGACTTGATACTTTAATATCTGTATTATTTTGTTATTGCAATAATCCTGCCTTAAACGAACAGAGATTCCATGTTCTGTCATTGCGATTTTACCTCTTCACAAGAGTGAAAAGGCAATCTTCTCATACTGGGTAAAGTAAAACTATCAAATTGATATCAGCAGATTTCGGCTTCGAAATTGTAAGTAAAAACCACCGAATAATGAAACTGTGCAATATGAGTTTGAAAGGCCTGCCTTTCGTTTCGCTTTAACTTTACAGTCATTAAAGATTGACTCTCTGGATTGTTCCATTGTAAAAATCAAAAGTAAGAAATGCATTGCCAGTCTGTGACCCATAGCCAAGGAAGCAAAATTGGCCGTGCTGTCTTGGTAGGAGGGATGGCATGTACACTCTGTCAATCAAAGGAACACAAGCCAACCATTGTTCTGTGCGAGTTCATGTATGTGGAAAAGATTTTAGCCAGTGTTGCAAGTTACCCTTCGACCACATGAACAGCAGTTTAAAAAAAAAAAAAGATGCCATTGACTGGTTTCATGTGTTTTTTAGGAAGTATGTGTTAACTTTTACATGACTGCTGCCAAACAGACAGTGTAATCGGAAAGAGTTGGAGGAGGGTGAAAGTGATAGTATTTGGTAGTGACCATGTTCTGGAGAGAAATGCAGGAAAAAGTGCACTACATGTCCATCAATGTATAGTGCACAGTTTGCATATCCCCATGCTGAAGTGCTTGTTGTGCATGCTCATCTTTTGATTCTGTCTCCGCAGGTGTTCCAAGCAGATCTTTTTGGAGGGGAGTTGACCCTCATTCCTCTGAGTTACCCCCAGGCTCAGTGACTGTACACAAGCCACCAGTGGGTGCCTCTAATGGGATTGACCAGGAGGAAAGAACAGGCGGGTTCGAGGAAGCCTTATACAGGACTAAGACTCAGGATCACAACCCCCTGAAAACATAAAGCCCAACCTACAATCCGGTGTTTACACCCTGCTAAGCGTGACCTACAATCCCACTACCTCTTCCAAGTAAACTCGCACTCTGTCAAAACAACAAAAAACAGAAAGAAACTCCACTCTCTTCTGTGTTTACATTCTGTACCATCCCATTATTTCATCCTGTTGGTGTGTGTATTTCTTGTAAACAACCCTTTCTACAACACCGTGATGATGATCTTCCTACTGAATCCATGCAGATGAATACTTTGGGTTGGGTAAAGGCTCTGAATGTAATGTTTCTTAGCGAGAGTCTTGCTCACTTTACCTTTTCTCTTTATGCATATTTCTTTTGATAAACGCCCCCCCCCACCCCCCACCCACCCACCCACCCACCCACCCACGCTACAAGGAGCATGGACTCCCATATGTATGCCAAAGCATTGAGCCAATCCTCTTTTATGCTGCCCTGGCTATGAAAAGTGGTGATCATTGTATGAGTCAATCCCTGTGTTGTTGAATATCTGTAGGAGGACATCACTCAGGCGGTCGAATGCTGTCCTGGAGATGAATAT
>CM045741.1:32410015-32440015 GCA_024760905.1 Plotosus lineatus
TATATATATATATATATACACACACAGCAATTTAGTATTAGCTCAAGGACAACAGCACAAATGAAATCCTGAATATGCGTGTATATATATATATATATATATATATATATATTTATTCTTTTTTTTTTTTTTTTTTTTAATCAGTGGCAGGCCATGCTTTTAGCACCTTGGACTTAATATCACCAATATCATGTCACAATTATGTAAACCATCAGTAATATATTGTGTTTTTGTATAAGCCATGGCATTACGGATAGAGACATTTTGCACATTTCTGCCAGTAACGGTCTGATTGAGTTGGCATCACATAACTTTCACTGGCATTTACTGGTGGAAGTTCCTGGGAAACTTAATAAAAATAAAGTGTAAACTTTTATCTCCTTGATCTCTCCTTACGACATCAAACTTACCTGAGAAAAGTCCACCTTAAAAATGGATTTTTGAGAATATCTGATACCAAGTCAATTTCTCCTCCTTCAGCAGCCATTGTGTATATATAAAAAAATCTAACTCGAATGTATTTGTGTGCAGATCATCACGGACCATTCTCCTTGCTTTGCTCTGACAAACCGATCAGAGCCCAGAAAAGCTGCCGTTTTTATGGGCCAGCCC
Source organism: Plotosus lineatus (assembly GCA_024760905.1). NCBI lineage: Eukaryota > Metazoa > Chordata > Actinopteri > Siluriformes > Plotosidae > Plotosus > Plotosus lineatus. The sequence goes on from CM045741.1 coordinate 32,410,628, forward strand.
TGTGCCAATATGACATTTGATTGGTTAAAGAAACAGCCACATTGTTAATGTAGTTTTAGTGACATCGGCTAACACTGCTAATTCCGAAGGCCCTGGGCAGATTAGATTTACACGGCAGCACATAGAAGCTGAAATCGGATTAGACAAAAAAACAAACAAACAAACAAAAAAGTTAGCATCTACATACCTGTACTGGAAGCAGTACGTACAATAGACACGCTATAAAATGAAGAGAATAGACTTCACTTGAGAATAAATAAATTCTAGTCTTTGTTCCATTAAATTGTATTAAAGTTGTGACCTGTAAGTCAGTGCTTATGATTGTGTTTCGGCCAAGAGAAGACTTTGCCTTGCTGGCCCTGACTGCCCACCATTGATGATTTTTATATATATAATATATATACACATATATACACACACACACACACAGGGATCCCTCAATTTCTGTGGTTAATTGGGCCGAGATCCCCTTGTTACCGCCGAATTCTGCACAGTAGGATCAACCCCCTTGACTGACATGTACGTATGTGTATGTAATTTCAATAAATACATATTCAATGCTATAAATACTTATAATAACAAACATTCAAAAATAATGCATAAGACATAAATAAAATATAAATACACACACATACAGATAGGCACCTCACATAAAATGTAAGTAGTTTTGATGGGGTTTTTTTGTGTATTTGGCCTTGTTTTTGCAGAATTTTCCTTAACTTTTCCTCCTATCCTTCCTTAATTTCCTTATTTTTTAATTCGATTAATATTTTTAAAAAATAGTGATGCAGTGAAGCTGCAAAGTAGCGAGGGATCCCCGTGTATATGTATGTATGTATATATGTGTGTGTGTGTGTGTGTGTGTGTGTGTGAGTTTTGATTTACTTTGGGTGAAGGGCCTAGCTGTGGTATATTGGTGGTACTGGAGTGAAAACCCTGACCTTTGGATCATAGAGCTACAGGTTTTTGTTTTCGAAAAGCTCTTGTTGCTATTTTGTTTCGGACTGTCAGTCCTCACGTTTCTGAATTGCATATGTTTTGGATTTCTGGTGTGTAAGGATGATGTCTTATAAATGGAGAGCAGTGCAGTGAGTGATGATGCTTCTGAATTCAGCTTCCGTCATGAAGTTGAAGTCAGCTGTAAGTTTGGACCTGAACGGGTTGATTGCTCTTCATAACAGTAGGTTTTTTTTCCTTGTTGTTGACACTTTTTTTACTGCAGTATGTAAACCGGTGTTCGTTATAGTCCTTGTCAGAATTTCATTCTTTTTGCCTTTGATTATCTGATTTCACCCTCACTTGGAACAGTCCTGTCAATGTGTTTGTGCTAAGGAGTGGGAAAGAAGGGCTGAGATGAGGTATGTACATGTACTTGTAATATTGTGTGTATTGTGAAATATACTGCAGCATAACATCACCACAGCCAGATACACTATGTATCACTTATGTGTTGTATTGTGTTCTCATATTTATTTGAAATGAATACGATGTAGGTTAGTTATTTGGTGATCAGCATCTCATGGTGCCACATTTTCAGTTTGAAATTTTTGGGATGTAATCTAAAGTGTGTGTGTGTGTGTGTGTGTGTGTGTGTGTGTGTGTGTGTGTGTGTATCATATACGTACACTGTGTGTGTGTTAATGTATTGCTTTATTTTCACTTTTGCACATGATCCTTCATTCCACTTCATAAATCCAGAGCAGACCCATGTTGTAGTCCAGTTCTATGAACTGTTTCAGTTGTGATTTGCCACCAGAGGCAAAATTTTCCAGTTATTTAAATGCTGTTCAGAAAAGGGGCGGGGTGGGGGGGGGTAAATAGCTGTTAAGCATATCACTGCAATTACTTGCACACTTTTGCTGTCAGAAATTTCAAGCAAAGTACATTGTCCTGTACGGAAGATGTCTAATGGTGCAGTTATAATGGATGCTTATTATTTATTCATTTTTTTTTTCAAGTCATTTAAAAATAATCTCTTCACAGAAATGGTCTGAGAGCTTGTTGTGAAAGCATTGAAGGTTAGCGCTAACTTTGAATTCGTTTACAATCACACATCTACCAAATACATCTTACTGAATTTAAAACCAAAGTTCAGCTTTAATGCTTTGAATTTATTCCAGTGCTGCTTTAATGTATTTTGTTTGTCTTTTTTTTCAGTATTGTATCTGTACATTCTGTAAAGCATGTATGACTAACTTTGTTTTAAATATGTGCATATTAAACAATAAAAATGCAAAAGCTGTCATACAAAATGTTATACCCTGTAAGGGTTAAATGCCCCTATTGCACATTGTAGATACTATGCAGCTGCTCAGATAGCAGGCCGGCACTGTGGGTCCAGTGTGACCGAATAGGGTCAAAGCGGAAGAGCAAACAGTGAAGTTATTCTGATTTTCAAAAAAAAAAAAAAAGAAGTTGAGACACACTTGCATTCCACTGAACACCTTCACCTGACAGTTCTCGTTCCAGGATTATGGTTGAAGTGCTGTGCAAGATATTCTAGGGATGGAATCAAAGCTTTACCTCCTACCTCAGGCTGCAGTACTGTTGTATCATTAATAATGTATACATACTGTACATGGGGTTCACTGTAAGCCTTATTAGCCTCATCAACCAGCAACATCTTTCACCCTTCAAATGTAACCAAGGGCGATATTAATGCTAACACTGTGTTGCATGTCAAGATTCAAGATGCTGGCATCTACAACCATGTAAAATTTATCAGTTTGTTGCTGCCAAATGATTTTAGTTATCAATGTGATTACAGACAGCACAGTGTAGTGGTTAGCATGTTCGTATCATAACAATTCAATTATTTTCTGTGGCGCCCCCTCTAGGAAGAAAAAAAAAACATTTCACACCGCCCACCGCCCCGCCAGCGAATATAAATAGTATTATTTGTCTATAAAATTATTATTAGTGCACCTCTGCATAACATTGTATCTTTATTAACATTAAAAACAAAAAAATATAGCTCAACTTACAATAAAGAAAAACTTCATTAACATTGTTTTTTTTTAATCTGTAATAGAAAAGATTTAAAGTGCACCAAGATGTAAAGCCGTCGGCGTGTTTCTGTCCCTTGCTGAAAAGGGTTGTGACAGGAAGGGCATCCGACATAAAAACCTCTGCCAAATCAAATGTGCGAATCAGATGATTCGCTGTGGCGACTCCCGAGTAAAAGGGAAAAAGCCGAAAGGAAGACAGACAGACAATGTGCCTGAAATTAAAAAAAAAACCTATTCGTTCCGGTTTAGAAAATTTTCCATGTTGTTTACTGCACTTCATATCGTTTGCTCGTGCGAAAAACTGCTATACTGTACCATAGCATAACAATGAGAGCGTCACTGCCAACTAGTGGAGTGGAGGTGCAATTGCACTTAATTCTCTTACATAATTCCAGAAAAGCATGTGCCCCAGGGTTATAATATCATCACCACCACCACCACCCCCACATTTGAGAGGCACTGCTCTAGCAGCAAGAAGGCCCTGGGTTTGAGGCTCAGGTGTTTCTGTGTGGAGTTTGCATATGTTCTCCCCGAGCTTGCGTGGGGGGTGGGGGGGGTGGGGGGGTTCCTCTGATTTCTTCCCACAGGCTAATAAGCTAATTGGCTTTCCCCAGTTTCCTTTTGGTGTTTACTGTACTATGAATGGTTTTGTGTGTTTTTGCCCTGTGATGGTTGAGTGTACCCCACCTTCACCCAGTATCAGCTCCACGTGGCCTCAGTAGGATTATGTGGTTCGGCAGATAAGTGAGTATATGATTCCTCAGTCTTTGTTTACATTATAATGTGTGGGATACAGTATATGAAATGCCCACTACTGTGGATGACTCCAGGTGGCTGGGTGAGCATTCAGATATATTTGTGCTTGGATTTGACAGCAGTGAAGTGCTGTGAATGTCTTAAATTCGGCTTGCTTTACATGTCTTTAATTAAGCAGAAGATTGAGCTAATTTTCAGAGCGTAAAATGAAATCAGCAAAGGTTTGTCTGGGTGCCAATGAAGTGGCTCATTATGTCACTGCAAATTGAAAGATCAGGAAGTATGGGATAAAAAAAAAAAAAAAGCAGTGTTACCTCAGTAGGCCACAAGGTGGTGCTCTGGAGAGGGTTATTCATCTGGACTGTGACTGGTATGAGGCATTATGCTCAATCTCATACTTCTGATAGGGGAATGTTATCCTTGAATATACACAGAGACAATCAGATAAAGCTGCACCTTGATTAAATTGCCTGTGTGTGTCAAAATATTTAATTCACCTAAAACATTTTTATAACACTTTGTGTCAAATATCATGCAATTCAGGGTAATCTATAGTGGTGTACTATTTTTATCTGGTACTGTTCTACATTCTTTGTCACTGAGGTGGTTCCATCAGTAGGATCAGTGGCATTTTGAATCTGGAAATGTGAATCATATTATAATTAATTACTGTACATTATTATGTATGTGTACTATTTACTGTACTCTGTCCACACACTCATTTTCCAAACTGCTTAATCCTAATTAGAGTCACGTGAAAGCTGGAGCCTATCTCAGCTGATAATGTGCGAAGGCAGGGTACACCCTGAACAGTTCGCCCAGACCATTGCAGGGCAACACCTACAACCATTCACGCTCACATTCACATTAAGCGGAAGTGTGGACCAGCCAGATAGCTTCATGTGCATGTCCAAAGACAGGGGGACGTTCAAACTCCACACACACACACACCCCCACACACACACTCACACACTCAAGCCCATGACCTCTTTGGTGTGAGGCGGATGTGCTAACCACTATGTCACCATGCCGTCTGTTAAATGCACTATTCTATCTATCTAGTGCCTGAGTCGTAGAACGACCATTGGCGACCCGCCATGAAGGACAACGCTCTGGTTATCATCTTCATGGAGGTTTTCTTGGCAGGATTAGTGCAGTGGTTTGCCATTACCTTCTGCACGATGCGAATCTACGGGCAATTTAGAACGGCCAATTAACCTACTGTGCATGTCTTTGGATTGTGGGAGGAAACCGGAGCACCCGGAGGAAAACCCACGCAAGCACGGGGAGAACATGCAAACTCCACACAGAAACGCTCAGGCCGGGAATCGAACCCAGGCCTTCTTGCTGTGAGGCGGACGTTCTCACCACTACACCACCGTGCCACCATAAATACACTATACTGTACATTTAATAAAAAAATAAATAAAAATTTTGGTAATGCTGATCAGTTTGGCTTGTTTTTAGTAGCAAGTCAATGCTTCATACTTTGGTCCTCTAAACAATATTCCGGCTATATTTCTTTAAAATAAAACTCTAGTTCCAGGTTTATTGGTAAGTAAAAATATATCCATCAACGCGATAGTGAACTTTAATGTGGTACCAGGCAGAAATAGCACTTCCAGTGTATCAGGGTGAGAGCGAGTTGGCATGGTGAGGAAGATGATGAACAACACTGAATGGAAGTAGGCAGCAGCAGGAGGAGTGAGGATGATGAGTGTAGATGGAGGAACATTCATTCATTCATTTTCTGAACCATATGAGTCCTAATTAGAGTCGCGGGGAGGCTGGTGCCCATCTCATCCGACTCCGGATGAGGAGGGGGTACACCCTGGACAGCTCGCCAGGCCACTGCAAGACCAAAATTCACACAACCATTCCCAGTCAGACATAGGGGTGATTTGGAACAGCCAGTTAACCTGCTGTGCATGTTTTTAGACTGCGGGAGGAAACCAGAGTACCCGGAGGAACCCCACGCAAGCACGGCGAGAACATGCAAACGCCACACAGAGACTCTCAGGCTGGGAATCGAACCCGGGACCTCCTTGCTGTGAGGTTGATGTGCTAACAATGGAGGTACCATGAAGGTTGTTTAAAAAAAAAAAAAAAAAAAAAAAAATCTACGGGGCGAAGTGATGACGATGATAAACATGAATCAGGATCAAGGCTGATCTATTAAAAATGTTTATTTTTGTGCCTGTAAACATCACTGTTTATGGTACCATGTTGCCCGATAGGAAGATGTAGTGGTTGGCATACATGCTTCACAGCAAGAATGTCCTGTGTTCAAGTTCCAGTCTTGGCGAGGACGTTTCTGTGTGAAGTCTGCATGTTCTCTCTTTACTTCCATGGGCCTCCTTTAAGCACTTCTGTTTCCGCCTGCAATCCAAACATATGCAGATTAGCTTCGTTAGCTGTTAAATTACTTCTAGGTAGGAGTGCAAGTGTGTGTGTGTGTGTGTGTGTGTGTGTGTGTGTGTGTGTGTGTGTGTGTGTGTGTGTGTGTATTGCCTTGCAAATGGTCTGACAACCTGTACAGGGTGTACCCTGTCTTCACCTAGTGAAGACACCAGAGACCACCTGAGAGACTCCAGTCTGCTTGTGAAAATATCAGGATTAAGCAGTTCAGAGAATGAATGAGTGAATGAATGGAACAATGTAGACTCCAAAATATCTCAAAATTTAAAAGAAAGAAGGAAAGACTACCTGTTTTTATTAAAAAAATAAATAAATAAAAAATATAAACAAAAAAACAAGTTGTATCAGAATGGGTACCATAGAGAGGTAAAGACATTTGTTCTTGTATAAGCTAATTAAATGCACGCCATCATAACCTTGTAAATTATTCATCCTTTTTTTTTTTTTTTTTTTGGCTCAGCAATCCAGAGCAATGGAAAGTGTGGAAAAGAGGTGAAGAAGTGTGTGCAGGCAGGTTGGAATGGTTGGAGAAAAGTGTCCGGTGTGATGTGTGATAGGAGGGTATCAGCAAGAATGAAAGGAAAAGTGTACAAGACGGTGTTGAGGCCAACGATGTTGTATGGTTTAGAAACAGTGGCGCTGAGGAAAAGACAGGGGGCAGAGCTGGAGGTAGCAGAGATGAAAATGTTGAGATTCTCTTTGGGAGTAACGAGGATGGATAGGATCAGGAATGATTACATCAGAGGGACAGCACATGTAAGACGTTTTGGAGACAAAGTCAGAGAGGCAAGATTGAGATGGTTTGGACATGTACAGAGGAGGGATAGTGAGTATATTGGTAGTAGGATGCTGAGGTTGGAACTACCAGGCAAAAGGCCTAGAGGAAGACCAAAGAGAAGATTTATGGATGTGGTGAAGACGGACATGAAGGTAGTTGGAGTAAGAGTAGAAGATACAGAGGACAGGGTGAGATGGAGACGGATGGATTGCTGTGGCGACCCCTGAAGGGAGAAGAAGAAGAAGTATAAAGTTGGCTACAAATAACTGAATGTACTGTTTGAGTATCAGTGGCTGCATTTCTCAGAGTACTGTACATGCAGTTTCAAGCCTGGCTATTAAAATAGTTATTAATTAAAAGGACGCCTTCCTTTGTCCCTGTTGAAATACTGTATGGTGTCAAAATAAGCACGTGGCAGTGGTGGCCTAGTGGTGAAGGGCGCTGGATCGCTGATCCTAAGGTTGGGGGTCCGAGTTCCACTCTCCACAAGGTTGTCACGGTGTCCCCGTCCCCCCTCCCAGTGCAGCTAACTGGGTTATCAAAGGCCGGCCATGTCTCTCACTGTCTATGGGTGTGAGGTTCATGTAAAAGAACCATTGCTGACTTTCGACAAGAGTAGCCGCATAGTCGTCAGCGTGTTTCTGTCCCTTGCTAAAGGGTTGTGTCAGGAAGGGCATCCGACGTTAAAAACCTCTGCCAAATCAAACGTGCGAATCAGATGATTTGCTGTGGCGACACTTGGTATGTCCTGGGAGGCTGACTTGCATGGGTTTCCTCGGGGTTCTCCAGTTTGTGTCTCCACATTTCCTAACTGTTCACTGGGTGTTCCAAAGTGGGCGTGAGTGGTTGTGTTGCTATGGGATGGTCTGGTGAGCAGTTCAGGGTCAGCTGTGATGTGTAAGATTATATTTGATGGTACACAATTGGTATTTACATCATTAGGCACAACGCGCTTACCCAGAGCGACCAAATTATCTTTTTTATTATTATTATTATTATTATTTTCATACAAATGTGCAATTGAGGGTTAAGGGCCTTGCTCAAGGGCCCAACAGTGGGTGTTGACCCAGTGACTTTCGAATTAGTAACCCACTGCCTTCAGCACTTACTTCTCTGTAGCAGGGTTTGACTTTGTCATGGTAAACCTGGTCCCTGTTTGCTCGAGCATGAAGGAGACCCTGAAGCTCTTCTGGAAGACGTCCTCCTGTAGATCCACTTTTTTTTTTTTTTTTTTTTTTTTTTTCCCGCCCGTATTCGCTCACAGGTTCGACGTCACCTTGTGTTGATGTCTATAAGCACCACAAGTATTGCGCCACCTGTGGCAAGCGAATCTACCCGACTGTTTTGTATACTATACACGAGTTTGATCGCCGGGCGCATTTGCATAACACCCGGCCGACAGCCAATCACAGGGCTGCGTCAGCTGCGCTTTACATGTTTGTTGACAGGCGCGCGCGCGCGCGCAGACGCACGCACGCACACACGCACACACACACACACACACACACAGTCGCACACTCGCCTCACCGGTAGTTGTCTGCGCGCGCGCGTCGGAAGCGGCTGGATGAAATCATCGTGGACAAAAACCTGCACGCACAGCCTGTCGAAGACAAGAACCAGGGACAGCTCAGTTCCGAGTCCATGTGGATGATCCACTGCTGGTCAGTGATGGCAGGTGCGTGGTGACCGGATGAAAGCTTCAGCCAATCAGGATCCAGATGTGAAAATCGTCCTCTAATTTCTTAGAATATATATATTTAATGATGTCATTATAACCCAATAACATTAATGTCCTTCTGAGAGGTGGTCAATCGCGTGAACCCTTTTTTTTTTTTTTTTTTTTTTTTTTTTTTTTAAATGATAAAACTCATCAGTTTTGTTTACTGATGTTGAACTTGGAATAACTTGTAAACAACCAGGGATCATATTTATTAATGGCGCGCGCTTTTCTCAATATCATGACGCTCAGATTCAAGTCGTAGCCCAAACCTTCTCCTTGTTGATTTATTTTGCATTTTATTTCTGATCCAATTCCGCGTGCAGCTCTGAATCGAGGCATGTAGGTTCGGCTCGGTTGTGAGTGATCAGAAACATCTGGACAGTTGTGTGCTGATGTTGCGCTGAATGCAGAAGAGCACCTGATTGTTGCTGAACTGAAGAACCAGGAGCAGCATGTCCAAAGCGTTGAAGAGGAAGAAACACTGGTCGACCAAAGTGCGCGAGTGCGCGGTGTCGTGGGGAGGCGCGGGGGAGTTCGGTTCCGTGGTCGAGCTGCTCGGGGGAGCTGAACATGGCCTCTTTCCCTTCCTGGGACACATGGACCTCGACGCGCTCGTGTGTCACGTCGGCTCGCTGCCGTACTACGGGGATGTGCTGCTGGAGGTGAACGGCACGCCCGTGAGTGGCCTCACCAACCGAGACACGCACGCCGTGATCCGCCACTTCAGAGAACCCATCCGCATCAAGACCGTCAAACCAGGTATGGTCCTGTCTTCCACAGCCGCCGATCCCACGCGCTGTCCGTACTGTGTCTGTGTGTCACCCATTCTGCAGGAGAAAGTTGATCAGATAGACTCAGAAAGTCTCTCCAAGTCTCCAGATGAGGGAATGTTGCAATTTGCATATTCATTCAACAGTTATTTGCATATCAAAACATGTTATGCAGACATATTTTTTTTTCCTGGAGACATTTATAATATAATTATATGTGCATTAATTTTATCTTTTTTAAGATTTAATATCTACAAAAAGCAGTCAAAATAAGGCAGGATGGTGAAATAGTCAACATTACACGTCCACCTCAAAGCAAGAATGGTCCTGGCCTGCCTCAGTGGTGTCCCTGGGTGGAGTTTGTATGTTAATAGCATGTGCGCTTTCCTCAAATCACTCTGGTTTGCTCCCACAGCCCCCCAAAAAATCTACATCAGGATAACTGACTGTTCTGAATTGTGCCTAGCATGAGTGTGAATGGTTGCATGTGTTGCCCTGTGATGGCCCGGTGAGCTGTTCAGGCTGCACCCCGCCTTCTCGTGGTGTCTGGAGATAGTTTGGTGTAAAAATCCAGTGTGAAAACACTGCTCTGGTTGTGGAAATAGGAAACGGAAGAGTGGATTGAGGCGAGCCACACAATACTATTCCAGCCCATCAGCAATAGGCAGCATCTGTACTTGTGTACAGAACAAATACTGTATTGCTAATCGGCTGTAGGCACCCTCATGATGTTGGCCGTGGAGCTTCTGAAGGACTGAAAGGGAGGTATTTGTTTGGCTTTCAATTTCAAATTAAAATAAAAACAAATGTAGACGTGTGCAGATGAATCAAACAGTGAGTCAAAAAGTCAAAACAGTTGTGAGACAAAATGTCAGTCAGTTTTCAGTGGTGCTAAGTGATTGGTGGTTGTTGAGCTCAAGCACTAACCAATCAGACTTTGTTAGTGATGTGTAGAGAATATGATGGGATATGAGATGGATATACTGCATTGTTTATACAGGCAATTTTTTTTTAAATAAAGTTGCCAAATTTGCCTAACCAGCCACTTGGGATAGTCTTTGTGAGGTACTTTTGAGACAGTCAGAAGGTTGGTCACAGGTTTAGGATGCATGTTGTGACAGTTTTTTGTAAAGACCATCTATCTCAGGGGTCGGGAACCTTTTTGACTAAAAGAACCAAAAAAAAGAGACATATTTTAAAATCTAGTCCTCTGAGAGCTATATATATATATATATATATATATATATATATATACTGAATACAACTAAATTGAAAAAGACCAAGAATTTGAGAGTAAAATAAAACTCTGAATTTATTCTAAACAACATTGTTATAACGAAGTTATTTATTAATGAGAAAACTTTTTACTATTAATGCGACTTCTGGTGCTGAATCATTTTGCTGATGGCTTTGTAGTCTGGTTGATTCGTGCTGAGGTTCAGCTTCATGCAGGCATTTAGGCATCCATCTATTACACGTGACCGCAGGTTGGTCTTGATGCTTTTCAGGCGTGAGAAGGACTGAGTGTGTATATGTGAAGCCAAACATGGTCAATACGACAGCACTCGCATTCAGTGTTTGGTATGTGACAGGAAGCGCGTTCCAAGTTTTGGCTATCAGCTGGTCTGCGGGTTGAAGTTTTTCCATGTCTGTCCATTTGTGTTTGTTGCCAGCTGTGCTTGGCTTCCTGCAAATGAGCTGATCAAAAACGAGGGAAATTACTCAAAAACAACACGTGCAGTCTGTCCAATAAAATTAGACTTGCAAGGTATCGGCCCCGCCCACACACTGGAGTACAGAAAGGATTGGCTCTCCACTGCGCGTCAAAGTGACATGTTGCATTGAAAATAGATGTATAGATTTAAATGCGTGAGATTTATTCATCTGTTTTTGTTTTACTTGATGTCTTTTTTGGTATTTTTATTTAAATGACAGTGAAATTATGTGTTCGTTGTTCTGTTAAGAAAGGCCACCTGATTTAACTGAGAGCCAGATACAGTCATTAAAAGAGCCACATCTGGCTCACGAGTCATAGGTTCCCGACCCCTGATCTATCTGCTGATGATTGTAGATGTTATTGGACTATCGCCCGCCAGCAACACTTTTTGTATCCAAATGCAGTTATGGTCAATGAGTTCACTAAATAAAAAGATGTACTGGGTTATTTTAGAACTAGACAATGATTCTTCTTCCTGAACCCATCTCAGTGTAATTTCTGAACATTTTGTCTGGTGATCAAAACAACCACCTAAACCGTTCCTATCATGTACTATTTTGAGGTATAACCCAACTTTGTGATTTGCCAACATATTTAAACGTTGTAGTTTATTGTAGCGCAGCGAGAAGGTCCTGGGTTTGAGTCCCAAGCTTGGTGAGGGCATTTCTATGTGGAGTTTCCATGTTGTCTCTGTTTGTGTGGGTTTCCTTCACACTTCACTTTTCTTCACACATTTCAAAGACATGCATATGAGGCTAATTGGCTGCTTCAAATTGCCCCTGGGTGTGAGAATGATTGCATGTGTTAGCCTCGCAATTAACTTTGAGCTCTTCAGGATGCGTGGGGTTGGTGGTGCAGTGGTTCGGGTGCTGTGCTCATGATTGGGAGGTTGTGTGTTCAAATCCCAGTGAGACCCTCACTGTGCTAAGATCCCTGGGCAAAGTCTTAACCATAAGTTTGCCTCTGTTCACCCAGCAGTATTAATGGGTACCAGTAAAATATACTGGGAAGGTAACCTGCAATGGACTAGCGTCCCATCCAGGGGTTGTCCTCCTATTCGCTTCATGCTATGGAAACCGGGGATAAGCACCGGCCTGATGAGCCACAAGGCTCGGGTGTAAAAAAAAAAAAAAAAAGCTCAAAGGACTTTACGTCTTCAGGATGAACCCAGCCTTCACAGGTGTTGGTTGAGATAGGCTACAGCCTCCCTATGACCCAAGCATGATTCAGCGGTTTGAAAAATCAATGAGAGTGAGTACTGTATTACTCACAAAGCAACTGGGTAGTTTCTTTTTTTTTTTTTTTTTTTTTGGACTCTGTTCCTTTATTGTCGTTCAGAGGAGCAGCAAAAATGTTATTAATGTTGTACCAGCTGTGATACCTTAAGCTACATCTGTAGTGAGTATTTATACTTGAGGCTCAGAAACATACCATGACTGGTCTTATTTGAAAGCCAGTGAGCTCTACTTCAGGATATAACATTGCTGACCAAGACAAACCGTGGGCTCTTCGCTTTTGTTGTGCAGTGTGTGCAGCTAGGCTGAGAGCGTGGCTGAGAAGCCTTCGGAAGTAAGTGCATTTGCGGTCCGGAACAGAAGGATCATGTGATGCATCGTCCTTTCTGTCTAACCAATGCGCCTGGCTTCGCTACTAAACATATGAAATCTGCTTATTGTCCCAATTAGCTTTCAGCTATGAGACCAGCGCCATATGATGGCAATTTACCAGAACTGAACCCAACAGAGACATGAAGCTTGGATGAGGTAGATGAACCAGATGTGGGAAATGTCACTCATTCCAAAAGTTGAACTCTCCTCGTCTGAGAATATAACCAAAATTAAATGACCTGATCAGGAACTTGTGAATAATCTGACAGTATAGTTTCTGTTCATGTTAGCACACACACACACACACACACACACATATATATATATATATATATATATATATATATATATATATTTTTTTTTTTTTTTTTCAAGAACAAAAACATTGAAAGTTTATTTTTCCATTGAAATGCATGTCTGTGTTCCTTTCAGTGATTTCAAAGGCTGATGTTGTCCCCAGCATAGTTCGCACATGCAAATTTCTAAGAATTTGCATGATATACTATTGGTAGTATTCGGTCACATGACTTTTCCTGGGCACTTCTGCTTAATAAAGTGGTGGTCAAACAAACCTAATCAAAATGGCTGTGAAGGAATCCGTGTAATATGGTTTAATTATGTTTGTATTCAAGAAACCAGTGAGTGCTCACGACCCCTGCAGAAGCGACCTGCAGATTCATACATAAGAAGGATTTATTTATGATTTTTGAAAAATACCCGACCATGGAGTTCCCCGACATCTTGAACTACTGGGTACAGCATCATTTTACACAGCAAACAGATGAAAGCCTGGAAGAGCATTGAAACACACAGGGTTTTATATGTAGCTGGGTCAAAGCTTTAAGGACCAGGCACCTGTAAGACAAATCCTGCTTTGTTTTGTCTGAGTAAATATGCATTTTAGGGATTTTTGTACACATGGTTGCTAGGATGCACTGCAACCTGGGTTTTTGTTAAATAAGACAGAGAATTGATCGTAACCCACTGGCAGTACATTGTTGTGTTACTGAGCTATTGTCTTTGTGCTAATAATAGGTATACAGTATTAATGAGAAGATCACAGAAGGTCATCTCATGATGTTCTGTGTAGGATCCCAGTCCACATCTTTATCACCATAGAGATAAAAAGGGCATCCTCGTAAATAAAGAGAAAACTTAAGAGTGCAGAACACCCCATGAGCTTCAAAATAACACGGAAATGTTCAGGAAAGTTCCTTTCAAAACAAAATGAAAAAAGAATTCATATTGCGGTTGAGCCAGTGAATGTAGCAATCGCACAAGTATGGACTACAATTGAATAGCTTAGTTAGGTCTTGATCCAGAGAGATGAGCGTTGCCTGGTTGTAATGAGGATCGGTGACGGCAGGTGCAGGTCAGCGACAGCTGGTAATGTATAAGGGTCTTGAGTATCATGGATGTATTCTCGGATGCCCAGGTTTCGGCACGGTCTGCTGCAAATAGAGGATTCTTCTTGTGGTTAGGGTGCTGCACTTGTGATCAGGAGGTTGTGTGTTCAAATCCCAGTTCGACCCCCCACTGTACTATGACCCCCTGGGGAAGGTCTTAAGTGTGCCTCTGTTCACCCAGCAGTATAAATGGGTACCAATAAAAATATACTGGGAAGGTAACCTGCGATGGACTCGGGTTCCAATCAGGAGAAGTTGAACTCCTGGTGGCTTCACGCTACAGAAAGCACCGGCCTGATGAGGCACTATGGCTCGGGTGTAAAGAGCCCAGAGGACTTTTGGCCATAGTGGATACACATGACAATTATATTACTGTGGCTATGGGATGTTCCTCTTACGTCAGATCTCTCTCCGTACCGGTCAAGTTGTTTTTAAGAAAATGTTATGATATGAATCAAACCCCAGTGCAGCTAACTGGGTTATCAAAGGCGGGTCATGTCTGTCACTGTCTATGGTGAGAGGCATGTAAAAGAACCATTGCTGACTGTCGTAAAGAGTAGGCTGCAAAGTCGTCAGCGTGTTTCTGTCCCTTGCTAAAAAAGGGTTGTGACAGGAAGGGCATCTGACGTAAAAAAAACACTCTGCCAAATCAAACGTGCGAATCAGATGATTCGCTGTGGCAACTCCCAAGTAAAAGGGAAAAAGCCGAAAGGAAGACAGACAGACAGTTATAATATGAATCAAACTACCAATTGTAAAACAAGTATGAGACTTGTCGGAGAGCTGTATGGCATTAAATAAAATAACAATCATTATAACTATGTAAATCATAACTGTTTTGGGAACCCCCCCCAGATACACACACACACACACACGCACACACACACTTTTCTCCCTAATTTAGTTGTACAGTATTCAGTTCTCACCCATCAAGGATTATTGGCTTCCCTATCACATGACCACCACCGACCAAGGAGGAGAGAAAGCATTCACCCCCCCCCCCCCCAATGCAAGCCACCTGCCTCTCTTCGAATACGTGCATATTTTGTTGAGGGTCTAACACGCTCGGAGGGAAAGCGCTATCTGCCCCCTCATAAGAATGAGGTCGACTTTGGACCTCCCCCACGAATTTTGTAGTGTTTTCTAATCAGGACAGTGACACTTATTTGCAGTTTGGTCATGAAAAAAAAGAGTTCCTAAATTTCTGGCAGTAATCCTCTACCACCAGCTTGTAAACAGCTTGTAAACTTTGAGGATAGCGGCTTTGAGCACTCTGTAGTTCATCTTTTCCTCTGATGAACACTATTACGTTATGGATGACTATGCCTGCTGGGCTCAGTCGTAATCAGCAGCTGTGTTTTTGAACCGCGTGAAGAATTGCTCAACTGTTTATTCATTAAAGGTTGGTATTAGGGCTCGGTCTTCGCTGATATAAGATTCTGGCTGTGAATAGTCCTAAGTTGTGATAGGAGGGTATTGTGATTCTGATGTGTGATAGGAAGGTATCGGCAAGAATGAAGGGAAAACTGTACAAGACGGTGATGAGGCCAGCGATGTTGTATGGTTTAGAAACAGTCGCACTGAGGAAAAGACAGGAGGCAGAGCTGGAGGTAGCAGAGATGAAAATGTTGAGGTTCTCTTTGGGAGTAACGAGGATGGATAGGATCAGGAATGAGCACATCAGAGGGACAGCACATGTTAGATGTTTTGGAGACAAAGTCAGAGAGGCTAGATTGAGATGGTTTGGACATGTACAGAGGAGGGATAGTGAGTATATTGGTAGTAGGATGCTGAGGTTGGAACTACCAGGCAGAAGGCCCAGAGGAAGACCAAAGAGACGATTCATGGATGTGGTGAAGGAGAACATGAAGGTAGTTGGTGTAAGATGAGAAGATGATGCAGAGGATAGGGTGAGATGGAGGCAGATGATTCGCTGTGGCGAGCCCTGAAGGGAAAAGCCGAAAGGAAAAGAAGAAGAAGAAGCTGTGAATAGTTTGAAGTAGATTGAGTTTCGTGTCTCTGTTGGTTCTGTGCACTGGTTCATCATCCTCAGGAATGTGGCTGGTGAGTTCTTCATACCGAAGGTCATGACGTTATATTGGTGGAAACCACTTTGAGTGACAAAAGCTGGCTGCATCTCTGTGGCTCTCTCTGCGAGTGGGATGCACCAGTGTACTTTTAGTCAGTCTCATTTTGCCTTGCCTTGCCAATTTTATGTATGGAGTCGTCGATCCCTGGTACCGGGTTTGAGGCCGCTTTCATCAGCGTGTTTACTTTTCGGTAGTCGGTGTAGGACCTGAGTAAAATGAAATGGACCAAGGGGATTTCCAAACCCTTCATGAAATGATCAGTGCAACCTCAAGTGTACTTCAACTCCGCTCCCAAAGGCTTCAGGGTTTATGTTTGTCATAATTTACTGCTAAAGTTATTCACTCTGTCAACCTCTTATTATTCTACGAGGATTTTTTACAGGAACTTTTTTCCATTTCACATTTTGTTTGATTTGAAAATACCAAAACGGTGCAGCATCCGGCATCTTAACCGTGAAACGGGCACAGTCGGGATATGAACGCTATGTGAACGCCGAGCTCGGCTGACTGCCACCTCACGTCTTGCATCTCTAATGAGGTGAAAGCAAGAAATATGACGGATTATCTTTATTCCGTATAAATGTGCAGTACAGATTACAAACACTCTCAGGAGTATTTATAACGCACATTATGCTCAATTCAATCATTACCGTGAAGCTTAATCCTACAAGGGCTGGAGCTCAGTCAACTTCTCAGCGAACACACCCTAAACAGCTTTCTAATTCATCGCAGGGCCAACACACACACACACACACACACACACCCACACACACACACACACACACACACACACAACCTTTCACACTCACGCCTAGGGGCAATTTAGAACAGCCACTTAGCTTAATGTGCATGTTTTTCGGATTGTTGGAGGAAACCGGCGAGAACATGCAAACTCCACACACAAACATCCGCGCAGAGCTCGCGACATGAACTCATGGCTAATTTAGTTTAATTAAGTCCCATTGAAAGTTACGTCCGTGTGCTCTTCGCAATAGATTCCGATTTACAGTAGATCCCTTCCAAACATTTCAGAGCTGATAGTTGGAAGGGCAAAACTCCCAGAGAAACCAAGATGAGAAACATTGAACGAATTCAGTCTTCAATAGAAACTCACCCTCTTTTCTATTTTACTGGATTTAGCCTCGAACTCGCCTGCCAATTTTTTCATAAACTACAGAGGTGTCTACTTGCTATCTACGAAAGCTTTTGAAATTTAAAGTGTGATAAATGTCTTTCTCACGGGCCTTTTCGTGTCTATTTCAGTGCAATAAAAATCCTACTTTGAGTCAGTCTGAGATTTGAATCTCTCTCTCAATCTTGCTCTCTCTCTCTCTCTCTCTCTCTCTCACTCAGACTTCACTCTCGTGGTTCCAGTCTCAAGCATGACTGACACTTGTTTGTATACATGACACTTAAAAACACAGGCTTCCCTGAAGAGATGAATCAGGTGTGTCAGAGTAGGACAATGTTGAAAGCGTTGAGTTTCCGTGGACTGCCGCTGGTATGTTCTTTATCCAGTGCGTCTCACTCACTCATTATACGAACCGCTTAATCATACTGTTAGGGCTGATGGAAAGCTGGAGCCTATCGAATCTGAAGGCAGAGTAAAGCTCGTCAATCCATCACAGGATCCACACACACACACACACACACACACACACACACACACACACACACACACACACGCAAAACCATTCCCACACCTAGGGGCCAATTTGAACAGCCAATTAGCCTAATGTGCATGTCTTTGTATGGTGGGAGGAAACCAGAGTACCCAGAAGAATCCCTTGCAAGCACAAGGGAGAACGTGCAAACTCCACCACAGAAACACCCTCGCAGAGCTCGCGAATCGGAGTCAAGACCCTTTTGCTGTGAAGCAGGTGTCCCAACCATTATGCCTCCGTACTGCCCGTTCAGGAAGCCTAAAGTCATAAATCCTACAGATTAGTCCATTGCATAAATTAAAGTGGGAAGAAAGCAAAATCATTCTAAATTTTTAAATTTGAAAATGAATAGGAGATCAAAGTGCAGATTTTCAACTTTAATTAATACAGAGATCCCTCACTTTCCGCGGTTAATTGGGACTGAGATTCCCCCGCGACCACCGAATTCCGTGAAGTTAGATCAACACCCCCCTCCCCCCCACTGACGTATATGTACATGTATATGTGTCTGTCTTCCTTTCGGCTTTTTCCCTTTTACTCGGGAGTCGCCACAGCGAATCATCTGATTCGCACGTTTGATTTGGCAGAGGTTTTTACGTCGGATGCCCTTCCTGTCACAACCCTTTTTAGCAAGGGACAGAAACACGCTGACGACTTTGCAGCTACTCTTTACGAAAGTCAGCAATGGTTCTTTTACATGCATCTCACCATAGACAGTGAGAGACATGGCCCGCCTTTGATAACCCAGTTAGCCGCACTGGGGGGGACAGTGACAACCTTGTGGAGAGTGGGACTCGAACCCCCAACCTTTTGGATCAGCGATCCAGCACCCTGTACCACTAGACATATTCAATGTTATAAATGCTTTTAGTAACCATTACACATTAAAAAAATAGCAAGATGTAAATAAAATATAAATACACACATATACAGACGCACGCGTGTACGCACTCCAATGCGCACCTCACAAAAATGTACGGTAGCTAGTTTTGTTGGGAGGTTTTGGGTTGTTTTTTTTGTTTTGTGTTTTATTATTATTATTTTTTTTTTTTGCATACATGGCCTTGTTTTGTGGCATTTTTTTGCATCCCCCATTCTTTCTTAATTTTCTTTATTTTTTAATTCGACGAATATTAAAAAAAAAAAAAAGAAAAATGCGATGTACTGAAGCCGCATGAATTGAAGCGCGAAGTAGCGCGGGATCCCTGTATATTAATATCCAAAATGGGGAACCGTGTAGTAAATACAGTACTTTTTGTTTCTGACCCGCTCGCCGATCTAACAGACCAAGGGTAGTCATATAAAAATAACATAACCGTCATTGTTGATAGTTGGTTGCAAATCCTTTACAGTCAGTGCCTGCCTTGATGAACTTGGAGCCCATAGACAGATAGAGCTAGACTCTTAAAGGCTTTTACTGAAACTGCTCTCAGTTCCTGCACTTCCTGTTTGTTCTTGGGCATTTTGCCATTAGTGCTGCTTACAGGAACCGAAATGCATGCTCAGATTTTGGTGATGAATGTTGCAGGACATGGCCCTTTTTTGCCTTCGGTCTTGGGTTGCTTTTGAAGTCTGCTTGTCGTGGAAGTTATTGTCCATCTGGAATGTAATGTGCCGTTCAGTGAATTCTGAGGCTAAATTCCCGATAATTCCACCTGGAACACCAGGAGACGGGGTAGTATTTTATACCCTACTGCATGTAGTACACACTGACAGGGAGTTGAAATATATTTGGGATTCAGCCGTGGATATGGGTCTGATAAAATATGAAAGACCTTTGCTCCTTTTCTGCAGTCTGTAATGTGTCAGTGGAAACTTGGCTGGCCTGGTTCATACCGCTGTGGTTCCTCGACTCAGAATACAGTGCATGAAAGATGAACAGGTGTGTCAGAGTTCTAAGGGAGCCTAACAGATCCAAATCTCACAGGCTAATATCTGCAACTTGCACACATCACTCTGACACAGCCCCTGAACTGTAGTAAGGTCTATATGTTTTTGGACAGAACCAGACTTCTTGTAATTTTGCCTGTGCACACCTCCACAAGGGACCTGCAATGAAGTAATCCATGTGTAATTGAAGTGTTGACTTTCAGCTGTAATTTAAGGGTCTCACAAAAGTATTCTATTAATAGTTTAGGAATTCCAACACTTTGTACACATTATACAGTATCTTGATCTTCTGAAGCTCAAAAGTAATCGGTCACTTAATAGAATTAAGTCTTGGCCAGGTATAGCCTGTTCCCATGTCAAAGTAGGCTATACCTGGAAGAAGGTCATCAGACCTATAGCAAACACTTCGAGTAACAAATTGTAAAAAGAATTAATGCTTTGGTGAACAAAGCAATAACAAATGACCTGGAAGATCATGGATGACAAGAGAATCCTTTCTTCAATGCAGAAAAACCGAAAAACCCATGGATGAGAGAGATGAGAGGATGAGAAACCTAAGATAAGAGCACTCTTGAGAAAGTAGATGTTCAGTTCCTTTTTTGTAACCGCTTAATCCTAATTAGGGTCCCAGCCGACTCCGGGTGAGGGCAGAGTACACCCTGGACAGCTCGCCAGGCCATCGCAGGACGCAAAAACGCTGACGGCTTTGCAGCTCCTCTTGTCGAAAGTCAGCAATGGTTCTTTTACAGCCTCACACCGCAGACAGTGAGAGACATGGCTGGCCTTTGAAAACCCAGTTAGCTGCACTGGGGGGACAGTGACAACCTTGTTGAGAGTGGGATTCGAACCCCCAACTTTAGGGTCAGCGATCCAGCGCCCTATACCACTAGGCCACCACTGCCACAGAAAGTAAATGTATAAGATAGACTATACCCAAGAGACGCCTTCATGAATATTAATGATGTGAAAAGTGCGAACAATAGGAAAAGTTCAGGAGCCAAAGCAATCTTAAACATGGTGGAGGTGGTCACCAGTGGAACTACGTCACTGGTGTTTATTGATGATGCCTCTGCTGATAGGAAAAAGGTCCTGCTCAGATGCAAAAGTAATTTAAAAGCTGAAGACCAAGAAATAGAATGGTCTCAAATGGTTAAGTAAGTCAACTTTACTGAACACACTTCACTTACTCAAGGCAAAACTGAAGGCAGAAAGGTCCACAAACAAACCGCAACTGAAGACTGCCAAAGTGAAGGCGTGACAAAGTGTCTCAATGGAGGAAAATGGGTTTCAGACTTCATACGGTCATTGACTGCGAAAGATTTGCTTCATAGTTTTAAAAATGCTAATATTTGTAATTATTTTGTCAATTACTTTTGAGTCTATGAAGCTGTGTATAGAATTTCTGCAATTTATAGGTAATTACTGCAGTGTCTTTACTAAATGCCTGAAACTGAAGCTTAAACTCGACACATCTGTTATCTCGATTGCTTCAATTAAAATCATTTGTGATGGTGAAAGAGACAATTTTTTAAAAGCAACACAAGTTGTGGATACACATCAAATTAAATGCATTATCACAACCTTTATGGAATATTTTTCCAGTTACCACCATGCTAGTATTTTATTATTACTGTATTATTATTATTATTATTATTATTATTACAGACGGTCCCCGACTTACGTTCATTCATTTTACGTTTTTTTTTTTTTTTTTTTTTTTTTTTTGATTTTTCGTTTAAAAAAAAAAAAAAGTCACATTTTGAGTTTAGTGTGCTCACTGTAGTACGAGACATACCTACGTAGTATGCTGATGTAATGACACAATGATGTAATGACGCTGAGTCCGTTGTTTACAAACTTCTTCCCAGTTGAGTGCCTGTTACCCTTGTGTTAAGACGTCGTCTCTGTGATCTTTGTGTTTACACTGTTTTGCGAACTTTTGTAACTCTTAGCAAATACGGTTGGTCAGAAGCGTAAGCCTACTAGCATGGGTGCAAGTTTTCCGGTATACGCTGGAATTTCCGGTTTTCCCAAGACTGAATTAACTATCTGCTCGGATCGGCGCAATCTACCATGCATACTCAGTTAAGCAAAGAGAGTTGTAAAATGAATGAAAACCTGAATCCAGAAGAGAAAGAGAACTCTCCGCTCTGCTGGTGATTCATATCAGTGCAGGCTGAGTACTACACAAGTATTCAATGGCGCCCTTGCTCACTTGAAAGAGTGGAAGTCTGTATAACCCGCGTTTTGTCTCAAGCACAAGCAAGTGAACTACTTCCAGTGGAGTGCCTCACATATTGTAAGTGTTGATTGGCTGTTTTAAGCTTAATGTAAAGAGACTCAGCTCAGCTTCATGTAACCATCTGTCGACCATCGGAACCATTTATAAGCAGAAAGATCACATCACAGAGAATGTTAAAGGTTATATTTGATACTGTATTTGACATTTGACGAGTGAATTTGATTAAAATTTATCTATTTGAAATTATTTTGCTTGAATTTAATTTATTTGAAATTAATGTTGATGTTATTTGATATATTTGATCTTATTTTACAATGTTACGTTTATAATAATTGATTTAGGGGTGTTTTATGAGATACAGTAATGATATTTATGGATGTATAGTCCAATATGAACATCATACTTCACTGGAACATACAATAACAACTTTTTTTTCCACCTTACGTTTGGCTGTCCGGAACCGAACTAAAATGTAAGTTGGGGAGCGTCTGCATTGTACAAGTATTAAAGGGCTAGTATTTTCCTTTTGTGCATCACTGACATGAGTGTTTTGTTTATTTTTGTCTTATTCCATCATAAGTATCTGTGAAATTAAGGTACTTTCTGTTGCTCTTTGAGTCTTTGTTATGTGGAACCTGCTTCATTTGAGCAAAAGGCTTGTTTCTTATGAAAAGATGGACATTTTTCCCAACTCATTCATTCATTCATTTTCTGAACCACTTATTAGGGTCGTGTGGAGGCTGGCACCTATCTCAGCCGATTCTGGGCAAGGGCAGAGTACACGCTGGATGGCTCACCAGGCCATCGCAGGGTAGAAACATGCTGACGGCTATGCAGTCTACTCTTGTAGAAAGTCAGCAGTGGTTCTTCTGGATATCTCTCACCACAAGACCCTGAGAGACATGCCCGGCCTTTATAACCCAGTTATCTGCACTGGGGGCGTTTTTCCCAACTCCAAGAAAAAAAAAATTATTATTTTTTTTTGAATATGGCTGTTGCTATGGAACAGTAGAGACTGTGCTATTACCACACTAATGATGAATAGTATTAAAAATAGCGTGGGACCATGAAGTGAGAAGGAACAACAGGCAGTGATCGTAGAAAAGGTCACTAATATTCAGGAAAGCTCAGAAAGATCTGAGGAACATAATTGTGAAGCCCTGATTGATAAATTTGATAAATTTTGCATAAGAAAATTGAGGGGTGTATGTGTTTCTAAGAAAAAGTGTTTGACTTGGTCAGCAGCTCATCATGCATACATCTGAACCACTTAAACCTAATTAGGGTTACAGGGAGGCTGGCGCTTATCGGGCTCTTGGTGAAAATGGGATGCCTACAAAACTATACACAGCATGATCAGGTCCTTCCACGAAAGCATAAAGGCGATGTCCCAGCCTTTTGACGTCAAGAGTCTTGTGAAAAAAGACATGCCCACCTTCTTTGAGATATTTTTCTCTGTGCTTCTGAAACATGCATTTAGGACTGCCGCAGAAGGACCGTACCTTCACACCAGATCAGAAGGGAGGCTTTTCATCCTTGCCAGACAGAGAGCAAAGACCAGTGTATGTGAGATCACCATCAGAGGCCTGTTCTTCCCTGATGATGATGATGATGATGATGATGCCATCATTGCACGTTCAGAGCAAGAGTTCCAGGAACTCATGGACAGATTCTTTCAGGCCTGCAAAGACTTTGGGCTCACGATTAGCCTGAACAAGCTCAAGGTGTGGAAGCACCACCTGTTACCACCATCGACAGTTATGAACTCGGCATTGTACATCAGTTCACCTACGTAGGTGTGTGTGTGTTTTATATATATATATATATATATATATATACACACACACACACACACACACATATGTAGGTGTGGCGGTGTGGGGGTGAGCTGCACTCAACTTCCCTTCCTTCAACCTTCATGACTGTAGTGTGCCCTTGAGCAAGGCATCTAACCTCCAAATGTTCTCTGCATGCCCCCAATGTATGTGGCAGCCCACTGTTCCAAATGTGTGTGTGTGTGTGTGTGTGTGTGTGTGTACTCACTTTTGATGGGTTAAATGCAGAGGTCATAATTCCCCTTGTGGGATTAATACATTGTCACAAAAGAAAAAGAAAGACATCTGTCCATCCATCCGTCCATCCATCCAACCAATGCATACAAGCAATTGGTTGATGTGTGTGTGTGAGAACGTGTGTAAACACATGTAAAGCCACAATATGCATCATGTTTTGGAGAAACAGTGACAGCTCTGGTCTTGAAGTGAGCATGACAGGCTGCTTCATATAGCAAACTAAAAATACCTCAGACTGTCTGTTCATCCAAAGTCAGTGATGTAATGTTGCTAAATCTAAGCACAGGTCATAAACTGCACTAGACTGCTAAAATCTACTGGAGTAGAAGGCCAGCTTTTCCTAGATTCAGTCTTATAGCCTTACATTGTTTCCCTAATATATATATATATATATATATATATATATATATATATATATATATATATATATACATACACACACATATAAATAAATAAATAAATAAATATATATATATATATATATATATATATATATATAAAAACAAAAGGACAGGACAAAGGCTTTCTATTGAAACTCCATTTATCACTACAGATCTGTTTCGAGGGGTGGTGAAACCATCCCCTCTCTTCAGGTGATTACAGAAGAATTTATTATTATTATTTGCTCTACCAAAAAGTATTGAGCACTCTCCTACGGAAGGATCTACTCAGAAAATCCTATATATATATATATATGTATAAATATATGCTGGAAGTGTGTAAAATGCAAAAAGGTTGAATTATTAAACTACATGACCTGTTGACGAAGCATAAATTTAGAAAAGTAAATGTGCACATTTATTAAAAAAATACTCAGATATCTAGAGCAGTCAAATAAAGATCGGGGCTAATTGGTATTTTAAGAGCTGAAGAGATTTGTAGGGCCGGGACCAGAATCAGTTTTGTTTGCACTTTTAAGACACACACACACACACCACACACTGTATCCTGTGTGTATTTACTTACTTATTAAGTAGACATGCTTTATTTATCAAGTAATTTCTCTCTGTCTGCAACATAAAACACAACACGACCTAAATTTATCAGTAAATAATGAACAGAGTGGTGAGACGTGGCTTAATGTAAAGTGGCAGTCCGGTAATCTCACCAATGTTGCTTATATCACAGTAATGAAATGTTCCAAAATATCCCCTTTTATACAAGTTGAATTTGGCAAAAAATATAACTTTAAATATAAAAATATAACTTCTATGATATAACTTCTATGTCTTTATTAAAGAATGACACATTGTACTTGGACCAATTATCGCTGCATTCTTGAGGAATGTTTGTTGGGAAAAAACATCACTCAAGTCACTGCAGCTATAAACACCGCTCTCTCTCTCTCTCTCTCTCTCTCTCTCTCTCTCTCTCTCTCTCTCCTTGTTCTTCTCCCTCCTTCCATAACAAACACAAAAACCTCGGCACAAATCAAAAAAATATAATCTCCTCTGCCCTTCTCTTATGGAGAAGACAGTACTGTTTTATTGGCTGAGCTGGTGTGTATATATATATATATATATATATATATATATATATGTATATGTATATATGTATATGTGTATATGTATATATGTATATGTATATGTATATATGTATATATATATATATATATATATATGTATATATGTATATATATATATATATATGTATATATATGTATAAATAATACACAGGTATTAAATGGTATTAAATGTTTTTGGTGAAAATAATTATTTCTTGATGAGGGATTTGTTTTTCTGTGAATTAACTTATTTACATTAAATCTTGGGATTTTTTTAAAATTAAATTTTACAAGGGTGGCAGTAATCCTGTACATTATATCACCATCAATTTCTGAAGCGCTTAATCCTAATTAGGGTCGCGAGGAGGCGGGCACCCATAGTATACCCTGAACAGCAGCCCAGGCCATCACCGGGCAGAAGTGCCCTGACGGCTATGCAGCCTACTCGTTACGAAAGTCAGCAATGCTTCATTTGCATCTCTCACCATAGACAGTGAGAGACAATGCTGTCCTTTGATAGACTTGGGGGACAGCAGTGAAAAGCGTTGACAGTGGGGCTTGTACCCTCAATCTTGTGATCGGTAATCGGGCACCTTACCATCAGGCCACCACTGCCCCTCTGTACATTATATCTTCTTTTCCTTTCGGCTGTTCCCTTTTCTCAGGGGTCACCAAATCGAATGATCGCATGTTTGATTTGGCATTGGTCTTTAGGTCGGATCCCCTTCCTGACACACCCCTTTAGCAAGGGACAGAATCACGCTGACGACTTTGCAGCTACTCTTTACGAAAGTCAGCAATGGTTCTTTTACATGAACCTCTCACCATAGACAGTGAGAGACATGGCCCGCCTTTGATAATCCAGTTACCTGCACTGTGGGGACGGTGACAACCTTGTGGATAGTGGGACTCGAACCCTTAACCTTAGGATCAGCGATCCAGTGCCCTATACCACTAGGCCACCACTGGCTCTGTACATTTTATATCTCTCTCCAAAGTACTAGACTGTAAAACTCCTTATGAGGGAGGCACTGTGCCGTAGTGGTTAGCACGTCCGCCTCACAGCAAGAAGGTCCTGGATTCGAATCCCAGGCTTGGGTGTTACTGTGTGGAGTTTGCATGTACTCCCTACGATTGTCTGGGTTTCCTCTGGGCATTGTGTTTTCCTCCTACAGTCCAAAAGACATACAAATTAGGATATTTGACGGCTTCAAATTGCTCCACGGTGATTTTTTTTCTCCCTTTAGATTTGAGAGTGGACCTGTGTGGATTTTCACAACAAACAAAGTCATGCACTGACATTTGGTGAGGAGACCTTGGGTGCAGACTGCAATTCAGTTCATCCCAAAAGCGGTCAATGGGGTTGAGATCACAGATATGTGTGCAAGCCCCATGTAGGTTGTTCCATTCCAACTTTGAAAAACTATGTCTTTATGGACCTTGCCTTGTCCACAGGCACCGAAACCGTTATGTACAGTATCACTAACTTCTGTGATGGATAGGCGTCCAAATATTTTTGCCTCTATAGTGTATGAATGCTGACCAGTAAAACTGTTCACTTTGGTTGATGCTAAATCCTTTTTCATACTTGGAAGGGGTTTAATATTTTTCAGCCTACGGGTTTTTTTATTTTTTATTTTGATGATGCGTTTGTGCTGTTACAGAGGATGATAACTTATGAATATTTGATTCCTGCCATGTCAGAGTGGATGTACTGTATGATCTGTAGATATGGTGATGTGTAGTTAGGAGGAGGATGCTGTGTGGTGGGAAAATTGGGCTTGAGTTATGAAAAAAGAGATGAACTGGAAGTGGAACTGGAAGTACTGGATTGCTGAAACCTAAGTCTGACTGGTGTGTGTGTGTGTGTGTGCGTGTGCGGGCGAGCGTGGCTCTGGGCAGGGTTTGTGTTATGCGGACATGGGCGTATTGTGTAATTTAGTATCTATAAATAATAGATGATTTGAGTCAGAAGCCTACTCGTAGACCGAAGAAGAGAAGCATGAAGATCAACCTTTAGTATCAATAGTTAATGATACAACAGTCTATACAAGATATACAAACATTGCACTGCGGTTCACTCCAAGTCACAGTCCCCTCTGAAAGTACTGGAACAGCAAGGCCGTATACTTAATTGTTGTTATATACTGAAGAGCTTTGGGTTTAAGATAAAAACATAAATAGAAGACTATAGATCTCATTGTACCGCCCAGCTAGATGCGCCAACGAATGCTTATTCACTCACTCAGACAGTCATTAGCTAAAGCACTTAAAACCTAGAAGGGTCGTGTGTAGGTCGGTGCCTGTCACCATCCCCCCCCCCCCCCCTCCCGAACAGCACACCAGACCATCGCTGGGCCATTTCAGACTCAAACCCAGGACACAGAGGGGTATGCATTAACCACTACGCTACTGTGCCACGTTCTGGATTTTTCTGTAGATCTCAATGAATTCTGCTGCTGCTATCATAGGTGGCATCATTCACAAAGCTTTTTCTCTGGAGTTTCATCTATTTGGAAATTCTGTGCAAAGCTGACCTTCAGATTCTTACTGTTGAATGGTGCACATCTTGACTGTGATACCTTCACTCGTGTGCTGTGGAGGTTGTTGGTGAGGTCATAGACGGTTGTTGCTTTTAGGGTTTTCTCCACACCTCCCACAATGCTTTATGTCATCAGCTCTTCTATACAGTTCAGTACACCAAAGGTGTATTATTGAACTGTTCCAGTTATACTCGTTACATAGATTGATGTCTGTCAGTACAAAGGTGGTTTACTGTTTTTTTTTTTTTTTTTTTTTTAGGATATTGTTGGTGTACAGGGATCCCTCGCTACTTCACGCTTCATTTCATGCAGCTTCAGTGCATCTTGTTTTTTTTTTTTTTTTTTTTTTTTTCTTTTTTAATATTCATCAAATTAAAAAATAAGGAAATTAAGGCAGAATAGGGGAAAAAGTTAAGGAAAATGCCATAAAAACAAGGCCAATTAGGCAGAAAAAAAATCAGCGGAACAATGAGTTCGGCTGAGTGGAGACATCCGGAGCCATTGTTTAAACAGTCAATCATACAGAGTTCACTTGGGCAACAAGAAATACCTGTCAATCACATGTTACAATTTTTTGAATACTTAAAAATAAGTATAAGTGTAAGATATATTTAAGATACTTTTTTTAATTGTAATTTAAAATTGATTTAAAGTTATTTTGCAAGCAGTCGCAGTTTATTCATGACCGATACTTTTAATGTCTGTTGGGTAACACAGTTGAAAGGAATCTTGGCATACTGCATTACTGTGTGTTGTCATTGTTTCAGTTTCCTAATATGGAGGTAACACAAGGTTCCTTCTTGGGACCTTTTTTTTTTTTTTTTTTTTTTTTTTAAAGTCTGAAATGTCCCATCTGTGGAACACAATGTAAGGGACACTGTTTAAGCTTTTGACTAAAACGTGCAGTACCATACAGTAAAGGTTAGCGCTGTGACTGAGCTATGGTGATCTTATATACAGGCTGTCTGTCTGTCTTCCTTTCGGCTTTTTCCCTTTTACTCAAGAATCGCCACAGCGAATCATTTGATTCGCACGTTTGATTTGGCAGAGGTATTTACGTCGGATGCCCTTCCTGTCACAACCCTTTATAGCAAGGGACAGAAACACGCTGATGACTTTGCAGCCTCCTCTTTATGAACGTCAGCAATGGTTTTTTACGTGAACCTCACACCATAGACAGTGACAGACATGGCCCGCCTTTGA
>CM045741.1:32442515-32480015 GCA_024760905.1 Plotosus lineatus
AGTGTATATATACACACACACACACACACACACATATACAGTGAGGGATCACCTATATACGTATGTGTGTGTGTATATATATATATATATATATATATATATATATATATATATATATATATAGTCTACAGAACTATATGTATATGTGTGTGTCCATCTCTTCCTCATTCCATCATCTGAGCCAAACAATGACTTCAATGCTCTGGAGTCGCCTCTTGATTCTTTGAACCATGAACTGATTCACGAGAAGTGACTCCTCCCCCACGTCCTTTGTAAAGAGACGCATTAGGTTGAAAATACATGTACACTAGTCCTCCTCCTCCTCCTACTCCTCCATATATTAATGTCTAAAAAAAAGATTGCAACCAAATGTGGAAACAAACTTGTAGAAAGGTGGAATATACAGGACATACATGTAGTAATACATCTACAAACCCGACTTGCGTCCAAACCATCTTACGACCTATTGGTCAGAGCCAAATACGGTCGTAAGTCGGACACTACCTGTACATTATAGGGGCAAATAGCTAAAATTGCCCCATATACTATTATAAAAAATCATATTTTAGAGCTAAATTTCATTCTCAAGGTTATAGTTTCAGCTGGTTGCTTATGATCTTAAACTTCTTCCTCTTCTTTTCCTTTCGGCTGTTCCCTTCAGGGGTCGCCACAGCAAATGATCTGCCTCCATCTCTCCCTATCCTCTGCATCTTCTACTCTTACTCCAACGACCTTCATGTCCGCCTTCACCGCATCCATAAATCTTCTCTTTGGTCTTCCTCTGGGCCTTTTGCCTGGTAGTTCCAACCTCAGCATCCTACGACCAATATACTCACTATCCCTCCTCTGTACATGTCCAAACCATCTCAATCTAGCCTCTCTGACTTTGTCTCCAAAACATCTAACATGTGCTGTCCCTCTGATGTACTCATTCCTGATCCTATCCATCTTAAACATCAGTTGAAATTACTGTGAAATATCAGTTCAGTCAGCATATATGTGATCATTTCTTCACTTAACATGGAGTCAAGCCATCCTCTAATATACACCAATATATGGTCATAAAATCTACTTTTCCTTCTGTCTTTCGTCTTGTGCTATATGTTCTCGTTATTAATGTTAGCGGTTTGGCGCTCCATGCTTTTGTATTCTGTCCCTGACTGTGCTTAATAGTGGCTTTAACTGCTTATGTGTTTTTATATCCATTACCTGCACAGATTAACAGCAGTCTGTCTCTCTGAAAGCTTTCTGGTTTTCTATTGCTAATGGATGATGAAAGTGAGTTTGTGCAGCGTCATGTTTGGTCAAAGGCAGCACGAGTGTTTCTCAGACTCTGGGCTTTTTTCTTTCTTTTCTTTCTTTTTTTTCTTTTTTTTAAACCGCATTCTTGAGGAATGTCAATCATTGTACTACATACCGAGTAGTTATTCCGGTTGTTCAAGTGGAAAATTTCAATCGTTAGGATGTTTTGTCCAGTCATATTGAATTCTTTAAGTGCCAATAATGGAGCTGATCATACTGTCATTCTTAAAAAGCTAATCTGTGCACTCTATTCAAATTGTATCCAACAGACAACACACCGGCTGAACCCAACAAACGTGTACTGTATGGATACAGCGATTTCTGACATGGATATTATACGGCGGGGTCATGGGGCTGTAGTGGTTATCACATCTGCCTCACTGCAAGAAGTTCCTGGGTTTGCGTCCCAATCGTGAGCATTTCTAAATTTGCATTTTCCTGCTGTGCTTGTTTGGATATCCTCCGGGTGCTTCGGTTTCCTCCCACACTCCAACGACAGGCACATTTTACCGTTTCAGATTGACCCAAGGTGGGAGTCAAAATGTTATTGTTTGTGTCTATCGCCCAGTGATGGTCTAGCGAGCTGGTTAGGGTGTACCACGCCATCACCCAATGTCGGATAAGATGAGCTCCGGTTACCCTGTGATCCTATTGGTAATAAGTGATGAGAAATGAGTGAGGGAGTGAGTGAGATCCTTGATGACTTCTAACGTCTATTATATGAAGCAGGGTTTTTTTGGATACTTGTTAAATCTACAGTAATTAAAAGTTAATCATTAAAACCACATAACGAATAATCGCATGACACTTCATTTAAACTGAGCTCCATTGTCAGCAAATACAAACATTTGTAGAATCCACACATTGTTATGAGAGCTCATAGAATGTGTGTTCAATGCATGTGTGTTTCAATAGCAGCAGAAGCAGAAGATCACCATTCGAGTGTCCTCTCTTCCAGAACATTTCTCTGTCCCTGTCCCTCACTCCCTTTTATTATTTTGTTCCTAATCTTTCCTCTTAAATTATTAATTTAATTTCCCCCTTCTTGCCTATCCCTTCATCCATCCTCATTCATCGTATTTACATGCAAACATTCCATCTCCGTGAGTCAGCAGCTGCCAGCATGTCCATCTGACTGTCTTGTAAAGGCAGGGCACATATTTAGGGAATGACGTTAAACAAATGGCTTTAGGACCGCACGGTGAACAGAAATGCATTGCTGAAATGGATTTTATATACGTAATGCTGCCTCTGTATGATAAGTAGGTGTGCACCTCTGTAAGTATTGGACCTTCTTTGCTTATTTCTGCGTGGAACGGAGACTGGGTGAATATATCAGATTACTGCAGAAAGCTGATTTCTCTGAAGGTCTTCTGGAAGAGATAAGGCTCTTGAAGATGGTTAGATCTTTCTGTGATTGACAACCCTCCACCCCCCCCCCCCTTTCTCCTTGTCCTTGCCTTGATCCTTGAAGGCTTGTGTCCCATACAAATTAGACTTGATCTTTAATGAACTAGTTACTACTTTAGGTGCATGGCCAGGGCTTTTTTTTTGGGTTGCCTTTTCGCAGGATTATGCAAAAAACACTAAAATGATTTTCACTAAACTTTCTGGAGGAATAGTGGATGACCCAGCAAGAACCCGTAACATCACAATGTGGATCCAGGATGTTATTAAAGGCTTGTTAGAAGGATTACACAAAAACTACTGATCTGTTTCATTAAACTGCGCCCAGGCAGAACTCGCTAGTGTTAGGAGTGATCTGAGCATAAAATCATGTAAAAATGTCCTAAACTAAAAAAAAAAAAAATTAAATTAATAAAACAAACAAGCAAAAAAACCTGTTCGTCAATGTGCACCAAAATAAGATGCCCACTAGGGGAGACATTTCATTATAACTATGTCTGGTTATAATAATCCATTTGTGCATGGTGGACTTTTGTTTCTTTCTTTTTTTTAATAGTAATAGGAATTCTCATGTAAATAACAGTACACATGCCAACGAATAGGTAGAAAGGACTCCAACAAAATTCCGAGGACATTTGTGGGTGTGTGATAAAAATCTCATAATTTGTGCCACCGTATATGGCTGTCAGAAACTTTTGAAAATATTCTACATTTTATTTGTGTGTGTGTGTGTGTGTGTGTGTGTGTGTTCTAGCTAATTTAGTGCTTCTCAAATAGTGGGGCTAGGTGTGATGCCGGGGGAAACGCGTATGACCCTGGGGGACATGCTTTTCTGGAATTGTGTACAAGAATTAAGTGTAATTGCACCTCCACTCCACTATTTGGCAGTGGCGCTCTCATTGTCGCCCTACGGTGTAGTGGTTTTTCGCACGAGCAAACGATATGAAGTGCAGGAAACAACCCCTCAAGAAACAACACAGAAGATTTTCTATCAGAAACAAAGAGAAAGGTGGAGAGAGACGGAGATATTAAGACATAAGTAAGTTGAATGAGTTTATATAAGGATGTATTTTTGTTTTTATTTCAGGCACATTGTTGCACTTTAAATCTTTTCTATTAAAGATTAAAAACAGGTTCAGAAAGTTTTTCTTTATTGTAAGTTAAACTGTTTCTTTCTTTTTAATTTTTAATGTTAATAAACATACAGTGTAATGCAGAGGTGTACTAATAACCATTTTATAGACAAATAATTTATTTATAGTCGCTCACGGGGTGGTGGGGAGGAAGGGGGGAATGAAAGGGTTTTCTTTTCTTCCTGGGGGGGGCGCCACATAAAATAATTGAGAAGCACTGAGCTAATTCCATATGTCAGGTGTATTTCTTGTGTGTGATTTGTGATGTTTTTTGGGTCATCTGGTGCATTCAATCATACCGTTTTCTTATAGTAGTTCTATTATTGCCACACATTAAACCCACGGGAGCCTCTTGTTTATCCACATATATCATATAAGCTAATTATTAATCAGCATGAGGTGTGCACAGAGAAATCTCAGCATGGCAACTTTTGTATGAAAAGTTCTGAGATTTCTATAAGTATTATATGGCATTTTTAAAATGATGACCTTTTTAAATTCACTTCAGGTGATGTCACTTGCCTGTTTTTGAACAAGGCAGCTTCATCCCTGCCTGGGAGGGCTTTGATAGCTTTTGGCTTGCTTTCATTCCATAATGAGCAAGGGCTTTCCAATTAGCACAAGTCAACTCTTTATCCCGTAGGATATTCCCTTATACTTTTTCCTCCTCAAGAAAATACTGAATTCTTCTCTGTAAACTACTAAAGATTATAATTCGCAGTGTAGCTAACGGCTAACTTGTCAGCCAGATAATGCAATGTATTGGCGGTCCATTGAGAATCAGATTGTGTGTACTGTTGTTGCTATATAATAAGAAATATTTATGACAATGTCTGTTTGAGCATATATATATATATATATATATATATACTAGTGTGTGTGTGTGTATATATATATATATATATGTATACATATATATATATATATATATATATATATATATATATATATATATATATATATATATATCTTCTTCTTTTCCTTTCGGCTGTTCCCTTCAGGGGTCGCCACAGCAAATCATTCGCCTCCATCTCACCCTATCCTTTGCATCTTCTTTTCTGACTCCAACGACCTTCATGTCCTCCTTCACCACATACATAAATCTTCTCTTTGGTCTTCCTCTAGGCCTTCTGCCTGGTAATTCCAACCTCAGCATCCTACTGCCAATATACTCACTATCCCCCCTCTGTACATGTCCAAACCATCTCAATCTAGCCTCTCTGACTTTGTCTCCAAAACGTCTTACATGTGCTGTCCCTCTGATGTACTCATTCCTGATCCTATCCATCCTCGTTACTCCCAGAGAGAACCTCAACATTTTCATCTCCGCTACCTCCAACTCTGCCCCCTGCCTTTTTGCTCAGCGCCACTGTTTCTAAACCATACAACATCGCTGGCCTCACCACCGTCTTGTACACTTTTCCCTTCATTCTTGCTGACACTCTCCTATCACACATCACACCGGACACTTTTCTCCAACCATTCCAGCCTGCCTGCACATGCTATATAAATAAATAAATAAATAAATAAATATATATATATATATATATATATATATATATATATATAATATACATGGGGTGGTCATAGGTAAACAAGCTATCACAGGAATCTCATTTATGGATTTATTTGTATTGCCACAATTGCTCCACTTTTGTATGAACATTTTTACAATTTGTTTTGCAGAGCTGGCTTATTTTCCCCATATCAGAAATATGTTAAAAAAAAAAGTGCAGATTGTGTATGAAAGAGATCAGTTCATTTTCTGTAACCACTTAATCCTAATTAGGGTCGTGGGGAGGTCGGCGCCCATCCCAGCCAACTCCGGGCAAGGGCAGAGTACACCCTTGACAGCTCACCAGGCCATCGCAGGGCGGAAACATGCTGACGGCTTTGCAGCTACTCTTCTTGAAAGTCAGCAATGGTTCTTTTACATGAACCTCACACCATAAACAGTGAGAGACACGGCCTGCCTTTCATAACCTAGTTAGCAACACTGGGGGGACACGGGACAGTGACAACCCGTGGAGAGTGGGGCCTGAACCCCCAACATTAGGATCAGTGATCAGGGCCACCACTGCCGCTTGTATGAAAGAGATTTAAGTTAATCATACCAACTAAAACGGATTTATTTTTCTTGCACTAAAGTAATTTGTCAACCATTAATTTTTTTTTATTAATTAAAGAACATCTCATTTTGCATTTTCATTTAAACTGGGTTATCAAAGGCCGGCCATGTCTCTCACTGTCTATGGTGTGAGGTTCATGTAAAAGATCCATTGCTGACTTTCGACAAGAGTAGCTGCAAAGCCGACAGCGTGTTTCCGCCCTGCGATGGCCTGGCGAGCTGTCCAGGGTGTACTCTGCCCTCACCTGGAGTCAGCTGGGATAGGCACCAGCTTCCCCATGACCATAATTAGGATTAAGCGGTTACAGAAAATGAACAAACGAGCACTTTCATGTATTATTTACATACATAGCAGCTATTAAAAGTTCTTACTTCATCAGCTTCTCTTTCTTTGTTTCTGTCTCTTCAGGGTATTAAGAAAAAAAAATAAACAAACAAAATATGTATGGCTGTATAAACCCCACTGTCTTGAAGACTTTTCCTTGACAGAAATGCTGTCCTTTTGAATCCAACACCGTGCTGATAAATGAATATGTTTTTCTTGTGCGTGTTTTTTTGTTTTTGTTTTTGTTTTTTTTTTGTTTTTTAATATCTCTTTCATATTAGCCTTCAGTTCAGTGAAGTATATGTTATACAAGTCCCTGTGAGTGAGTGAGTTGTTAGTACAGAGACAATAATGTATTAGAGAGAGCACATATGCTGTATAATATAATATAGAATATGAACCTGAGAATTGTGAGCCAAATTATGTGCTCATAATCGTGAATGATGTATAAGATTTTAAATTGTAATTTCAAAAATTGCAAATGTTTGAGTGTTGTAACATTCATTTCTTCCTCTCCTTGAAGTTTATGATTATAACAACATTCACATACTCAGAGAATTCCTCAGTGAGAAAACATGATTAACTTTAATTCAGACTTTTCTTCTCGTCTTAATATTATAGGCAATATTATAATACCGGAGAAAAACACCGGGTTTTAGAGTATTATAAGCTCAGTGTCCGTGATTATCTAATTTGCGCACCTGGCCCAGCGGCTGTCTTTAAGTGCTCGGAAATGAGACAGCATTGCCTCACAATACCATGCATCATTAGATCGGTGTATTTGAACACTTACCAACCCAGGTGAAAACCACAAGAGGGACAGGACCAAGTTAATGCACATTATTGGCCAAGGTATTCTGAGGTATGCTTTGAAAGTATATCAGCGTGTTGCTTTACTGAAAAAAAAAATGTTTCACTTGACTTGTCAGGGATGGAGAGAACAAAATACAGTCGGCTCCCTACTTACGAAGACCCCTGTGTACGAAATCCCCGGGTTATGAAGATCATTTTCCTAAGTTTCCGTCCCCGGGATACGAAAACAACCCCCTCTTAAGAAAAGAAATTCAAACGCGCCAATCAAAATTTCACACGATGCGTGAGTTGCTCTCTCATTGGCTGTCTATCAACATCCTGCCCTGCTGGCCTCCCAGATAGAGACAGAAGGAAGCTTAACTCTTTAGTTTTTAGTTTAGTTTTTTAAGTTGTTTAATTCAGTAAATGTTTAATAAATGTGGACGCATTTGAGCTCATCTGGAATTCCGATCCCTCAAGGAATCAAGTTAAAGTTGAGTTTAGACCTCCCTGTCAAGCAGGGAATGTGCTTTGAATTCCACGTCTTGTGCGCGTGGCCCGCAGCGCGAGATAGAGAGGTGTGTGTGTGTGTGTGTGTGTGTGTGTGTGTTTAATTATGGTTTAATTAATAAATATGTTAATCAAACAGTTTTATATGTTAATAAAATGTTTAAATGGTTTAATAAATAATTCTATTTTACTTTTAACACATATTTCATACAAAATTGGATTTGTGTACTTTTATCATTTTTAAAGGGTTTATGGGGTTTATCCACTCCAAAGACTGGGGCCTTGGAACAAATTAGGGGTTTAATATGTAAAATGCGACCTCTACTTACGAAATCCCCACTATACGAAAAAGGACTCTAGAACGGACTAATTTCGTAGGTAGGGGGCCGACTGTCGTCTTTAGTTAAAAAGAGACCTTGCTAAGAAAGATTGACACATAAATAGATGATGTAAGAGCTACTAAATTTCTTTTGGATCACTGGAGCCTATCTCAGCCAACAGTGGGTGAAGATGGGGCACATCATCAACAGCTCACCAGACCATCATAGTACAAGTCCACACACAACCAATCACACTCATAATCACAACTGTGGCAATTTGGAACAGGTTTACCTGCAGAAAACCTTGACAAGCACGGGGAGAACATGCAAACGCCACACAGACGCACACTGTCGGAGCGTCTCGCTGTGAGGCAGAAGCGCTAACCACAGTGTCACCATTACTCTCATTTACTGGACATTCTTTCTGTACTCCTCTGCTAGGCTTAACCATCTCTTAATATTATGGTTTTCACTGGAATCTGAATTTCAGGCTTTTAGTACAGTAATAGCATGTAGCTTACAGAGAAAAGATAAAACTGGGCAAAAGCAATCTTGGAATTAGAAACTGAATAAGGAGGATCCTTGTGTGTGTGTGTGTGTGTGTGTGTGTGTGTGTGTGTGTGTGTGTGAGAGAGAGAGAGAGAGAGAGAGAGATAGATAGATATGGTGGGGCTTATTATTGTGTGGTTGGCACAGCAACAGGCATAATGCCAGACCAATCCCTGTGGTTTCCTCTAATTTCCCCAGTGCTCTGCTTATTTATGCGCCACCATGACTGGACAGGAGCTCTCTGAACAGTCGCCATCACTGGCAAATACCATGGTAGGAATGTGTAGGAGGTGGGGAGGTGGATGATGTGTGTGTGAGTGGGATTACAATAGATTTTGTGTGTGTGTGTGTGTGTATGTGTGTGTGTGTGTGTGTGTGTGTGTGTGTTGATTATTACATTTGCAACCCATCTTCTACCATCCTTGAATAAATTCAGACTTCAGCGAAACTGGAAAAAGCACTACTGTGTTCTAAGACACTTACAGCAAGATGTATGAGAAGTTTAGGCTGTAGCTCATCATGCTAACTGTGTCTATACTGCTTACTAAAGCTCTTAATGGTAAATGTGCAACAGTCTTAAAAAGCTGTGGTGAAATTGTGCAACAGGAGTGCAGAACTGTCTAATTATGGGAAATAAATAATAAGGAACTGCATTTTCAGGGACTGAAATAGCGTGCCATTAGAGCAGATGAAGTTGTTATTATTCTGGCTCTCATGTCAGCAAGTTAAATCTTGTGGTGGGCATTAACATGGCCGGTACTGTTCGATTATTAATTGGTATTGATGGAAAAACAGTTATAAAAAACAGTTGTGCCGAAGGTGGCATGGTGCTGTTGTGGTTAGTAGTGTCTGCCTCACAGCCTGAAGGTCTTGGTTTCAATCCCTGGGCTTAGATGTTTCTGTGCTGAGCTTGCGTGCTCTCCTTGGGTTCTTTCGTGGGTTCCCCCTGGGTACTCCAGTTTCCGCTCACAATCCAAAGACGTGCTCGCTAGGCTAATTGGCTGTTCCAAATTGACCCTAGGTGTGAGTGTGAATGGTTATGTGTTTTGGCCATGTGATGGTCTGGTGAGCTGTATACTGGCTGAGATATTCGCCAGCCTCCCTGCAAACCTAGTGGATTAAGTGATTCAACAAATGAGTGAGTGAGTGAGTAAATGAGCTTTGTGCAGAATAAAGAAGCTCGTATTTTGCAAGAATCTTAATATATTCAGGGTTGAGTTTACTTACTTACTTTATCCATCCATCCATCCATCCATCCATCCATATATACATACACACACACACACACACACACACACGTACAGGGATCCCTCACTTTAATTGGGACCAAGAGCCGCCCGCACCCACCGAATTCCACGAAGTAGAATCAACTCCCACCAACTGATGTATACGTACATGTATATGTGTATATAATATCAATAAATACATATTCAATGCTATAAATGCTTATAATTTAACATTAAAAATAATGCATAAGATGTAAATAAAATATAAATACACACACATACAGACATGCGCACACGCAGATACACCTCACAAAAATGCAAGTAGTATTGATGGAAGGTTTTGGGTTGTTTTTTTGTTTTTGTCTGTTTAGGTGTTTTTTTTTGCATAATTGGCCTTGTTTTGTGTCATTTTCCTGAAAGTTTCCCCTCTATTCTTCCTTTATTTCCTTATTTTTTAATTCAATGAACAGTAAAAAAAAAAAAAAACCACGATGCACTGAAACCACATGAATTGAAGTGCGAAGTAGTGAGGGATCCCTGTTTGTACATCCATCCATCCATCCATCGGTAAAAATAAAAGGACAGGACAAAGACTTTCTCTTGAAACTTCATTTTCATTTTCACTTCAGATCTTCACTACAGATTCATATATTTTAGATTCATTGCACACCAACTGAAATATTTCAGGTCTTTTATTGTTTTAATACTGATGATTTTGTCATACAGCTCATGAAAACCCAAAATTCCTAAATCAAAAAATTAGCATATCATGAAAAGGTAGTCTAAACGAGCTATTAACCTAATCATCTGAATCAACCAATTAACTCTAAACACCTGCAAAAGATTCCTGAGGCTTTTAAAAACTCCCAGCCTGGTTCATTACTCAAAACCACAGTCATGGGTAAGACTGCCGACCTGACTGCTGTCCAGAAGGCCATCATTGACACCCTCAAGCAAGAGGGTAAGATACAGAAAGAAATCTCTGAGTGAATAGGCTGTTCCCAGAGTGCTGTATCAAGGCACCTCAGTGGGACGTCTGTGGGAAGGAAAAAGTGTGGCAGAAAACGCTGCACAACCAGAAGAGGTGACCGGACCCTGAGGAAGATTGTGGAGAAGGGCCGATTCCAGACCTTGGGGGACCTGTGGAAGCAGTGGACTGGGCTACAGGTGCCGCATTCCTCAGGTCAAGCCACTTTTGAACCAGAAACAGCGGCAGAAGCGCCTGACCTGGGCTACAGAGAAGCAGCACTGGACTGTTGCTCAGTGGTCCAAAGTACTTTTTTCAGATGAAAGCAAATTTTGCATGTCATTCGGAAATCAAGGTGCCAGAGTCTGGAGGAAGACTGGGGAGAAGGAAATGCCAAAATGCCTGAAGTCCAGTGTCAAGTACCCACAGTCAGTGATGGTCTGGGGTGCCATGTCAGCTGCTGGTGTTGGTCCACTGTGTTTTATCAAGGGCAGGGTCAATACAGCTGCTATCAGGAGATTTTGGAGCACTTCATGCTTCCATCTGCTGAAAAGCTTTATGGAGATGAGGATTTCATTTTTCAGCACGACCTGGCACCTGCTCACAGTGCCAAAACCACTGGTAAGTGGTTTACTGAGCATGGTATTACTGTGCTCAATTGGCCTGCCAACTCTCCTGACCTGAAGCCCATAGAGAATCTGTGGGATATTGTGAAGAGAAAGTTGAGAGACACCAGACCCAACACTGTGGATGAGCTTAAGGCCGCTCTCGAAGCATCCTGGGACTCCATAACATCTCAGCAGTGCCACAGGCTGATTGCCTCCATGCCATGCTGCATTGAAGCAGTCATTTCTGCAAAAGGATTCCCGACCAAGTATTGAGTGCAGAACTGAACATAATTATTTGAAGGTTGACTTTTTTTGTATTAAAACACTTTTTTTTTATTGGTTGGATGAAATATGGTAATTTTTTGAGATAGGAATTTTGGGTTTTCATGAGCTGTATGCCAAAATCATCAGTATTAAAACAATAAAACACCTGAAATATTTCAATTGGTGTGCAATGAATCTAAAATATATGGAAGTTTAATTTTTATCAGTACATTACAGAAAATAATGAACTTTTTCACAATATGCTAATTTTTTGAGAAGGACTAGTGTGTGTGTATATATATATATATATATATATATATAAAATACACACACACACACACATACACACAGTTGGCCCTCTACTTACAAAAGCCTCTGAATACGAAAAATCCAGGTTACGAAAAACATTTTCCTAAATTTTCATCCTCTTTCATGCCATTCACAAATTCAAACAATGCGTGAGTTGCTCTCTCATTGGCTATCTCTAATCATCCCACCCCACTGGCCTCCCATTGGCCAGGAGGCAGCTGAACTGTACGCATACTTCCTGTGCCCATACTTCCTGTTTGTCACACGCGTGAAAGAGGAGAGTTGAACAGGAATGTTGGCTTGTGAGTTCTCTTTGAGATTGATCGTTGCCGTGTTATCTTTCGTTATCCATCATGGAGCCGGCAAATACAGAAAAGCGGAAATGTAGTGACGGAGGCAATTATTTCGGAACGATATTGAATCAGAAGGAAAACAGAGTGCTCGGTGGGACAGGACCTCCGATCTCGCAAGGAAGCAAGTTAATATTGAATCAGGACCTCTGATCTTTCAAACAGGTACTGTAATTCCGCTTTAAATACAACATCCCGTACATTTAAACATTTAAATAAAATTGCTTCGTCAGCTGTGCACTGCGTGTGGGCGGAGCCTGCATTCGGTAAAACACACCAGAGAGAGGGAGAGTTGTGTGTGTGTGTGTGTGTGTGTGTGTGTGAGGGTGAGACAGAGCGAGACAGACAGAGAGAGAGAGAGACAGTGTTTTGTGTGTGTGTGTGTGTGTGTGTGGGTGTGTGTGTGTGTGTGTGTGTATATATATATATATATATATATATATATATATATATATATATATATATATATATATACATACATACATACATACATACCGGTGCTAAAACCACACTTTGTGCGTTCACCATGCCAGTGCTTAAACACAAGCCTAAATTAATGCATAAAGAAAAATGCACAAAACCACAGCTGATGACAATAAAGAACAGCTTTTTTAGTTCTAAGGCAAATTTAAAATGCTGGCTGATGTTCATGGCATGGGGTCAGGCAAGCTGTCGAACACAGCGCATCCCTCTGCTCTCAAGTGATTCTGTGTGCTGCCAGATGCTTTGTTAAGTTTGATATGTTCCCCCGTTTACACATAATTGTTTTTAAATATTTGTTGCGCATCCTGATATTGGAATCCTTTCGAGATGTTTTAGCTTCAGGCATTTTGACTCGTCTATGATGAAGTTACAAGCTAACAATACACTTCCGCTGTCATCAATACAGGTGTAATTATGGCTAACAATGCAGTGAGGTTCGGTTTTCTTTATGTTGCCAACCATTCTGGAGCACCAGAGAGCAAATATTTCAATCAGGATTTTGTGGCACTGAAATGAGGAACTGAAGCCTGCATTGCAGTTCCGAGCAGTAGGTAACGATCATATAGGGATGTATAGGTACCTACAGATAAAGATCCCAGAAACTGTACTACTATTTTCTTGTGGTCGATATATCTTTGAAAATAAATAAATAAAATTACCTAAGTCCTGTTTAATGTGTTGAATTGCTTGGTTAGATGTGAGGAAACCTGAAGTATTGAAAGGTTATAATTCAGGTTGCCAGAGCTTCTGCACATTAGCAGACAAATTGTTCAACAGGAATAAAAAAGGACACGCTATAATTTCCCCGAATTTAAAATCTAAAATGGCAGCATATTACTACACATTTTTTATGAAATAGATTATGTCTGTGAGATGGAATTAAACCCCTCTTTGGCATTTTGAAAGTAGTTTGACTCCAGCTATAAAGCTCAAGGCCTCACACACGGTGATCATTTACACCTAGCAGTCCAAATTATGCACGAATCTCGCAGTAAGTAATTCCCATGATTCAGTTCATTTAGTTCATATAGCAATGAATGGAATATGTATTCAAAGCACTTTTCATTTCTTCCCCTTTTTTGTGCTGAATTCCCACTTTTTGCACAGCTGTCCATCAGATACAGAAGCGTGAGTTTGGCATGTGCACACTTATATTACTTATTCAAGCTTATGCTAGTTTAATACATGGCAGAATATTTGAATTACAAATAAAGAAGGTGCACACAGCTTAGTATATCATGAGCCAATAAATAAGATATTATACTCATCCAGTGTCTACATTACACACAGTATGTTGTAAAGGGACTGTGCTTGATGGAAAAGAATTCCTGAGGTATTTCTCCATCTATACACATACACACAGAATTACATACATGTGTACGCACAGCCTGGGGATTACTGTGGGTTATGTAACCCTAATATCGCAGACATCCAGCATCCTCCTGTCCTAATCTAATCTAGAGGACTTGCATTTGACAAACAGAGGCAGAGGGCATATAGTCGGGACAAATCTACACTCACTGAGTACTTTATTAAGAATGCTTTACTGGGTAGGGTCTCTTTGCTCTCGAAACATCTTTAGTTCTTCATGGCATGAATTCTACAAGACATTGGAATTTCATTTGAGATCATGGTTCATGCTGACATGATTGTGAGACTTAATTCCTGCAGGTTTTTCAAGTTACTTTGATGGTACAAATCAACTTTTGTACCAAATCCCAAAGGAGTTCTGTTGAATTCTGATTTGGAGACCAGAGAGGCCACTGATGAACCCCGACCTCATTGAGTACGATGATCACAAAACCAGCTTGAGATAATTTTTGCTTTGTGACATGATGCATTCTAATGGCATCATTAGAAGTTGATTAATTTGCATGCAAGAGAGAGGTATTTGGCCCATCGACAGTAATCAGATAGGCTGTGGCATTCAAGCAATAATTGATTGGTGTTACTGTGAAACAATGTCAACAATGAAAAATTCTCTCACCTTTACACCCCCCGTTCTATTCTGCTAACACAAAACTAATTGGATCCATGAATTCAAGGTGATGGTTCCAAGTTCTGATCTCATCAATTAGGGGTGTCTTCTGCAGTTGTGGCCCATTTGTCTTAAGGTTTGTTGTACATGCTGAGATGCTTCTCTGTTTATCACTGGTGTACAGAGTGGTAATCCAAGCTACTGTAAGCTTTCTATCAGAAACAAGTCCTCCACTGACTTCCTGTAGCTGCTCACATTAAATGAAAAACAAGTGCTTGCCTACAAAGCAGAAAAAGGACCTGCAACTTCCTACCTCAAAACACTTATCACACCCCGCATTGCACTGCGTTCTCTCAGATCGTTCTCTCAGATCCTCTTGCATCGCTAGACTGGTCCCTCCCACTTCCAAGGGACAAGGGGGAAAAAGCATGTAAACTCTTCTCTGTTCTGGCTCCAAGGTGGTGCATTGAACTTCCTCCGGATGTCTGGACAGCTGAGTCACTGGGTATCTCCAAACGATGGCTGAAAACTTACCATTTTTGGCAGCGCTTAGACTTACACCATGCTGTATACACACAAACACACAGAACATCTTGTTAGTTGCATTGCCATATGCTTTGCACTTCACCATTTTTCTGGCCACAC
Source organism: Plotosus lineatus (assembly GCA_024760905.1). Lineage (NCBI taxonomy): Eukaryota > Metazoa > Chordata > Actinopteri > Siluriformes > Plotosidae > Plotosus > Plotosus lineatus. Next base: position 32,457,812 of record CM045741.1, read on the forward strand.
AGCTCAGCATTGGCCGATAATCTGTTATCTTAGACTGATGTCTGCTGCATACAGCCCAGTCAGTAGGACAAAACAATGAATTTGTGTCAGTAACAAGGATGGAACAGCCAATGAAGAAGGCAATATGTTGCATGTTGCTGCGCATGCTAAGTAGTAATAGTAGTGTGGCAACACTTGTGAGTACTTCATGATGGGCAAGGACTGATGCTGCCTTACGAAATTGCTGATGTCATACAAAATTGTTTTAAAGCGCTACTAATACAAAGTACTAATACAAATTCACCAAAGGTACTCTTAAATGCTGAATTATAAATGGCGGTCAACATCTCAAGTTCACAAATATGCACAAACATAGTTGCATGATAGTCAACATTTTTAAGTGAGACCCATGTGGATTGAAAAAGGGGCTGAAAACCGGAACTCGTATGAGGTTGTACTCAAGTTCCATAGTGGCCGTATGTCAATTGCCCACATGAGCATGTGGGGGATGCCTGGTTACATGGGCAGCAAGTGGACATTGGGTTAAAATAGGCATCTTACCCGACAAATTGACACAAAGGGAAACCACACTGGCAAGCCCAGTTTTGTTTCCAATGTGGGTCCTTTCTGGGTTACCAATGGGAAATTAAATAATTTGGGAGGCTGATATGGGGCCACTGTGGAACCCACAGACAATCCTATGATGCAGATTTCAACACACTTACCACTCACATATAATCCCACATTGTCTAGGATTCTCATTTAAAAACCAACCAACTTACATTCATTTTAATGTGCTTTTTCCTTCGTTAAAAGTATTACTGAATAATTAATTCAGCATTGCTGTAATTAATACTCAATACCTGAATATTTATATCATGATATTTAATGCTGCTTCTTAACAAAAGACAGATAAAAATGTAGTGAGTAGATCCAGATGTATGCAAATCTGCCAGCCTATGCACTGACAGAGGCATATTGTTAAGGGATATGATGGACTGGTTGTAAAAATCTCACTCTGTAGAGGATGCTGTGAAAGCCAATCAGTGTGTTCTAGTTATGTCATGCACTGTGCTTTCATCATAAATTTCATCCAGTATTGCCCAAAACCCTGTTTAATCAGGCCCAGCGGGCCTCATTCAGGCCAAATAACAACGTTGTATTGCATTAGATTGCATCATACAAAATGCAACTGACCAGACGTTGTGAAATTATTACATGTTTATAATGGTGTAAGAACTAAAAATTGAATAATTGGATATTTTTAACACTAAGAATCTACAAACCGGATTCCAAAAATGTTGGGACACTATAGAAATTGTAAATAAAAACTGAATGCAATGATGTGGAAGTGCCAGATTTCAATATTTTTTTCTGAATAGAACATAGATGGCAGATGAAAAGTTTAAACAGAAAATGTATCATTTTAAGGGAAAAATATTTGAATTTTAAATTTCATGGTGTCAACAAATCTCAAAAAAGTTGGGACAGTAGCAATAAGAGGCTGGAAATGTCAATTGCACTTATAACGAACAGCTGGAAGACCAATTACCACTAATGAAGTCCATTGGCAGCTTGACGAGTACAAAAAGAGCTTCTCAGAGTGGCAGTGTCTCTCAGAAGCAAAGATGGGTAGAGGATCACCAATTCCCCCAATGTTGTGCAGAAAGACAGTGGAGCAATATCAGAAAGGTGTTTCCCAGTGAAAAATTGCAAAGAGTTTGAAGTTATCATCATCTACAGTGCATAACATCATCCAAAGCTTGAAAGAATCTGGAACAATCTCTGTGCGTAAGGGTCAAGGCTGACAAACCATGCATCCAGTCTCCAGCATCACCCATTCTGTGATTTCCCTCAGAGTAGCATTCCTGTTTGTGGTGCAGTGCCGTTTGAGGGAAATCACAGAATGGGCTCGGCAATACTTCCAGAAACCATTGTTGGTGAATACAATCCATAGTACCATCCGCCGTTGCCAGCTGAAACTCTACAGTACAAAGAAGAAGACATTTCTAAACAGGGCCCAGAAGCACAAGCATTTTCTCTGGGCCAGGGCTCATTTATAATGGAGTATGGCAAAGCGGAAAACTGTTCTGTGGTCAGACGAATCAGGATTTGAAGTTCTTTATGAAAAACTGGGACGCCATGTCATCCGGACTAAAGAGGACAAGGACAACTCAAGTTGTTATCAGCACTCAGTTCAGAAGCATCTGCATCTGTGATGGTATGGGGTTGCATGAGTTAGTGTGGCATGGGCAGCTTGCACATCTGGAAAGGCACCATCAATGCAGAAAGGTATATTCAGGTTCTAGAACAACATATGCTCCTGTCTAGACGTCGTCTCATTCAGAAAAGACCTTGCATTTTTCAACATGATAATGCCAGACGACATGCAGCATTAATTACAACATCATGGCTGCGTAGGAAAAAGATCTAGGTATTGAAATGGCCAGGCTGCAGTCCAGATCTTTAACGTATGGACAACATTTGGCGCATCATAAACAGGAAGGTGCAACAAAGAAGGCCCAAGACAGTTGAACAGTTCGAGGCCTGTATTAGACAAGAATGAGACAGCATTCCTATTTCTAAACTTGAGAAACTTGTCTTCTTGGTCCCCAGATGTTTGCAGACTGTGGTAAGAAGAAGAGGAGATGCCTCACAGTGGTGAAAATGGCCTTGTCTCAACTTTTTTGAGATTTGTTGACTCCATGAAATTTTAAATCAACATATTGTTTACTTAAAATTATACATTTTCTCAGTTTAAACTTTTTTTTTTTTTTTTGACGCTGTCATCTATGTTCTATTCATAATAAAAAAATTGAAATTTGGTACTTCCACATTATTGCATTAATTTTTATTCACAATTTGTATAGTGTCCCAACCTTTTTGGAATCTGGTTTGTATAAATAACTTTACCTTTCAGTTGTGTCCAGCAAGTGTGTTGAATGTAACTCTAAGTGCCTTTGTGCTGTCGTCCAAAGGAGTCAATAGTCGAAAGGCTCTTGCTTCGGGTATCATATTTCTATTCAATATGACTCAATACATATTTATGCGAGGCTGACACCGAACCCTAATCTTAAGCTCCTATTTGAAAAAACTTTGCTCCTGTTGCTGTCAGAGGGTTTTGCATGAATTCAGTCCTTCTTGTTCCCTCAAAAGAAAAAGTTGGTAAAGAAAACGATGGCAGGCATTTAGTGCCTGGGTCTTCAATGGGACACGGACTTAATCCATCTCTTAATACCACCATTATCACCTCGCAATTATACAAGCCATCAATAATATACAAAAATACAATCCAACAAGGTGTGGCATTTCAGAGAAAGGGGCATTTCATGCCTTTTAGCGAGTAACTATGAGCATAACGTAACTTCCACTGCCATTAACTGGTGGAAGCTGCCTGTAAATTTGTAACAAGCATACACCTTACCTCCTCGAACTCTCCTTATGATATCTAGCCATTTTTTTTTTTTGATAAAGTTCGCCTTGAAAATGTATTTTTTGGAATGTCTGACACCAATTCAATTTCTCCTCCGCCAGCCATTGTGAGCGTAAAAATTTCGGCAGCCATTGCAGGATTAAAAATTTGACTGTATTGTGTGGGGAGTGCTAGAGACTATTCAGCAAGTTTTACTCCGACCATCCAATCAGAGGACAGAAAATGCTGACGTTATTGTAAGCCCGCTAACTGGCCCTGTGAGGTGAATGGGAAATCTGATTGGTTAAACAAACAGCCCCATTGCTAATATTGTTTAAGTAACAACGGCCAGTGGTTCTCATTCTGAACGCTCTAGGCAGACTAGGTCGACATGGCAGTATATAGAAGCTGAAATCTGACTGGAAAATAAAAAATATAACATCCGCATAAGGGCAGTGGTGGCCTAGTGCTATAGGTGCTGAATCACTGATCCTAAGGTTGGGGGTTCAAGCCCCACTCACCACAGGTTGTCACTGACACCCCCCCCCCCCCCCACAGTGCAGCTGTCTGGGTTATCAAAGGCCGGCCATGGCTGTCAGCATGTTTCCACCCTGCGAGCTGTCCAGGGTGTACTCTGCCCTCGCCCAGAATCGGTTAGGATGGACACCAGCCTTTTCGCGACCCTAATTAGGATTAAACAGTTACAGAAAATGAACTGAAATGAACATACACATACCAGAAGCAGTGCTGCCAAGAGACACACCACGAAATGAAGAAAATAGAATTTTGGGAATAAATTAATGCAATTTAATGGAACAAATACTAGAATGTTAGTTGTAAATGTAGGTCAGTGCTTTTAATCGTGTTTAGGCCAGCAGAAAAGGCTTTGCTGGTCCTGAAGGCCCACAACTGGTAAAACCAATACAAATTTATTTGGATAAATCTTTTTTTTTTTTTAAATGATAAAACATTTCCATATTTATGAGAGGGGTGGATGGCACAGTGGCATAGACCTGAGCATGTCCACCTCATAGAAAGAAGGTTCTAGGTTTGAATCCCAGGCTTGGGCTTTTCTCTGTGGACTTTGCATGTTCTCTCTATACTAGTGTGGGTTTCCTCGGGGTACTCCATTTTTTCCTGCTGTACAAAAACTGTTCTAGGTTGTCCCTATGTGAGTAAATCGTTGTTTGTGTATGTTATTGTATGTGATTTGTGATGATCTGGTGAACTGTTCAAGTTGAACCCTGCTTTCACCCAGTGTCGGCTGAGATAAGCTCAAGCCTCCCCATGACCACAGTAGGAGTAAGCTGTTCAATAAATGAGTGAGTAAATGATGAGTGGTGTCTCCTGCAGAATGATAATGTCCTTGTCCACAGAGCATGAAGCCTCATTGAATGGTTTGATGGCTGGGAAAATGAAAATGTAAATCCTGTGCTCTGACCTTCACAGTCACCAGATCTTGACCCAATTTAGTTTGATGTGTTAGACAGAACTGTCTACCGCCTTCACCAAATTACAGACAGAGGAATTTTTCTGGAAGAAATGGTGTTCATGGTGTTCAAGGACAATTTTATAGGCTTGGGGGTTAGTGGTGGCTTAGTGGATAAAGCAATGGGTTGCAATGCGAATCCAAAGGTCAGTGGTTCAATCACCACTATTGCTCCTGTTGGGCCCTGGAGCAAGGCCCTTATCCTTCAATTGCTCAGTTTGTCTTAACAAAAGATAATTGTAAGTAGCTCTGGATGAGAGCGTCTGCCAAATGCTGTAGAAGTAAATATTGCGGAATAAAAACAATGGACTCGAGTTGGTCTGCTGGCTTGCAAATATCTCAAGGTCTTATTAAGACACTTTGTGTATCAATGTTTTTAATTCGCCACCCACTAATCATCAGAAACCATAATTTCGGCATCGTAACCAATAACTCAATGAAAATATCCTAAAGAAAATAACGCATTATGCTTTGGCTTCTTTAGAAGCATGGTGGGGTTGCACGCTAGGTTAGAGGTTAACGTGTCCACCTGACATCAAGAAGGTGGTGGTGGTGTTGGCTTTGGCGTTCTTGTGTGGCGTTTGTGTGGATTCTGCATGTCTGTCCTGTGCTTGTATGAGTTTTCACTCCAGGTATTCCAGTTTTCTCCAACTTCCTAAAGATATGCACACCAGGCTAATTGGCTGTTCCAGTTTGCTCCCAGTTGTGACTAACCTCGGGTTTACACTGGGGCATGATCCCCAAGATTTGAGAGAATCATGATGAGTGTGGGGGTTTGTGGGACTCAATCGTTGATCTTGTGAGAACTTGGTGGATTTGTGATGATTGTGCTTGATCGTGGAAAATTATTTGACCATCAAAAACGTTTCCCACGGTTATTATAATTTAATGACAGTCATGATAAAATGTGAGAGCATGGTAGAGCGTAGTAGAGCCTAACAGGCCTTAACAGAGCATAATTGAGCGGAAAAGACTTTGCTATGCCATTGTATGGTATCTTGATGAACTTGGCAGCATGGTTCCTTCAAGTTTAATTTTCCTGGATGCACCGCCTCACCATGACCCTTGTGGGATGAAGTGGTTTGGCAAATAAGTGAATGAGAGAGATAGAAATATACTGTACATTTGAACAGTTGCTGGGTATTTGGGTGCAAGGGTTGCACTGCTATATTCTGTCCCAGCCTCCACATAATTCTAAACTGATTACAGGCTGGCTACAATAACATAGACAAGGTTTATTATGCATGCTTGCATCTTCCATGGCATTGGATATTGGATCAAAATAACCTCTTGATGTGTCTCAGCAAACCAATACAAGCTGATGGCTTGATGCTATGGTTAACACTCATTGGTTTAAGACTACTTGGTGCATGGCGATGCAGAGACACCAAGACGACTTATCTGGCGTGAGGGGAGAAGAATGTGTGACAGCTATAATGTCACTCCCAGGGATTAAAGGAAAGGAGGAATGTGTGTGTGTGTGTGTGTGTGTGTGTGTGTGAGAGAGAGAGCGAGAGAGAGAACATTTTGCAACCTGCTTTTGGAGAAAGGACTTTCGGAGCTGGCAGTTTCACACTGTTGTTGAGAATGTCTGGAATCTCTCCGTCCGAGTCTGTATGAGGGTGTGTATGTGTACACCTGTGTAAAAGCAAAATGAAGCCGGTTCAACCTGAAATGCAATGGGAGATGTCATTCATTAGTCATAGAATTCCAATCATATTAGTCTGACCCGTCTGGGAAGAGTAGTTCCTTAATTTAAGTATGAGCAGCATACATTAATAATTCATACACTATTAGTCAGTGGATTGTGATATTGCTCTTCATTTGCCATTTAATAACCAGTTTGTTGATGTGTATTACCATGGAAACTGTGTTTAATGGCTATTGAATGTGTTGTCTCTGTTTTCAACTCCCAAAGCTAAAGCAGAAAAACCTATATTCAGGCTAAGCAGAAGTACAAAGATTATTACATCATATTATTGTGGATGCTTATATAGCGTAATTTCGTACACACGTATGCTCAATGCGCATGAGACCCCAGCGCTCCGGGTACCCGTCGCCACTGTATGGCACCAGTTGTTGTTTTGTTCTATCCTTTTGATGCTGAGCACCAAGCAGGAAGCAACAACTCCCAAATTTTAACGTCTCATGGTATGACGCGGCCAGATTTGAACTCCGACCTTCCGGAGGATAAAGCGGACGCTCTACCAACTGAGCGAAATCCCCGGTTAGATATGAAGATTAGGTCAATGGGCTACTCTAAATTGTCCATAGATGTGAATGTGAGTATTATTTGTTGTTTCTCTTTTTTTTTTTTTTTTTTTTTCTTGGCCCTGCAATAGACTGGTGGCCTGGGTTTAGGGTGTATCCTGCCTCTCACATGAAGTCAGCTGGAATTGGCTCCAGCATACCCCTTGACCGTGACAGATAAGTGGTAAAGGTGATGGATGGATGAATCTCAACACAGGACTTAATTACTGAAGGCACTCAACTGTTAACATTACACTACTCCCTTCATACTCTATAATCTCGGCTCTTGGTATAACTGAGAGTCTCTCCAGCAATTTAGTGAGTGGAGACAGTCTCCACCTGTCAATACCTGAAGGAAAATGTGTAAGAATGTTGGGAAAGACAGCTGCTATGCTCAGGCAGTCTGACTGCTTTTATACTAAATTACATAATTATGTAACAGTGCAGGTTATTGACTTGGTTCTACTGTGCAAAACAAAACAACAAAAATACAATGCTCTGAAGACAGACTACAAAAAGTGCATCTTCAACCTGGCTCTTCCTGTGCTGTTTCATGTGGGATGGCCTATTTACACGCAGACATCATGTAAAAAAAGTATTTCTTAATAGTAAACAAATCACAACTTTGTCTACTCATATTTATCAACAATTCCAATGTCATTCATTCATTTTCTGAACCGCTCAACCCTTAATCGCAGGGCATAATTGTATGTCAATTGAATAATTGGTATTTATTTATATAACTATTGAGTCACCTGCTAGCAAAGCTGGAGAAACACATGGGGATAAGTAGCATGAAAAATATGGACTTCACGACTACTATCACTACTACACAAGGAGGTTTCTACTGTTAATCCACAGCACATCCTACATCTCAGATTAGAATTTTAAAAATCTCTCACAGACTTCAGAATCAATTGTGCACCTCCTATTTTATATTTTATTGAATGAACTTTTTTGGGTTTTTTTTAAGACAAAAACAGAACTTTTGTGTTTATATATATATATATATATATATATATATATATATATATATATATATATATATATATATATATATAAAAGGTAAAGTCTGTTGGGCTTTTTACACCTGAGCCATAGTGGTGCTTATCCCTGGTTTCTGTAGCGTGAAGCAACTAGGAGTACAACTCCTCCTGAATGGGACGCTGGTCCATCGCAGGTTACCTTCCCAGTATATTTTTACTGGTACCCATTTATACTGCTGGGTGAACAGAGGCACACTTGTGGTTGAGACCTTGCTCTAACTGGGATTTGAACACACAACCTTACGCCACCAGCCGTCTATATATATATATATATATATATATATATATATATATATATATATATATCTTTGGGTTGGGAGTTCGAGTCCCACTCTCCACAAGGTTGTCACTGTCCCCTACAGTGCAGCTAACTGGGTTATCAAAGGCCGGTCATGTCTCTCACTGTCTATGATGAGCGGTGGAAAAGAACCATTGCTGACTTTCGTAAAGAGTAGCTGCAAAGCCGTCAGCGTGTTACTGTCCCTGGCTAAAGGGCTGTGCCAAGAAGGGCATCCGACGTAAAAACCTTTGTCAAATCAAACGTGCGGATCAGATGATTCGCTGTGGCGACCCCTGAAAAAGGGAAACATCCGAAATATATATATATATATATATATATATATATATATATATATATATATATATATATATATATATATATATATATACAGACACTTTCCGACTTACATTCATCCACTTTACGTTTTTTTCGATTATATGTTTTTTTTTTTTTTAAAAAAAAAGTCAAATTTTGAGTTTAGACATACCTACATAGTACGCTGACGTAATGACGTAATGAAGCTGCTTCCATTGTTTACAAACGACAGACTGAACGTGCCCCTCCGTCTTCCCAGTTCAGTTATATATATATCAGTTATATAGCATGTTACCCTTGTGTTAAGACGTCATCTCTGTGATCCTTGTGTTTACACTGTTTTGCGGACTTTTGTAACCCTAAGCAAATATGGTTGGTGATTCACATCAGTGCAGGCTGTGTTCTAAACGAGTTCGACAGCACCCTTTCTCACTTGAACCCACGGCAAGTACACTACTTTCACAAGTACACTACTTTCGGTATTGAGCGCCTCACATATTGTAAGCATTGATTGGCTGTTTTAAGCTTCATGTAAAATGACTCAGTATAAATAAGTGACTTATTTGAAATTAATGTTGATAGTTTTTGATATATTTGATATTATTTTACAATGTTATGTTTATAATAATTGATTTAGGGGTGTTTTATGAGATACGGTAATGGTATTTATGGATGTATAGTACAGTATGAGCGTCATACGTCACACGTCATATGTCAGTGTAACAACTTACGTTCACTTTCAACTTACGTTCGGCTGTCCGGAACCAATTAAAAACGTAAGTCGGTGAGGCGTCTCTCTCTCTCTCTCCATATATATATATATATATATATATATATATATATATATATATATATTCATACTAAGATGTGGAAATATTCATACTACGCCAGTGGAAATAAGCCACATATGCGTCCTTGGAAAACTCGCATCTAAGTTTATTTGTATGTGTTGCTTTAAATGTTACCATCAGAAGTAATCTTTCCTTTGTCAAGGTTAAAGGAGATGGGAAAGGAGATATTCAAGCATATTTTCTAAGCATTTTGGGGGTTTGAGCAGCTCATGTCACAGTTGCCACTTCAAAACCTCTGGGTCATTCCGCTTAGTTGGGAACCATCCAAAGCCAAAAAGACTATCCAACCGCAACTGAAGGCTTTGTGCTACTATTGACTCATGGTTTTATCTGCCGTCTCAGTCTGGATAACAGCCTGGTTTTAATAAACCAGAAAATCTGGCTCTTGCTTGGTGCAAGAGAAAAGGATTCACCCTGTTGTTGGAAGACTGTGAGTTCGAATGACAGCCATCCACCACCAAGAGTCTAGAGAGCACCACTGACTTTGTCCTCTTGGGGAGGGATAGTGTACTCTCTCTCTCTGACCTTGCAATTGCTGTGGTGTTAGTTGTATATTTCTGTGAGCTTATACTGGAAGAGGACAAAATTTTCCAGTGTGATGCACTATCCTGTAACACAATATAAGCATCAGTGTGAATAGACATGACGGTTGGCCTCACCTAACTCTGAGTCAGTGCAGATTTGCCCCATCCAGCCCATTTGCTATAGTCACTGTCTTCTGAGAGAGGAGAAATATCTAGAAGATGAGATTTGACCAAATGGGGTCATTTACTGTTTCATGACAAAGAAGTGTGAAGGTTAGCTTTTAAATCGGAAGGACAGAATCTCCTTATGTTATATTTAAATTACTGCTCAGAACATATATTTGTTGCTGACATGTCACATGGTAAAATCATAAGCAGAAAGCAAATCAGAACGTTTGAAATGTCATTCTGTTGTTTTTGTCTCCCTGTGTGAGTCGGTGATGTAGAGCTGGAAAATTACCTGTGCTTCTGACTCCCCATAGTGATGAACATGCTCGTCTAGACTTGACATTCATTTACCAATGAGATCCCAGCTGGAGTCGATGGCATTTTGATCTCTCTTTGCTTTTCTTTATTTCACTTCATCTCTCTTCCCAAAAAATAATTTCTTCATATCCGTTCTTTTGCCTGCCAGTGAAGCTGGTTCAACACACAGGGATGACTGTGTCATCTTCATCGGTGGCGTCTACAGAGTTGCAGTCCATCATCAAACATGCAACTGATCCTCAAATACTCTTCAACTGGTCAACTTATTTCAATGAAACTTTCACAAAATTATAGTTACAGTGAGCTTTTGTGTACCTCCTATTGTATTTTTGTACAGTGGTACCTCACCTTACGAAAGTCCCAACAAATGAAAAATCCAGGTTACGAAATGCATTTACCTACAATTTCCGTCTCTGGATACAAAACAAATTCACGTTACCAAAGCGCCGTCTCAAAAATTCAAACAATGTGTGAGTTGCTCTCCCATTGCCTATCTCTCAACATCCCGCCCCGCTGGCCTTCCATTGGCTATCTCTCAACATCCTACCTCGTTGGCCTCCCATTGGCTATTTCCCAACATCCCGCCCCGCTGGCCTCCCATTGGCTCGGAGGGATGACGCAGTTTCTTCCTATTGGCTATTATGGAGCTGCATCTCCATAGTACCCATGATGCTTTTTGTGTAAAGGACAGAGTTACTGTTGTTTCATGAGTTTTTCGAGTGTGCTCATTGCCACTTTATTTTTTGGCTCAGGCTGTTAACCTTGCATAAACATTTGTAAGATTATAACTCTGCTAAGAAGACATGGTCAACACATGCATGCGCGCACACACACATACGTTCGAGTGAAAAGAAGAAGCGGGCTCGTGGCATGCGGTTGAGTTATATTGCAAAGGAATATGGCCAAACCCGTCCAAAATCGGTACGATATTGAAGCAGAAGGAGGCCTTAAAAGGTATACTTTTATAATTTTTAAAGGGTTTAGGGGGTAGTATTGGGGGCCTTGGAACGAATCACATGTTTTACATGTAAAATGCGGCTCAACTTACGAAAAATCCAGCTTACAAAACCACTTCTGGAACGGATTAATTTCGTAAGGTGAGGTACCACTGTATTTGTATTTGTTTTGCATCATTCACTCACACATTCATTTGCCAAAGAGCTTAATCCGACTTGGATTGGGGGAGGCTGGAGCCTATCTCGGCTGACACTTGGCGAAGACGGGGTAAACCCTGTACAGGCCACCAGACCATCGAAGGGTCAACCCACGCAACATTCACATTAACACCGGTGGACAATTTGGAACAGTCAATGAGTATAATGTGTATGTCAGGAGTGTGGAAGGGACTGGAGTAACTGGAGGAAGCTCACGCAAGCACGAGTTTCCTACGGATACTCACGTCCCCCCCCCACAGTCCAAAAATATGCACAGTAGGGTAATTGGCTGTTAAAATCTCACCTAGGTGTAAGTGTGAGAGGGAATGACTGTGTGAGTGCTGGCCAGTGATTGGTCTTGTGAGTTATTCAGGGTGTACCCTGCCCTTGGTCGGTTGGTTAAGATGGGATTATGCCTCCCTGTAACCCTAATTACTAAATTATTATGCTTTGTTTTAACAAAAATATATATACACATAAAGCCATGCCAAATCAAACATGCGAATCACAGATGCGCTATGGCGACCCCTGAGAAAAAGGAAACAGCCGAAAGGAAAAGAAGAGGAGATATATACACGTGTGTGTGTGTGTGTGTGTGTGTGTGTGTGTGTGTGTGTGTGTGTGTACATTTTTTATTTATTTATTTATAATATATTGCCTTTGATTTGCCGGAGTGTGACTGATGGTAGATGCGAGACTGAGAACCTGAGAAGTACAAGCTGTAAAAAGTAACATATTGCTAAGGCCATCATTGTGATAACACCTAGTATTGGATGCACAACTGGTGAATGTCACAGGTTTCCTGTGATGTGTGAGAAAGACTGTCAGCAAAGCCTTTCAGCTCCTGATAACGGCGAGTCCAGGACACCTGTGATCTGAAATACAACATTCTCTAAACTGAGTGCGTTGAACACTGGTCATTGCTATACGATCAGGCTCAAGGCTTGAAGTTGACAGTGAGCTGGTCATTTAATTTAGTACTCAGTGTTGTTTAAAGGTCCTGACTGTAGTACTGATCCGTATAGCTATGTGTAAATGGATTTGGAAGGAGAAAATGGCAGTTAAAACAACTGGCGCCACAGGCAACATGTCTCCTTGTTAAGGTGAGAAAATATGGCGTTCAAGCTTCAAACCTATTTCTGTTTACAGAGGACGCAACGACATCACCAGTGACCCACGGATACCACAGCTACGCTTTCTCCCTTTCCTCAGTCTCCTGATAAAACTTGTAGTGTTTCCATTGAGCTATCAGTCGCTACTGCTTGATCCAAAGTGACAGGACACAGAGATGGTCTCTGGTTTTGCACGTCAAGTGCTCTCTCTCTCTCTCTCTCTCTCTCTCTAATATTTTTTTCTTGACAATACTTTCACCATTTCTTTCCCTCTATCTCTTTCACATCAGTGACATCCTTTTGCTTCAGTGGTCCAGTTCTTTATGTCCAAAGACATACAGGCTTTCCTGTCTCTTTGTGTCTCCCATTGTGTGCATGCATATACAGTACTACAACTACTGACTGTTATAATATTTATATCTCACCCACTCAGTCTTTCACTCCTTTACCAAACCACTTAATCCAATTATGGTCTTAGGTAGGCCATCTCAACCATCACTTGGCGAAGCCGGGGTACACCCTGAACAGCTCAGCAGACAATTATGAGACCAACTACTGCCAGTTTGGAACAGACAGTTAACCTAATATGCATGTCTTTGTGCTGCGGGAGAAAACTGGTCTATTTGGAGGAAACCCCTGCAAACACAGGGAGAACATGCAAACTCTACACAGAAATGCTGAAACCCGGATGTTGAACCCTGAACCTTCTAGCTTTGATGTTCGAAGCATACCCCACCTTGCCACCTTATAATATTTTCAGAGTCAGAAACTTGCTGTGTGTGATGTACAGTTGGCCCCTGTTGTTCGCGGGGGTTCGGTTCTGGCCCTTCCCGCGGATCAAGAAATTTCGCAAGTTATTTACCCGGAAGTGAAACCCTATGCATCATATGACATGCGCGAATTATTAACGCAGAAGTAAAACCCTATGTATGATATTACATGAGCTAAAATATGCTTGTTAACACATTCTATAGAGTCTTACTCATTAATACAGTAATAATGCAGTAAAATGTATTGATGATAAGATATATAAACCGTATACGGTGTGTGTGTGTGTGTGTGTGTGTGTGTGTGTGTGTATGTGTGTGCATGTGTGTGTGTGTGTGTGTGTGTGTGTGTGTGTGTGTATATATATATATATATATATATATATATATATATATATATATATATATATATATATATATATATATATATATATACATATATATATATATATATATATATATATATATATATATATATATATATATATATATATATATATATATATATATATATATATATATATATATATATATATATATATATATATATATATATATATATATATATATATATATACATATATATATATATATATATATATATATATATATATATATATATATATATGAGACAGTGGTGGTCTAGTGGTATAGGGCGCAGGATCGCTGATCCAAAGGTTGGGGGTTTGAGTCCCACTCTCCACAAGGTTGCCACTGTCTCTCCAGTGCAGCTAACTGGGTTATCAAAGGCCGGCCATGTCTCTCAGTGTCTATGGTGAGAGGTTCATGTAAAAGAACCATTGCTGACTTTCGTAAAGAGTAGCTACAAAGCCGTCAGCGTGTTTCTGTCCCTTGCTAAATGGGTTGTGTCAGGAAGGGCATCCGACGTAAAAACCTATGCCAAATCAAATGTGCGACTGAGATGATTCACTGTGGCGACCCCTGAGAAAGGGAAAAAGCCGAAAGGATAGAAGGAGAAGATATATATATATATATATATATATATATATATATATATATATATATATATATATTCATTCACTGCATAATGGTGCTCTACTGCAGCATAACTTTTTCCTTCCTGTATCATATCGAGCAGTTCTACTCTTTCATGCAGCGTCATTACCATTTTCTGGCGCTAAGGCTCTTTACCAGAAGCCCGAGAAGATGCACAGCATTTTGGCATTTTGGATGACATCAGAGCTTAACTGGTAATTAAAATACAAAAAAAATGCACATTGACAACTTGTGTGTGGATGAGAAAAAAGGGGCGTATGCATTATCTCAACCAATCAGCAGGAGGGAGAAACAAAAGCTGTCAACCATTGGCTAAATTTGAATCATGTGCCAGTTACTTCCAAGTTTGTCGGCAATCCACGAGCATGCGGGGGCGCGAGTGCAAAAATCGCGAATGGTTAAGGGCCTACTGTATGTGGTACAGGAGATTTGTGTGTGTGTGTGTGTGTGTGTGTGTGTGTGTGTGTGTGTGTTGCTATAGGTTATAGGCCAGGATGTAAGCAGAGGGCAGTGGTGCTGAAAGGATGGGAGATGTGTTTTGTCTCTACATGTTTGTGTGTAGATGTTTGTGTGTTTATATGATGTTTTGTCCTTTGTTACGATTATAACGCTCATGCTGTGTATATAGCAGCGTGAATCACAAGCAGATGGCAGTAAACACAGCATCTCAAACTTACGTCTTATTTTCCTATAACTAATGAATGTTGTTAACTCTACACTCAAGAATTCCAGCTTTTGTTGCACTGCCTCCAAATATTCTATCATTGTGAGGTGGGTGGGGCACGGGCATGGTCATGTGTGCACGTGTAAGTGTGCAGGTGTATGTTTATGTTCAGAGTGTATATGCTCATCTGTGTGTAGTTTTTCATTGTTTAAATAATTATATTTTTTATGTGTTGGGGACCTTAGTTGAAACTCTCTCTCTCTCTCTCTCTCTCTCTCTCTCAAAAAATACTGGGACACATCAATTTTTTATTGCTAAAGATTAAAGGCAATTTCATTTTTTTTTCATCAAGAACAGTCCTTTTTGTATTGAGCCAATACTTAAAACAGATGTATGTATATTTTGAGAGTTCTTTAGATCCACTGCACCCACAGACTCACTCATTTGCCAAACTGCTTAATCCTACAAGGATTCCAGGGACGCCGGTCACTATCTCAGCTGAATCGGGGTGAAGGCAACGTGCAGCCTGAACATCTCAACAGACCCTTGCAGGGCAACAAACACAACCATTCACACTCATATCTAGATTCAGTCTGGAACAGCGACTTAGCCTAACATGCATGTCTTTGGCTTGTGAGAGGAAATCGGAGTACCAAGAGGAAGCCCCCACACGAACACGTGGAGAACATAGTGAACTCCACGCAGATACGCCCTCGCAGAGCTCAGGCCTTGAACCCAGTACTTTTTCCACTGGACCCACAGCAGGATGAAGATGAACTAATTAATCAACACTCCCTCCCTCCCTCCCTCCCTCACTCACTGTGATATCCTACCGTGTAGCAATGATCACACTTGTTTTGTTTTCTTTGGCTTCTTGCCGTTTAATGTTTCACTCATGCAAGCGCCTCTAAACAACGACTTCTTCCCGGGGTTTACATATCACTTGTTCTACTTGTATCCCCATACAGCAGTGCTGAACAATATGTCTAGCTCAATACAGTTCCCCCTAGAGGTATGGGCCAGTACTGTTTACATTAGACTTGTGGTCTACCACATCCCTCCCCTCTGGATTAAACTATGTTTAACTACACCAGAGTTATACTGGACATCCTGGAACTTACAATTAACCATTAACTATCACGGTTACTTTTAAACTTCTTAAAACACATGTGCCATACACATAATACACATTTTTTTTTTTTTTTTTTTTTTTTTTTTTTTTTTTTTTAAACTAGGGATTTGGTTTGACTACCGCCTCCCAGTGGTTCCAGGACGCATTCTTGTCCTGTGGCTGGGGAACTCACTACTGACTAAGTATAGTCTTTTAAATAGTCTGGAGCTTTCCTAGCTCGCTGAGATCTTCTCACGACTGGTGAGTCAACTGCAGTTGAAGACTCAGGCTGCTCCAGGGTTGGTTCTGCTGCAGTGCCGCCAGTAGACTCCGCAGAGACGGTTACCTCAGGCAATACCTGAAGTGGTGGCTCGTCGATGCTCTCCTCCGGGGATGTGTCAGACAACACCTCGGGTGCCGTCGGCAGAGGAACGGAGCTTCTACCACGAACTTGGTCAATGTGTCGTCTCACAACTTGTCCATGACCTAATATCACTTTGAATGACACTGGGCCTGTCTTTTCTGTTATTTCCCCCGGAACCCAGGTTGGTCCGAGCCGAAGTTGCGGGTGTAGACCAAGTCTCCCTCTCTCAGAATTCTCTCTCTTGCATGCATGTCATGATAACCTTTTTGTTTCTTTTGTTTGTCATGCACTCTCTTTCTGAAGTCTGGATGTATTAAGTCCAATGTTGACCTCAACTTTCTTCCACACAACAGTTCAGCTGGTGACTTGCCAGTTGTAGATTGGGGTGTTATGCGATAGCTGAACAGAGCTCGCGACATCCTTGTTTCTACGGATTCTCCTGCCATCTTCTTCATGAGTGACTTGAACGTTTGTACTGCCCTCTCGGCTAAACCATTAGAAGAAGGATGGTATGGCGCAGTCGTGATATGACGTATGCCATTCTTTTCAGAAAACTCTTGGAACTGTTCACTGGTAAAACATGTACCGTTATCTGATACTATGATTTCTGGTAAGCCATGTTGGCTGAAGCTCTTTCTAAGGCATTCAATTGTGACAGTGGAAGTAGAGTTACTCACAGAATATGCGTCGATCCACTTTGAGTATGCGTCAACTATGATCAGGAACATTCTTCCCATCCATGGACCTGCGTAATCAATGTGAATTCTTCTCCATGGTTTATCTGGAACTTCCCAGGGATGTAGTGGGGCCGCTGGAGGACTGTTCCTGTTCTCCTGGCATGCCACACACGACTTCACCAGCGCCTCCACCTCTGCATCCATGTTGGGCCACCACATGTAGCTCCTCGCCAACGCTTTCATGCGAGTGATGCCAGGGTGTGCTTGGTGTAGTTGTTGCAGTAAGGCCTTGCGACCAGGCGGTGGAACAACCACGCGTCCTCCCCACAGGATACAACCTTCCTGGGTGCTGAGCTCATCCTGTCGTCGGGTGTAGGGCATGAACTCAGGACTGTTCGTCTTTGGCCATCCTCTCCAGATGTACTCACGCACTCTTGCTAGAACAGGGTCTTTGTCTGTCCATTTCTTTATTTGTTGTGCGTTTACCAGGGGCACGCCGACATCTTCAAACAACAACACTCTCTCCTCCTCCTCAGGCGTGCTGTCTCCTCCTCCCGTCAAGGCTAGCCTACTCATCGCATCCGCATTTGTATGGTCCCGTCCTGCTTTGTAAACAATGGTGTACTCATACGCTGCTAATGTAACGGCCCATCTCTGAATTCTCTGAGATGTCATCTGGGGTATGGCTCTCATGTCACTGAACAGTGATATTAGTGGCTTGTGGTCAGTCACGATAGCGAACTGTCTCCCGTAAAGGTATTTGTGGAACTTTTTCACACCGAATACTACTGCAAGGCCCTCCTTGTCTAACTGGGAGTAGTTTTTCTCAGCTGCACTGAGAGTTCTGGAGACGAACCCTATGGGTCTCTCGGAGCCATCCTCCATACGATGAGAAAGTACGGCACCCACCCCGTAGGGAGATGCGTCACATGCTAGGATGAGTGGTTTGTTTGAATCATAGTGCACTAATACACTACAGGACTGAAGTAGCACTTTGGACTCTTCAAACGCCTTCTGCTGCTTGACCCCCATGTCCATTTTTCTTCCTTTTTCAATAAGGTATGGAGCGGTGCCAGCAGTGTGGAGAGCTTTGGGAGGAACTTATGGTAATAGTTCAATAAACCTAAATAAGCTCTCAACTCTGTAACGTTTTGTGGCTCAGGCGCCTTCGCAATGGCTTCCACTTTGTCTGTCAGAGGGTGTAGACCACTGGCATTGATCTTGTGGCCTAGGAACAACACCTCTTTTCCCATGAACTCACACTTGCTTCTTTTCAACCTCAGGCCGCTTTTCTCCAACCGTTGAAGAACTTCTTCCAGCGTTTTCAGATGTTCTGGTTCATTTGGTCCTGTACACAGGATGTCGTCCAAATAAATGGCAACATTCGGGATTCCACCTAGGATGCCCTCCATAGTTCTCTGGAATATAGCAGGACTGGAAGCTACTCCAAATGGTAAGCGTGTGTAGGTATACAAGCCTTTGTGTGTATTGATGGTTACATACTTTCTGGATTCTTCTTCCAGGACTACCTGTTGGTAAGCGTGACTCATGTCTAATTTCGTGAAGTGTCGACCACCATTCAACTGTGCGAACAGGTCCTCTACTTTAGGAATTGGATACTGATCCACTCGTGATGCTCTATTGACAGTGAGTTTGTAATCTCCACATATTCTAATGGAGCCATCCGGCTTTCGCACTGGAACTATGGGCGCAGCCCATTCTGCAACCTGCACTGGCTCGATAATCTTGTCGTCCAGCAGCCTCTGTAGCTCGCTTTCGACCAGGGGCTTGACTGCATATGGCACTGGTCTGGGTTTGCAGAATCGTGGTTGGGCCTCTTGGTCCACATTTATCTTTGCTTTGACACCTTTCAGCTGTCCTAAGCCTTCTTTGAACACCTCAGCGTGTCTTTCAAGGATCTCCTCCAATTTTAATTTGGGCTGAGACTCCACTTTGTTCACTGACACTAACTGATCAATCATGGCCAATTCTTGTAGCCAATTTCGCCCTAGTAAATTTGGTCCTTCACTTTCTACTACCACTACAGGTAGCTGCTTTTCTTTGTTTTCATGTTGCACTTTAACTTGTGCCATGCCGAGCACCTCTAGCTTCTCTCCTGTGTATGTTTTTAATTTTAGGGAGCAGGGCTTTAATTCTGCTGTGTCTGCTTTCTTCCACAGCTGTGTGTATTGCTGTTTACTCAATATGGTCACTCCACAACCTGTATCAACTTCAAATGTCACTTTCATTCCGTTAACATTCATGGTGCGCGTGATGGAAGCCACCTTGGTCAGCTCATCTGACATGTTGTGAATTGTGTGAAACCCTATCTCTTCTGTATCACTTTCTCCCTCCCCTCTAAGTTGATTGGCTCGCTGTTCGTTTCTTGGGCCCTTGTTTTCAGTCCTTTGCCCCTTTACTGTTGCCTTTTGCACTTGTGCATTGCCCACCTTCGCTCTGCATGCTTTCTTTATGTGCCCTCGCTTGCCACAATTATGACACAGCTCCGTGGCAAATTTGCATTCGGTGGCATTGTGCTGGCCTTTGCAGCGATAACAACTGGGGAATCTGCGCTGAGATTTTTCAGTGGAGAACTTGTGGACGCCTACTTGGGTCTTGGGCACACGAGCATGCGCTGCCGTGTCCTCTGTTAGCCTACTCCTGCATTTCTCTCACATCTTTAGATGCGGTTTCCATCGCTTGGCATAATTCCAAAGCTTTTGCAAACGTCAGTTTCGTTTCAGATAGCAGTCGCCGTTGCATTCGGTCATCATTCACTCCACACACAAGTCTGTCTCTTAACATTTCCTCCAAAGAGTCTTTGTAATCACAGTGCAGTGCTAATTTCCTCAATTCAGCCACATACTCTGCTATGGACTCCGTGTTCCTACGTGTGCGTGAATTAAATTTGAATCGGTGCACGATTTCACTCGGTTTGGGGCTGAAGTGCTTCTGCAGCTCAGCAGTAAGCTGGTCGTAGGTTTTATCTTTCGGAAATGCGGGGCTTACTAAGTTTCTCAACAAACTGTATGTCGTAGCACCAACCCCACTCAAAAGTACAGCCTTCCTTTTGTCTGGCTCGTCAATACCATTAGCTTGGAAGAAAAAGTCCAACATTTCACTATATTCTTCCCATGACTGAGTCGCGTTATCAAAAGGGGTTACCGTGTCGATTACAGCCGCCATCGCCGTCGTGGTGGGGAAACTTCTTTGTTGTTCTCCTCTGAACTTTCACTGAACTACTGCTTGGTTCTCTTGAGTTCGCCACACTTGCAATGTTCTCTGTCTCTCGTCGATAACTTGTCTTTATCCTCGTCGCCAAATGTGTGATATCCTACCGTGTAGCAATGATCACACTTGTTTTGTTTTCTTTGGCTTCTTGCCGTTTAATGTTTCACTCATGCAAGCGCCTCTAAACAACGACTTCTTCCCGGGGTTTACATATCACTTGTTCTACTTGTATCCCCATACAGCAGTGCTGAACAATATGTCTAGCTCAATACAGTTCCCCCTAGAGGTATGGGCCAGTACTGTTTACATTAGACTTGTGGTCTACCACACTCACTCTCTCTCTCTCTCTCACCCACTCCCTCCCTCCCTCCCTCCCTCAGTCACTCAAAAAATGTGCAGCAAGTTGTAGCCTAGTTTTCCTGATCCTCAGCCCTGGAGTGTAGATCGTATGATTTACTCTAGAATAGAGATATGCATAAGGCATTTTAAAGCTCTGTAACTATATCTTTACCATCGACAGAGCATGCCTTTGAACGTTTCAGCTCTGCTGTGTGTGTTTGAAGCCAGTCTTTTTTCTCTTATGCAGAGAGGCTGTTTCAGACAACTTTCAAATATTCACTCATCTCTCATTACTCCTGAGACACAGCAGCATCCATGTTACCATTTTATCTCTGTACTGTGTTTACTGCTCTTCTTTATTATATAAGCTTCAATTGCCTTCAGTGTTTGCTCCTCCTACTCATGGCCAAACTCACACAGCTAAAATGCTTTGTGCACAAATGGTGCCCATTCTAAAGAAAAAGTTGATTGATGGTGTCAGCAGTGAGTATTTCTCCCTGTCCGCCTTCCACAGTAGGACAGAATTGATCTGTTTACTGCTGTATTGACAAAGAACGAGCAGTTTCAGAGACCTAAACGTAACTTCTGTTCTATATACTTTTAAAGAACTCCACCAACTCCATCTATGTACAGTTGTGTTCAAAATAATAGCAGTGTGTTTATAAAAGTGAATGAAGCCCAAAATACTTATAATAGTTTTTATGTCCATACACACAAATGCATTTGGAACACGTCACATTCTACTCCAAGTCAATCTATCTATCTATCTAGTACCTGAGTTGTAGGACGACCATTGGTGACCCGCCATGAAGGATAACACCCTGGTTATCATCTTCATGGAGGTTTTCTTGGCAGGATTAGTGCAGTGGTTTGCCATTGCCTTCTGCACGATGCGAACCTACGGGCAATTTAGAACGGCCAGTTGCATGTGCCGTGTGCCTACTGTGCCTGTCTTTGGATTGTGGGAGGAAACCGGCACACCCAGAGGAAACCCACGCAAGCACTGGGAGAATATTCAAACTCCACACAGAAACACCCAGGCCGGAAATCGAACCCAGGCCTTCTTGCTGGGAGGCGGACGTGCTAACCACTACGCCACCATGCCGCCACTCCAAGTCAATGCATGAATAAAAATA
>CM045741.1:32485015-32580015 GCA_024760905.1 Plotosus lineatus
GAGGTGGCACGCTGGCGAACTGGTTAGCACGTCCTCCTCACAGCAAGAAGGTCCTGGGTTCGATTCCCAGCCTGGGTGTTTCTGTGTGCAGTTTGCATGTTCTGACCGTGTTGCTTTGGGTTTCCTCTGGGTACTCCGGTTTCCTCCTACAGTCCAAAAACATGCACAGTGGGTTAATTGACTGTTCCAAAATCTCCCCTAGTGTGAGTGTTGGTCCTGCGATGGCCTGGCGAGCTGTCTCGGGTCTACCTCACCCTGAGTCGGCTGAGATGGGTGCCAGCCTCCCTGTGACTCTAATTAGGGTTAATCGTTTCAAAAAATGAATGAAATTAAAAGTTTATGCATGTAACATTTTTTTAGAGAACAGTCAGTGGTAAACAAAACAAACAAAACAAACAAACCCAGTATTTGTTGTCATTAGTTTTTTTTTTTAACCAGCCATAGTTCTCTCTGAGGTTTTAATTGTCACAATTATCTATTATTTTTGCATCAAATCCCAGCAGCCTACATTATATTATTTTGAGTAAAAAGTGTACTTTTGTGTAATGTACTTTCATTTATTCACATACAATCCCATTTCTTTTTCCGTTTGTCTTTGTTTTTCTTTCTTGGAACTAATTTTTAGAAATTCTAAATGTTTTTAAGCTGTCTCAGTAATGCAGAAATAATAAAATAATAAAAACAGGAACAAAGTTTATACAAAAAATAGGGTAGCCAATACTTTTGTAGATTACTGTTTATAATAAGGAATCTTATGGTCTTTATTCATAACGTTCCCAAATAATGAGTTTTTAACTCACTGCTCAATGATAAGTGCCATTAAATTACTGCAGCTCATGAAGCCATGAATAATCTGACAGCAAATTTCCAGTTCATGTATAAAGCATAAAAGTTCCTTCTAGACACATCAATATTATCGAAATATCTTCAGTGATTCTTGAAATAACTATTTAAGCTCTGTGGATTGATGTAATAAAGATGTAACTTTGAGAATGTGACCATTTGGCAGATAATTTGTACGGAAAGGAGCAACTTTGTTTTGTATTTTATATATATATATATATATATATATATATATATATATATAGGGGGCAGTAGTGGTCTAGTGGTATAGGGCGCTGGATCGCTGATCCAAAGGTTGGGGGTTTGAGTCCCACTCTCCACAAGGTTGTCACTGTCCCCCCCTCAGTGCAGCCAACTGGGTTATCAAAGGCGGGCCATGTGTCTCACTGTCTATGGTGAGAGGTTCATGTAAAAGAACCATTGCTGACTTTCGTAAAGAGTAGGCTGCAAAGCCGTCAGCGTGTTTCTGTCCCTTGCTAAAAGGGTTGTGACAGGAAGGGCATCCAACGTAAAAACCTCTGCCAAATCAAATGTACGAATCAGATGATTCGCTGTGGCGACTCCCGAGGAAAAGGGAAAAAGCCAAAATGAAGACAGACATATATATATATATATATATATATATATATATATATATATATATATATATATAAGGGCAGTAGTGGTCTAGTAGATAGGGTGCAGGGCGCAGGATCGCTGATCCTAAGGTTGGGGGTTCGAGTCCCCACAAGGTTCACTGTCCCCCCCAGTGCAGCTAACTGGGTTATCAAAGGCGGGCCATGTCTCTCACTGTCTATGGTGAGAGGTTCATGTAAAAGAACCATTGCTGACTTTCGTAAATAGTAGCTGCAAAGCCGTCAGCGTGTTTCTGTCCCTTGCTAAATGGGTTGTGACAGGAAAGGCATCCGACATAAAAACCTCTGCCAAATCAAACGTGCGAATCAGATGATTCGCTGTGGTGACGCCTGAGAAAGGGAAAAAGCTGAAAGCAAGGAAGGATATATATAAATTTTGTATATATTGCAGACAGTGGGACTTTAAATTTGACAGCGCGGTGGAGATATACGGTTATGGTTAAGGCTTCATGGCCATTTTCTGGGTCAATCCTCATGTTTTCAACATGCCACAGTGCTGCGGTAGTCATTGTTTGACTAGGTCGAGGGCACAAAAAAAAACAACAAAACACTATACAATTGAAATTAAGGGAACTATTCACTCTGGTTTATTAATTAATGTCACATCTACAATAATGCAATACAGGGATCCCTCGCTACTTCGCACTTCAATTCATGCAGCTTTAGTGTATTGCGTTTTTTTTTTTTTTTTTAAATATTCATTGAATTAAAAAATGAAGGAAATTAAGGAAGAATAAGGGAAAAAGTTAAGAAAAATGCCACAAAACCAAGCCCAATTATGCAAAAACAAACAAACAAACAGACAAAAAACCCCAAACAAACACAAAACAAAGCGTAACCCAGAACCCCCCATCAAAACGACTTACATTTTTGTTAGGTGTATTTATTGATATTATATCCACAAGTACGTGTACGTCAGTCAGGGGTTGGGGAGGGTTGATCCTACTTCATGGAATTCGGTGGTTGCGGGGGTGGGGTGGGGTCTCGGTCCCAATTAACTGAGGAAAGTGAGGGATCCCTGTATAATGTAATTTTTCAAAAAATTTAAAACAAACTGATTTGATGTTGGGATAAACTGAATTAAACAGCCATTGGTTACGTAACTGCTCATGCATGGCACCAACTATGTCAGTGATTAGTCACAAGCTCAAGTCAGGTGTCACTTTGTGAGGTGAATAATCCTACCTGACAGCAAACTCAAAACAAATTACAAACTTGAATAAAGAAGCGTTGAATGGATATCATGATGAACTTGTTGGCGGAGAGAACCAATTTGATCTGTACAGGATGCAGTTTGGTTCTGTTCAGGTTTGGGAAAGTTAGCAATTGCCCAAACATGAACTTTCTGGATATTTACAGCTGTCTGATACATTGCCAGGCCGAACGACGGCATAGTGGTCAGCACGTCCACCTCACATCAATAAGGTTCTGGGATGAGTCCCAGGCTTATACATTTTTGTTTGGAGTTTTAATGTTCTCCATTCGCCTGCATGGATTCTTGCAGATACTCTGGTTTTCTCCCAGAGTCCAAAGACATGTACATTAGACTAATTTACCAATCCAGAAACATGCAGATCTTTGGATGAATATAATTATTATTTCCTGGTTCCATGTTTAGGAGGTTTTATCGAGCTCACGCATATGAACTCATTGGTTATGAATTAGTGTTTATCCAGCCACATTACCAGGCAGTTGAAGGGGTCACCAAAGGTCACTGTAACAATGTGATTTCTATCAAAAACACAGATCCTGGAGTCTTGTGCAGTAAAAACACACAAATTGGTGCAACAGAAAGTCAGTGTGAAGGAATCAATTCATAATTGCTAATGTGAGAATTGGTGCCTCTGAAAATACACCAGGCGACACGGTACACATATCAAGTAAGCTGTGTGAAGTTGATCATCATCAATTCAACTTTCTTGCTCTTAAAAGTACAATAAAAGTACACAGTTTAGCAATTAAAGTTGCAAACTTGGTAGATGTGAAACAATGCACGCACTGTAGAGTAAAAGACATTTTACACTTAACACACTTAAGCATTCAAAATTGAAAACATAAACAAACAAACAAAAGGTTTAAATATCTCTTGTTATCCTTGGAAATTATTAAAAATGGATGCTCACACTTTTTAATTATTATTATTATTATTATTATTATAATAATTTTCAGAAAACATGCATTTTGTTTATCTTGTTAATGCAGGGGTCCCCAACCACCAGCTCAACTTGTACCGGGCCGCAGAAGAAATATTTCATTTTTATTTATTATCTCAGTCTGAACGATCTTTATTTTGGAAAAATCTTTTATTTTGAAAAATGACTGGATTCTCTCGGTTACATGTCGGTCATTTGAGTGTTAAAATGTAACCCACAAGGGGACCACACATGAACAGAGGCGAGTTGGACATGTTTCAAACAATAGCAGGGATTTTGGGTGAGACTGAGCCTGAGCCTTCATTCTCCCAGCTGGTGCACCATCACCTGTGTTTTTTTTTTTTTTTTTTTTTTAAAGAAAAATTCTACTTCCCAACCAACTTTATTTCAGCTGCTGAAAAATAACATGCATGGAGTGCTTCTTCTTCTTCTTCTTCTTCTTATGATGATGATGATGATGATGATTATTATTATCATTATCATTATCATTATCATTATTGTTATTATTATTATTAATAATAATAATTTATATAAATAAATTATATTTACAATATAAACAATCTATGACCCCTGGTCCGCATTAAAATTGTCAAGCGTTGACCAGTCCGCGGTGATGAAAAGGTTGGGGACTCCTGTGTTCAAGTAGCAAATAATATCATTCCATAGTTTGTGTTTAAGGAAGCGACCTGTTTTATTTTGAAACTCAGAAGATTCCTCATTCGCTGTGAGCTGTGGGTGATGTTACCGGTCAGTTGGTGTATAAAGATGACTGTGATGTGAGCTGAAGAGTGTCTTTCTCTCTCGCTCTCTCTTTTTTTTAACCAGGAATCAGTCTGCAAGCGAAAGCAGAGAACTCCACACTAATGAGTAGAGATAATACAGTAGTACAGCTGACAATTGCCATAAAAAACAACAAGCTGTAGGGCTTTATCCACGACAAAACAATCACTAACATGTGCTTAAAAAAACCCTCAAGATTTTTGGGTAGGCCTTTTTTTTTTTTTTTTCCAATTTTTAAAGGTGTCTGAAATGTCACCAAGTAGAGCAACAACATCTATAAATTGGCTAAAGTAGCATTTGACCCCGGAACTTGTTACTGGCTTCAGACTCAGCAAGCAGACAGAGGCTACATTTTTGTAGAATGGGAGTGAGTAGGAGCCTGCCAGCCATATTCATGCAGTTAATGATTACAAAATAAGCAATTATGATTTTATCTTTATCTTTTTCCCTTTTTTATTTACATACAAGCAAAGTTAGGGCCGTGATGGCCTGGTGGTAAGGTGCTGGGTTGCTGATCCTAAGGTTGGGGGTTCAAACCCCACTGTCAACAGTTGTCACTGCTGTTCCACCAGTGTTCCCAGTGTCTCACTGTCTATGGTGAGCGGTTGTAAAAGAACCGTTGCTGACTCTTGTCAAGAGTAGCCGCATAGTCGTCAGTGTGTTTCTGCCCTGCGATGGTCTGGTGAGCAGTTCAGAGCTCTGCCCTCACACAGAGTAGGCTATAAGATGGGCACCGAGCCTCCTTAGCCTACCGACCCTAATTAGGATTAAGCAGTTCAGAAAATGATGAATGGCAATCAAAGTCAGGGTTGCGTTTGAGGTTGAAATAACGATTGAGTTTGAAGAAATATACAATGATCTGCAATGAAATTCCAGAGCTGCTGTGAGATGGCATGGCAATTCTGGAATAGGAATTCACTATCAGCATTGTTGGATCAGAGTTGGTGTCAAATTCATGTATATGCCATGCATCAGCCCAGACGCATCAAAAATTGGAGCATTCCTGAGACATGAAAGAAGTCTCCTACACAGATAGTGGCAGAAAGCCACAGGCAATAAAAATAGACTAAGAGTGTGTGAGCATGTAAACAAAGGAAATGGAAGTCAGAGAGTAATGAGAGGATAAGGACTGATGATGTTTTTAGCTTTTCCCTTGCTCAGGGTAAAGCATTTATTTGTTCTGTAATTTGGTAAAATGCCATCGAATGATAGATGATAGCTGTTATTTATTGTGAACTCACTGAGCATGGGCGACACGGCTTTAGAGTGTTTAGAACCTCCACCTCATTGCAGGAAGGTCCTAGGTTTCAGTCCCTATCTCATGTGTTTCTATGTTGAGTTGGCATGTCCACCCCTGGGTGTGTTTTTTCAGGGGAACACTGGTTTCCCTCAATAGTCCAAAGACGTGGACGGCACGCTGTTCCAAATTGCTCCTTGGTGTACGGTAAGTGTGAGTTTGAATGGTTGTGTGGGTGTTGGCTCTGTGACAGTCTGACCAGCTGTTCATGGTGGATCCTGCTTTCGCACAGCGTTGACTGAGATAGCCTCCCTGTGATCCTAGTAGAATTAAACGGCTTGGCAAATGAGTGAATAAATGGTAGAACTAGAAAGCTCATGATCGCCAAACTTGTGCGTAATGGCAGATGGTGGTGTTGTTCTCAGTACAGCGATCTCCCGCTACTTCGCGCTTCAATTCATGAGGCTTCAGTGCATCACGTTTTTTTATTTTATTTTTTTAAATATTCCTCAAATCAAAAAATAGGGAAAAATTTAAGGAAAATGCCACAAAAACAAGAGCAATTATGCAAAAATACCCCAAACAAACACAAAACAAAAAACAACCCAAAACCTCCCATCAAAACTAGTTACATTTTTGTGAGGTGTGCATCTGAGTGCATGCACGCGCGCGTCTGTATGTGCGTGTATTTATATTTTATTTACATCGTATGCAGTACAGTGAGTCGTCGACTTATGACCTATACGAGTTTCGTCTGATCGACTTTACGACCGCAAAAGTGGTGAAGCATGATTCATGGCAGTGCAGTGCGAGTGTTGTGTACGATGGTTGTTTGTGCTGCCGGCAGCGCCAGCATCTTAAAAGGCCAAGCAGGAGATGATGCAGCTTCACTTTCTAACTTCTCAGAGCAAATTTATTCATCTACTTTCAATGCCACGTCAGTGTGGCGCGAGCGGAGAGCCAATCCTTTCTGTGTGGGTGGGTCCGATAGCTTGAAACTCTAATTTTATTGGACTAACACTGCAGTGTTTATGTGACAGGAAGTGCGTCCCAAGTTTTGGCAATCTGCTGGTCCATAAGTTTTTCCATGTCTGTCCATTTGTGTTTGCTCGCCAGCTGTGCTTGGTTTCGTGGAAATGAGCCGATCAAAACCAGGGAAATTTATCCCTTTACTCAAACAACACGCGCAGTCTGTGGCTGTTGTTATAATCCAATAAAATTGGAGTTTCAAGCTATCGGACCCGCCCACACAGTGGAGTACAGAAAGGATTGGCTCTCCGCTCCGTGTCACAGTGACGTGGAATTGAAAATAGATGCATAGATTTAAATGTGCGAGATTTTATTTTACTTCTGTTTTTGTTTGGCGTGAGTGTATTTGGATGGAAAGTCGACATACGACCAGATCGATTTACGACCGGTCTGCCGGAACCAAAAGCGGTCGGAAGTCAACGACTCACTGTATTTTTGAATGTTTAATTGTTGTTATTATAAGCATTTATAGTGTTGAATATGTATTTATTGATATTATATACACGTATACATGTACGTATACGTCAGTCGGGGTGGGTGGGGGTGGGTGTGGTTGTGGGGTGTGATGATCCTACTTTGTGGAACTCAGTGTTCGCGGGGGATCTCACTCCCAATTAACCGCGGAAAATGAGGGATCCCTGTATTATTTTATTTTTTTTTGTCAACCTTTTTACCGCAAGCTGGATGTTCATTCCAATCTGTGTCTTCCATTCATTTGGTGTTTAGTTACAACAGAATCTCATTCAATGTGCTGGAAAATAAAACACACAGATTAGCTAACACAGGAACAAAGAACATCAAGAAAAGAACACCCACTGAACACATGGAGACACTGGAGCTTGTTCCCTGCACTACATTTTAGGCGGCTTTCTACAGTTCTAACAGCCTCAGACATGCACGGAGGATCGAGGAAAGCTTTTAGCCCACTGTCCAATGCATGTAACCTGCTGTGGGATTACAGCAGGGCAACCTTTTCTCCTTCAACACGAGTTTATAATTCAGCTTGCTAGTTATAGCAAAGTGAATAATTCATTCTGTAGAATATGTATTTTTTATGATTACAAAGAATGACCTCTGTAGTATATAAGAGGTGCATGTGCTCCGCTGTTGACTCAGGAAGCCAAACATAATAAGAAATATTCAACTGTCGTCTCGATGCTTTACTCTTTAACTCTGTATTCGGCACCTGCGTGTCACGTTAACGTGTTCAATAGATGTATGCAAAGGCGATGTCATTCTAATAACAATTCAATAATACTGAGCAAATCCAAGTACTTGGGTACCTCCCACATTACATGCTACTATCATCATATTAAACAGAATGTCCCAGCACAGACCACGGGACATGGTGTTTTCGTAAGGACTATTATTTTTTCTTAATTAGTTTCATTAGTACTTCCAGACTGACACATGTTCACACTCACTCACGTACTCGTTTGCCGAACTGTTTAATCCTCTTGAAGGTCATCTCAGTTCATACCAGGAGGCGAATACTCCCTGAACAGCTCACCAAACCATTGTAGAACCAACGCCAGCATAACCATTCACACTCACATTCACACCCAGGAGCAATCTGAAACAGCCAATCAGCCTGATGTACATGTCTTTGGACTTCTTCTTTTCCTTTCGGCTTTTTCCCTTTTTCAAAGGTCACCACAGTGAATCATCTGATTCGCATGTTTGATTTGGCAGAGGTTTTTACGTCGGATGCCCTTCCTGACACAACCCTTTAGCAAGGGGCAGAAACACGCTGACGGCTATGCAGCTACTCTTTACAAAAATCAGCAATGGTTCTTTTACATGAACCTCTCACCATAGACAGTGAGAGACATGGCCCGCCTTTGATGCAAGCACAAGGAGAACGTAGTCCACACTGCAATGCCTGAACCCAGGACCTTCTTGTTGTGAGGTGGATGTGCTAACCATCACACCAGCATACTGCCCAGAATGACACATTTTGTAAATAAGATTTGTGGAACAAAGAAGGAAAATGATAGCAAGGCAAAGAGAAACAATACTCCAGAAGTGTCCAGAAAGATGATAGCATGTGATGGTGCAACCCCACCGATGGGTGAAAGGACAGCCTCTGATAGTTTGTTCAATTTAATAAATGCATTACAATTTGTTCTATGTGTAAACTAGCATTAGCTAAATAGAAACAAAGTACAAGCACATGTAACATTTCACCATTTTACCCCATAATTTGTTTTAGATGTTGTCAAGACCTTCGACATACAGTGGTACCTCACCTTACGAAATTAATCCGTTCCAGTGCCTTTTTCGTAACCTGCATTTTTCGTAAGTTAAACCGCATTTTACATGTAAAATGCGTAATTTGTTCCAAGGCTCTCAATACTACCCAATAGCCCCTTTAAAAATTATAAAAGTACACCAATTTTGTATGAAATATGTGTTAAAAGTAACCGTTTTAAAAAAAATCTCTCAAACCACCCATACAACGCTTTAAAGTCCGGAGGTTGCTGGTTTTAAGAACCTTCAACCCAACCCTCCTTCATGAGGTCCTTAAATACGGCGATTGCTTTTTCCGAAATAAATGCCTCTGTCACTGTATCTCTACTTTTAAGGCCTCCTTCTGCTTCAATTCTCTGTCTTCCTTTCAGTGTTTTTCCCTTTTACTCGGGAGTCGCCACAGCGAATCATCTGATTCGCACATTTGATTTGGCAGAGGTTTTTACGCCGGATGCCCTTCCTGTCACAACCCTTTTTAGCAAGGGACATTAACACGCTGACGACTTTGCAGCTACTCTTTACGAAAGTCAGCAATGGTTCTTTTACATGCCTCTCACCATAGACAGTGAGAGACATGGCCCGCCTTTGATAACCCAGTTAGCCGCACTGAGGGGGACAGTGACAACCTTGTGGAGAGTGGGACTCGAACCCCCAACCTTTGGATCAGCGATCCAGCACCCTATACCACTAGACCACCACTGCCCCCTCCTTCTGCTTCAATATCATCCCGATTGTAGAAGGGTTTCGGCCATACTCCTTTGCGATTTCACTCAACCGTATCCCACTTTCCTATTTTTTTTTTTTTTTATCATGTTTTATTTTACTTTTATTGAGAACGGAGCCCACTTCTTTTCAGTCTCACCAGGAATCACTTTCTTGGGGCTCATGATTAATAACGAAAAATAACGCTGCAATGAGCACACTCAAAAAAACTCACGGACCTCACGAACCAACAGTACAACTCTCCTTCACGCGTGTGTCGAACAATGTGTCGAAGGCACATGCAAAGGATTATGGGTACAGTACTGTATTATTTAGATTCAGCTCCCTCCTAGGCAATGGGAGGCTAGCGGGGCGGGGTGTTGGGAGACAACCAATTGGAAAGCAAATCGTGCATTGTTTGAATGTTTAAATGGCGCGTTTGAATTTTTGAGATGGCGCTTTCGTAACGTGAACTTGTTTCGTATGTAGAGACAAAAATTTTAGGAAAATGCATTTCGTAACCTGAATTTTTCATTTGGTGAGACTTTCGTAAAGTGACGTACCACTGTATTGTAGTTTCATTCTTTAAAATAATTTCTAATCCTTCCTAGCCTCGTCCCTTGAGAATGCTGTGACTAGTGTCCAGGATGTCCGCGAATGACCATAATTACCTCTGCTTTGCAGCACATTTTATTGATGAATATTGCATTTTGAACACCTGCCCTGCACTGCATACAGCATCATTACAAAGCACAGTGTTTGTCAAAGACTTCGAGCCAAATTCTGATTAAGTATCCTTTTCAGAAATTCCAATGGATTTATCATAACTCTCAAAGGGGTGGATGTATGTACGTGAAGAAGTGTAGTACAAAAATGATTTGATGTGCCAGCCCCCTTGCCTTGCAGTACTTTAGACCTTGGTTTTAGATTTATTAAGGTGAGAATTCATGCAAACTGTGCCTGAGTTGCCTACCAAACAGTGCATGGGAGATGCACATGCATACTGTACCGAGGTGAAGTGGAGGATTCGATCCGCCGTCGAGATATGCAAAAAGCACGGGACTAATGAGGAACTGCAAGTTCCGTAAAGGAAGAGAAATGTATTAATAAAGAAAGATATTATTATTATAAGATATTATTAAATGAAGACTCTCATTTCAGAATAAGTAATCGGTGTGTAGGGCATTAATTCGGCTCATATGTCCATTAAATTTACACTAATGAAAAGCCTTTGAGCGGAGTAATACACTATGCATAACGGTGTACAATTAAATCGTGCGATCGAATGCTGCGACCGTTACACACACAAAAAATGACGTGTGATGTTAGTGCAGTTTAGTGTACGGAATTTGTGCAATAAATCTGAGGAATCTCTGCGTTTATCCCTCATGCACAACGGTCATGGTGGTGAAAGCTTCATAAAATCTTATGTGAGTGTTTAATGATGTAACGTTTCTGAATATTTTGACTGACTTATTTTTTTAAAGCTCATGAAGTAGCCTTGCAATGTTTATTTTTGTTTGTAATAAGTAAAAAATATGGGAAAAATTATTTCTTTGGCAAAAGTAAAAAAAGAAAAGAAAAGGAAAAACACAATAGCTATTATGCTACTAACAGTCTTTTTTAAAAATCTGATTTTTTAAACTTCATGTTAGGGTCGAGTCCCTAATTCAGCCAACCATCTGCACCGGACGAGGGCAGTGGTTCCCTGGTGGTAAAGGTGCTGGATCACTGATCCTAAAGTTGGGGGTTCAAGCCTCACCCTCCATGGCTGCTGTTAACTGGGTTATCAAAGGCCGGCCGTGTCTCTCACTGTCTATGGTGTGAGGTTCATGTGAAAGAACCAGAGCTGACTTTCATCAAGAGTAGCCGCATAGCTGTCAGCGTGTTTCTGCCTGTGATGGCCTGGCGAGCCATCCAGGGTGTACTCTGCCCTCGCCAGGAGTCGACTGGGATGGGATGGGCACCAGCCTCCCCACGCCACTAATTAGGATTAAGAGGTTACAGAAAATGAATGGATGAACATTTGCACTGGATTCCTTTATCCAATTCTATTTAGCATCTTGAGTATCTATTGCTGTAAAAAGGTGTGAAACTCATTGTCTTGATGACTATCGAGGGCCAAATAATCACTGAATAGAAATTTAAAAAGGAAACCATGCAATATGCATAACGAAACGATTAGTCATTTGTTCGTTTTTTTTTTCTCTATTTATTCACTTTCCATTGTGGCAGTGGTGTCCTGGTGGTAAAGGTGCTGGATCACTGATCCGAAGGTTGGTTGGTTGGTGGTCGAAGCCCCTCTCTCTTATCAAAGGCTGGACATGTCTCTCACTGTCTATGGTGTGAGGTTCATGTAAAAGAACCATTGCTGACTTTTGACAAGAGTAGCTGCAAAGCCGTCAACATGTTTCTGCCCTGCGATGGCCTGGCAAGCTGTCCAGTGTATACTCTGTCCTCGCCCAGATTCAGCTGGGATGGGCGCCAGCCACCCCGCGACCCTAATTAGGAATAAGCGTTTAACAGAAAATGATGACTTTGCATTGAATGACAGCTAGTGATGTGTGAATCGATATTGAAATATCAATACCACTGATACCAGATCTTTGTGCTCTAAAATCAATTCTCAAACCAAAACATCAATACCTTTGATACTTGAGTCATTTGAGGCAACGTACTGTATATCATTAACAGGAATACAGTGGAAGGTGACTAAGCTATTCAGATCTTGGCTAAATGGCATGCGGTTGGTGGGAACTACTTTTCCTTCCTACTGGGTAAGTGTGTGATGCGGAAGCGCAGCGGCACGCTGTTCGCTCAGTCAGTCACAGAATATGATGCATTTATGGTGGGGCGGACAGAACAGAAGAGCACAGGTGCTGATGCTGGTAGGGCAAGATCTCTGGCTGAGTCCTTCACTGCTGCAGGCAGGCGGTATCCAGGTAGAGAGAGAAAATGTGGAGCTTTAAGCAGCACTAAACACTGTTGCTGTTGTGGTTGTTCAAATGAAAAAAATATGATTATGAAATAAGTAATGAAATAAATACTGTACATGCTTCAACAAATAGCTGCATGAGTTCAGCTTGGAGTAATAATATACGTATCACCGAGATAATCTCACATAGGCAAAAGAAAAAAGTCTTTTAACCTTAGATTTATTCAGGATAGATTTCCAAAAGAATTAATCATTTAAAGCGGGTTGCATAGACTAGATGTCATTAAATTATACAGAGCAAGTGAGACAAAACAGCCATGATGAACTTAGAGACATATACGTATACCAGAAAAGATGGATTAAAAATATCATTTTATTTGAAAAATAAAGCTTTTAATATTCACAATCGATCCGATTCACTTTAAATGAATAAGGCAGTGGTGGCCTGGGTGTAAAGGTGCTGGATCACTGATCCTAAGATTGGGGGTTCAAGCCCCACTCTCAACAGGGTTGTCACTGTCCTCCCAGTGCAACTAACTGGATTAGCAAAAGCCGGCCATGTCTCTCTCGGTCTATGGTGTGAGGTTCATGTAAAAGAACCATTGCTGACTTTCGACAACAATAGCTGCATAGCTATCAATGTGTTTCTGCCCTCTGATGGCCTGGCGAGCTGTCCAGGGTGTACTTTGCCCTCACCCAGAGTCAGCTGAGATGGGTGCCAGCCTCCCTGCAACCCTAATTAGATTAAGCAGTTCAGAAAATGAATGAATGTTAATTGAATATTTATAAAATGTAGTTATTCATAAACTTGTCGAATTCTTGTGGCACTTATTTGTTACGCCGGGAGCATTTCAGTCGGGCCCAAAGATGCAGGAGACCAAATACGATGACACGATGACTTTTATTGAAAACAGAGCAGGCACTGGAGTATGGGAAATCGTGATCATCGTAGAGGTGAGGGGGAAACACGAAAAACAAAATTGCTCGGAGAAATATCAAAGCGGGAACTTGTCGAGCACGGAGCTGGGAACCAGGAGCCAGAGAGATTACGGGGAGACAGGATTGCATGGAGGGAACAATCTTCTGACGATGGAGGGGAGTGCGCCACTCATCTTTATAGCCCGTTGATGGCTGAGTGGAATCAGGTGCGCTCTCCGGATTCCGCCTGCGTGTGACAGCCACGCCCC
Source organism: Plotosus lineatus (assembly GCA_024760905.1). Taxonomy (NCBI): domain Eukaryota; kingdom Metazoa; phylum Chordata; class Actinopteri; order Siluriformes; family Plotosidae; genus Plotosus; species Plotosus lineatus. Next base: position 32,498,767 of record CM045741.1, read on the forward strand.
TCGCCAGCACCTGCAGTGCATATGGAGAGAGAGAAAGAGAGTTAAAAGTCGCCAACTAGCAAAGACCATAACACTTATTTATCAAATTAAATACAGGGATCCCTCGCTACTTCGCGCTTCAATTCACATGGCTTCAGTGCATCACTTTTTTTTTTTTTTTTTTTTAATATTCATCGATTAAAAAAATAAGAAAATTAAGGAGGAATTGGGGTAAAAGTTAAGGAAAATGCCACAAGTGTCCTCAAAATACGTCTGAGTTGAACATCGATAAATAAATGAATTACTCTGTCCTGTATTCTTGACGAAACTATGATCTGAAATCACTACTTTTCTTTAGATTTACCAGACACGTTAGGTCTGTACTGTATTTGCACAAAGAATCAGTATCAGAGCAGTGTTGCTGATTCCAGCCAGAATTTTACTCAGTATCAGATCGGAAAGTTAATTGGTGGTATCGAACATTACTATTGACAGCAGAAAGCTCGTTTACAACCTTTTCTTCAGAAATGATTGGCTAGCCTTTTACTTGAAATAGGTTTCCATCTAGTGGTTGGATGATGCAAAGATTGTACAATAATTGTAATCTTTGAAAGCTCCCGCTGGCCATAAGAAAGGAGTTGTCAGGCCACATTTTGCCCGTAGGCTTTAAGTTTGACATCTGTGTCTTATAGCATAATTTGCATCATATTTGTCATTTATTTCTAGTTCTGTATGATGCATTAATGAACTGCTTTGTGCGAGTGATTGTGCTCGTAGCTCCTCAAGAAACAACATTAATTAACACAAAGGAAAGCAAAGAATGGGCAAAACAGATGAAATGTGAAAAATGAGAAGAAAAGCAAACAAAATGCTTGATGTTAACTACATGCTTGAAAATACAGTCTGTAATACCCCCATTTCACTGGAGCACGGCAGACTTACAGAAGCAAAAATGTATCCGCAAATGTTCCGCAATTATTACCTTATCTTTCGTGTCATTCCGTGTGATTCCGTAGTTATTCCTCAAGTCTTCCTCCACTTCCGTATGCTTCTGGCAGGCCAAAATATTCCACGAACATTCACGGAAAAAAATTCCGTGAGTATTCCGAGGGGCCAGTTTGGCGTACTTTGCCGTACCTGTTCCGCACATGCTGTGAACGTTCCGAGAGTGTGAGAATTTTCACTTTTCCATAGGATTTTCACCCATTTTCCGCGTAAAAATGCCGAAGCTCTTCCGTATACTGCGTTCCGTGCCTTTCAGCTACATGATCCTTGCATGCCATAGTCCAGTAAAATGGAAAGTATAAAGTATAAATGTTCATGCATGGTACTAATGTACACTTGGTTCGGGTAAGTATGCAGAACTATGAGCAAAATGGTCACACAATGTTCCCAAAGTTTAGGAAAATCATCATTCAGTGCATTTCTGTCACCGCTTAATCCTGATTAGGGTCGCGGGGAGGTTGGCGCCCATCCCAGCCAACTCTGGGCAAAGGCAGAGTACACCCTGGACAGCTCGCCAGGCCATCGTAGGGTGGAAACACGCTGACGGCTTTGCAGCTACTCTTGTCGAAAGTCAGCAATGGTTCTTTTATATGAACCTCTCACCATAGACAGTGAGAGACATGGCCTGCCTTTGACAACCTTGTGGAGAGTGGGACTCGAACCCCCAATCTTAGGATCAGCAATCCAGCGCGCTATACCACTAGGCCACCACTGCTCTAGTTTAGAGAAATAACCACGATATGTTATCAAGTGCACTGTCACTTTTTACGCTGCCCGCCCACCTACGACTTATGTGTCATCCTAATCCACTCCAGACACAGACACATCCAAGAAAGACAAGCACTCTTTATGTTTCTGCATAAAACACTGCACATTTACGTTACTCTGCATCTGTACTACATAATACACAAGTTGTTTGTGCTGTATGCAGAGTAATTACATATTAAACCAGTGCGCTAACAACTGAATACATTCAGCCCTGTGTCTGTTTCTAACAGGAACTCTCTTTCCATGCGTCCGTTGCTGTTTCTAAACAGTGTGTTATTTGCTAGCGCAATGACTTAAGTTTAATACTCCTGACAGCCTGTGCTGATGCCATATGGGCCATACTCTCATTATCTTCTTTAGTCATCTGTTTTACTGCCCTTCTCTTCGTAGACTCAAGCTCATCTAACAATACGCTAATAGATTTTATAGCACATGGTGTACTTCTCTAAAATCTACTTACAAAAGCTGTATCAAATTGCAGTTGTGTTTTCTTCAAGGCTGTATTACCCTCTTCAAATATATTTAGACAGGAGAATGAATCAAAAGTTCATTCCAAATATACATTACTTCGCTTGTAGCAAACTGGTTCTATTAACATGCCTGCATATTTGAACACATTTTTCATTTTCTGTTTGTTTCACCACACTCTAATGCACACAGGAACTTGTATGGCAGACCTCATATATAAAGTAGTTCTTATATATAAAAGAAAGAGCTGCTGATAAGGAAAGAACTATTTATGGCTTCTATGCAATAAGTGATAACAATGGCTGGCTTATTTTGAAGACAATCACAACCCATGCCCTGCTGTCGGTGGTTCTTACAAAGCCATGCCTCCTCCACATGCACAAGCTGCCCATCAAACTGCAGGTTTGGGCAGTTTAGGGTCACACATAAGCAGGGAAACAAGTGACTGTTTGATTGGATATTTCTCAGTGGCCCAAGAGGCAGTGACGGGACGACGCTTTTAGAGGATTACAGTGGCCACAGATTGTGCATTTTATTTTTTCTTCAGAGCTTTTCAGATCTCAGAAATTATTGATTGCTATCAGGGTATAAAGACCATTACAGCCCATATAACAGTTTGTGTCCTTCACTTTCCGTGGTTAATGGGGACCGAGAAGGCTCGACCGCCGATTTCTGCAGAGTAGTATCAACCCCCCTGACTGACATATACGTACATGAATATGTGTATATAAGATTCCAGACCTGGCAGGCCCAAGCATGTAATCAGGGTCTGCTGGGAACGTTTGGCGGAGCCCCCTGTCCGAGAGGCCTTTAACTCCCACCTCCGGCAGAGCTACAACCACGTTCCGGAGGAGGCGGGGAACATGGAATCCGAATGGGCCATGTTTCGTGCCTCCATTGCTGAGGCGGCAGCCCATAGCTGTGGCCGTAAGGTCGTCGATGCTTGTCGTGGCGGTAATCCCCGAACCCGGTGGTGGACACCTGCGGTGAAGGGGGCCGTCCAGCTGAAGAAGGAGACCTATCGGGTTTTATTAGCCTGTGGGACTCCTGAGGCAGCAAACGGGTACCGGCAGGCCAAACGTGCTGCAGCCGAGGCTGTCGCAGATGCAAAATCTCGGGCGTGGGAGGAGTTCGGTGAGGGCCTGGAGAGTGATTATCGGTTGGCCTCAAAAAGGTTCTGGGCCACCATCCGACGCCTCAGGAGGGGGAAGCAGTTCTTCACAAACACTGTTTACGGTGGAGGTGGGGAGCTGCTTACCTTGACTGGGGATGTTGTTGAGAGGTGGAGCTAATACTTTGAGGACCTTCTCAATCCCACCAACACGCCCTCCGTGGAAGAGGAAGACCCTGGGGGTTCGGGTTCGGGTCCGCCCATCACTGGAGTGGAGGTCACTGAGGTTGTCAAAAAGCTCCTCGGTGGTCGAGCTCCGAGGTTGGACGAGATCCGCCCGGAATATCTCAGGGCTCTGGATGTTGTAGGACTGTCTTGGTTGACACGTCTCTGCAACATCGCGTGGTCATCGGTGGCTGTACCTCTGGATTGGCAAACTGGGGTGGTGGTCCCAATTTTTAAGAAGGGGGACCAGAGGGTGTGTTCCAATTATCGTGGAATTACACTCCTCAGCCTACCTGGGAAAGTCTATGCAGGGGTACTAGAGAGGAGGATCCGACCGATAGTCGAACCTCGGATTCAGGAGGAACAATGTGGTTTTCGTCCTGGATGCAGCACTCTTGACCAACTCTATATGCTCCACAGGATTCTGGAAGGGGCATGGGAGTTTGCCCAATCTGTCCACATGTGCTTTGTGGATTTGGAGAAGGCTTTCGACCGTGTCCCTCGAAAGATCTTGTGGGGCGTGCTCCGAGAATACGGCGTTCCGGATCCGTTGCTACGAGCTATTCGGTCGCTGTATCACCGGAGCCAGAGTTTGGTCCGTACTGGTAACAGCAGGTCGGATTCGTTTCCAGTGGGAGTTGGAGTCCGCCAAGGCTGTCCTTTGTCACCGATTCTGTTCATAATTTTTATGGACAGAATTTCTAGGCGCAGTCGAGGCGATGAGGGGTTCTGGTTTGGTGGCCATCGGATATCGTCTCTGCTTTTTGCGGATGATGTTGTCCTTTTGGCTTCATCAAGTCGGGCCCTCCAGCTCTCATTGGAGCGATTCGCGGCTGAGTGCAAAGCAGCCGGGATGAAGATCAGTACCTCCAAGTCCGAGGTCATGGTTCTCAGTCGGACAATGGTGGAATGCACCCTCCGGGTCGGGAATGAGGTCCTGCCCCAAGTGGAGGAGTTTAAGTATCTTGGGGTCTTGTTTACGAGTGAGGGAAGGATGGAGCGAGAGATCGACAGACGGATCGCTGCAGCCTCTGCTGTTAAGCGGTGCCTGTACCGGTCCGTTGTGGTGAAAAAGGAGCTGAGCCGCAAGTCGAAGCTCTCAATTTACCAGTCGATCTACGTTCCAACCCTCACCTATGGTCACGAGCTTTGGGTAATGACCGAAAGAATAAGATCACGGATACAAGCGGCTGAAATGAGCTTTCTTCGCCGGGTGGCGGGGTTCTCCCTTAGAGATAGGGTGAGAAGCTCCGCCATCCGGGGAGAGCTCGGAGTAGATCCGCTGCTCCTCAGCATTGAGAGGGGCCAGTTGAGGTGGCTCGGGCATCTGGTCAGAATGCCCCCCGGACGCCTCCCTTGTGTGGTGTTTCGGGCATGTCCAACCGGGAAGAGACCCCGGGGTCGACCTAGAACACGCTGGAGGGACTATGTCTCTCGGCTTGTCTGGGACCGCCTCGGTGTCCCCCCGGGAGAGTTGGAGGAAGTAGCTCGGGAGAGGGATGTCTGGACCTTTTTGCTAAGGTTGCTGCCCCCGCGACCCGACCCTGGATTAAGCGGAAGAAGATGAGATGAGATGAGATGAAGATCAATAAATACATATTCAATGATATAAATGCTTATAATAACAATTAAACATTCGAAAATTATGCTTGCACACATATAAATGCGTGCGCGCACACACAGATGCGCGTGCACACAGTCAGATGCGCACCTCACATAAAAATGTAAGTAGTTTTGTTGGATGTTTTTTGTTTTTGTTAGGTTTTTTTTTTTTTTTGGCATAATTGGCCTTGTTTTGTTGCATTTTCCTTAACCTTTTCTCCTATTTTTCCTTAATTTCCTTTTTTTTCTTTTCCGATGAATACAGTGGTACCTCACCTTACGAAATTAATCCGTTCCAGAGGTGGTTTCGTAACCTGGATTTTTTGTAAGTAGAACCACATTTTACATGTAAAACGCGTGATTTGTTCCAAGGCCCCAATACTACCCCCTAAACCCTTTAAAAATTATAAAAGCACACCTTTTAAGGTACTTGCTTCGTATTGACCATGTCTTCTTAGCAGAGTTATAATCTTACAAATGTTTATGCAAGACTAAAAGCCTGAGCCAAAGAATAAAGTTGCAATGAGCACACTCGAAAAACTCACGAAACAACAGTAACTCTGTCCTGTACACGAAAAGCATCATGGTTATTATGGAGATACAGCTCCATAATAGCTGATGGGAGTGAGCTGCGTCATCCCTCTTAGCCAATGGGAAGCCAGTGGGGCTGGATATTGGGAGATAGCCAATGGGAGGGAGTTGCGTCATCTCTCCTAGCCAATGGGATGCCACTGGGGCGGGATGTTGGGAGATAGCCAATGGGAGGCCAGTGGGGCAGAATGTTGGGAGATAGTCAATGGGAGAGCAACTCGTGCATTGTTTGAATTTTTGAGATGGTGCTTTCGTAACTTGAACTTGTTTCGTATCCTGAGACAAAAATTTTAGGAAAGTGTTTTTCGTAACCTGGATTTTTCGTTTGTTGGGACTATCGTAAGGTGAGGTACCACTGTATTTTTGAAAAACCGCGATGCACTGAAGCTGCAGAAACTGAAGTACGAAGAATGCGGATCACTGTACAGCTAAAAATGACCAATTCCAACTTGATCCATGAGTGATGTACAATGTGAGCCACTGCAAGGAGACTAATACAATCAATGGTATCATGAACAGTGGCGTCTACTATGAAACGTCACCACATCAATGACAAAAGGTTTTACTTTGGCTAACTCCAGCATATTTTTAAATCTCTCTATTATTAGTCATGTGTTATGTGGAGCATCCAAGGTACAAAATCCCCTTTTATGAACCATTAGTCTAAAATTAACATGAGTATTAACTGATAGGTCATGTTCCATCCAGATGTACATCTCTTGTCAGATGAAATTAGGCCACACCTTCAGACCAATCAGATTTGAGCATTCAGTGGTACTGTTGTATAACTGAAAAGTATGCTAATTATGCCAATATGTTGACTGGTGAACTGTTCAGGGTGTACCCATGGCTTTTGTCCAAAGTCTGCTGGGGTTGGCTCCAGCTTCCCAACGACCCTAAACAGGACAAGTCATAAGGATAATGAATGAATAATGTTCCAATATGATGTCAATGGAGTAAATTATACTCTTTAATCCTTGATAAAACTAACATAAATCACATCGTAAAATGGTTCATTGGTTTTTATAAAAAGCAGAAAAAAACAAGAGCAGCAAGGTAAAGATCTACCTCATAGTAAGTCCTGTGTTTGAGTCGGGCTCACAGTGGACATTGATTGATTGAGTGATTGGGATGATTGGGACGTTCTGTAGACAGAACGGCAATTGCAGAGTAACATATTTATTGTATTTTTTACTGATAACAAGGATATTATAAATCTATTCAGTTGCCTATTTGATTGCAGCTCAGTCCAAACAAATTGTGAAATCAAGTTTGTTTTCTAAAAAGAAGTTTCTGGAAGCAGTAAGTGCTCGAATTGAGGGTGGGGTGGGTGGTGAAGCCTCATTATGAGAACAGTGTTGCATATTAAAAAAAACTTGTCCATGTCATGGGCTGTATGTAGCTGAGGACCCCTACATATCTTCTGCTGGTAGCTGTAGTACCTCCCAGTAGTACTGATGACATGAGAATCCATAGGCTTTCAATGGAATGCATAATGTATGGGTGCGATCCCTGCTGAGCTTCCCATAAATCAGCAGATCCTTGCTTTGGTTCGCCCGTGATGAGGTTACACAATGGGGTCATATGGTCACAATTACTTTGTTATTCATACTGCACCTCGTAGAACCTACGCCCAATCCCCTCTCTCTCTCTCTCTCTCTCTCTCTCTCTCTCTCTCTCTCTCTCTCTCTTTCTCTCAGTAGAAAAATCAATCATTGCACTGCTTCTGGAACATCATCAGCAGTGAAATAATGACTTCTTGTTGGCGGCAAGAACACCAGTTGTTGGGTTGCTGCTGTGATAATAGAGGGGTTAGTTGTCCTGAATTGCATTCCTAAAGGGGTTGGTGGTGAAAAATATAAAAAGGGCAGTAAGTAAGTAGGTACGTTAATAAGAATTTTGTCTTTTTTTTTTTTCCTTTTCTCTTTTTTGTGAATGTGTGGGTATGTGCCGTCTGCTCATCTGGGACAGTGACCGGATCATCTGGCGGTGTCTACTTCCCTGCAGATATACACCAGCATGGGGTTAGAAATGAAACTGCGGATGCTGGGCCTGTCTGATGTGGTCCTGCGTTTGCCCTCGAAAGCTTTTGCATGGCTTACTTGAGTTTTCATAATATTTCATGCTCTACGAGTAGCTGAGTTCTCTTTTTGAACTTGTTTATCTGTCTATTATTTCACTCCAGCCTCACTGACCTTTTGCCTTTCGAAACAAGTCGGATAGAATTGCTGTGATGTGGTCATGTTATCTGTTATAGTTGGTTAACTGTCTTAGTACCATACATATTAGAAGGGTTTTCAAATATACAGTAATGCCAAAATTCATTATTTTCCTCACCCTGTCTCTTTCACTACCCTCAGTCTCACCTACAAACAAAAACGATTGGAGTTTTTTCTTGACCTGAGCAAACTCGATGAGGCTATAGTGACTCCCACTACATAAATAAACAACAAAAGCTCTTTATAACAAAGTGTCATATTGTTGTGTAGGTTGACTTTCACTCCTCTAATCATTTAAGTAACTCAGAAGTGGTTTTAGTCTAGCAAGCAAACAACAGAGTAATTGGTCTCATCTCCTAAGGGGGTTGATTTTCCATGAGCTTGCTCATAATCACATTACTTTGTCGAGGTGCAATAAGGAGACTACCAGCAGTATGTGTTTGTTGTGAAATCCCAAGCTTCCAAAGACAATAGGAATCAGTTTGAGCAGGTTATTTCTTGTACAGAAGGTTGTACTGTTGTTGTTCGTACAGATAGTGGTTTTGTATGCTGGCTGCCTGCAAGAAAAAGGTATTATTTTCCCCCCCTATGGTGTCTTTAAAGAGTATTAACACTGGGATTTCATCTTTGCTGGTCAGTATTAGTGCGGAACATATGACTTGGATAATTGAATTGTTCGGGTCAGTTGGCTTTAAAGAACTTGTCCATAGTTTTTAGGAAACTTTATGGTGAAAAATCACTTACTGGAGTGGATGGGTTATTTTTATAGGTCACAAACTTTAGAATGTGTTGCTCTAGGCCATTTTCCCATTGCATGGTTTGCTACTGCAGTGCACACTTATTTTTTATTTTTTTTTTTCATTTCAGTGAAAAGCAGTGAGGCCTTTATTTTGACAAACTTTATTGATTTTTGATGTAGCGGAATAAAATCGAATGGAATGACTCATTTCCTGAACTGTGCACTGTGGAGATCTTGAACACAGATCAACATATTTCTGAAAATTTTCCAACTACCCTTACTTCCTCTCTACACTATAGCTTGTTTTCGTTGCAGAAACGAAGTGATGCTAATTGGTGAATGCAATATTGGTCTCAATTCAGTGCCTTTGCAATTCCTTATTCCTATGTAAGTGAAATATCACATTGCAAAGATGGTTTACTTGTAGGTCCTGCCCACCCAGGGTACACTGCAGAGTTAAAGGCATGTCAGAATCACTTTAACTTATACACGGGTATTGTGCTACAATCAGATCTGTGGCCTAACACACTTTGACACTGCACCAAAATGCAATAACACACTCACTCAGTGCAATCATTTGCTGATGGACACCTTTTCTCACGTCCTTCCTCTCCCATTTCAGCCATCCTTCATCCCTTGTTGCGTATCTTCTCCAATGAGCACATGTCATTGCAAATATGAGCATGGTTGACTGCAAGTAATCATATACCAATCACTGGTCTTCGACGGGTTCGCTAGAGTTAAGTGTCATTATGCAACTGAATATGGACCTCCATAGCAAATTAGGTTGCACCTAGTTCACAGTGTCTCATTGTGATTTCTAGGTCAAGAGTAGGCTTGCTAAAACTGGGTTCTGGATTAACCGTCACAGGGGGGCATGATGACGCAGTGATGGGTCAGGGGTTAAACTTTTGGGTTACTGATCACAAGGTTAGGGGTTCCACCAAGTTGCCACTGTCAGGTCCTTAAGCAAAACCTTTAACTGCTCAGCTGTTTGAATGGATTAAAAAATGCAAGTTGCTTTTTTTGAAAAGGACAAATACCATAAACATAATGAGCATGTTGTGCTCATTTCCTTGAAATGTTTTATTCCATTAATTCATTTATTTTCTAAGCCATGTAATCTTAATTATGGTACAGAGAGGTTGGGATCTACCTCAGCCGACTGAAGAGGAGATACACCCTAAACGCCTTGCCATGCCAACGTAGGGCCAACACACATATAACCATTCACACTCACTCTCACACCTAGGGGCAATTCGGAACAGCCAATCAGCCTACTGTGGATGTTTTTGGACTGTGGGAGGAAAACGGAGTGCCCGTGCTAGGAAAGCCACAAAAACGCAGGACAAACGTGCAAACTTCACACAGAAAAGTCCTAAGCCCAGGAATGGAACCCAAGACTTTCTTGCTGTGAGGCATACAAGCTAACCACTGCACCACTTCTTCATTCTTCCTCTTTTGCTTTTGGCTTTTTCCCTTTTTTCAGGGGTCGCCACAGTGAATCATCTGATTCGCACATTTGATTTGGCATAGGTTTTTTACGTCGGATGCCCTTCCTGATGCAGCCCTTTAGCAGGGGACAGAAACACACTCACGGCTTTGCAGCTATTCTTGACGAAAGTAATCAATGGTTCTTTTACATGAGCCTCTCACCATAGACAGTGAGACACATGGCCGGCCTTTGATAACCCAGTTGGCTGCACTGGGGGGGACAGTGACGACCTTGTGGAGAGTGGGACTCGATCAGCGATCCGGCGCCTTCACCACAAGACCACTGCCCTAACCATTGCATCACTGTGCCACCTATTTATATTTATATATATATATATATATATATATATATATATATATATATATATATATATATATATATACACATCTATATATATATATATATATATATATATATATATATATATATACACTGTATATAATCTGACTGCACATTTGAAAAAAAAAGTTGGGATAGGATGCTGAAATTAAAATTAAACCTGAAAACTATGATTTGTTCATAAACTTTCACCTGTACTGAACTCAAAAATAGCACAACAGCATCCCGTGAATTCCTCAAGAGTCTTATAGATTAACATTTTTACAGTATTTAGAAAAAAAAGCCCTTATCTAGAGCAACTACTTTTATTATTCTTACAAACTAAAGGATTGAAGGGTCCTTGCTCAGGGACCCAACAGTTGCAGTTTGGTGGTACTGGGGCTTCAATCCTTGGCCCAGTAATCCAGAGCCTTAATCTTTGTGCCAGGCCCTTTGCTGCAGTAATCTGATTGGAGATCTTGTGTGTTTATCATAAGCTTGTGTTCCTCCTGATAACTCTGTATGCTGTACACTGAATGCATTTGGGATGTTCAGGATGAAAGATGACAAACATGAAATGCTTGTTGTGATTTCTTTGGTTGTGGCTCTGAAACAACAGTCTTGTGATTTGGATTCACACCACAATTTCATGACCTCTCCCTGAGCCTAGTTTTGAACAATTTTACTAAAACTCAGACAAAACGAACAGACATGAATCAACCACAATGAAAACGACCTGTTTATGAAACAAATGCTGTTATTACTACTTTGCTGAATTTGTATATAACGACTTGATTATGGGATGTATGGATTGATCGTCTTCAAGTCACATGATGCACATTGAATCAAATGATTGCATTTACTTGAATGTAAGATATCAAACTGGGTAAAGGTATGAATTACTCCGCCCCAATTAAAATGGAATTTCTTTGTAATAGACTTTCTAACCCAAAGCTCATAATGAGATGTAACGCGTGATCGCTGCAACACTTGGGGGAAGCGCTTTTGAATATTGACTGTCTTTTACATCCTCCCACCAGTAACCTCATGAGTGAGCAAAGACTACTAAAGCTTTATTTGAATGTACTGATGTAAATGAGAGACTGTTAATTTATAACACGCGTGGGTGCATTAGATAGCTTCGGATTTTACTCATTAGTGTAAAGCATATTTATTTATTTATTATGCTTCACCACAAAGAGGAGTATAGGTTTGAGATGATTGTTTTCATGATGTAATGTGGTCGTTGTGCAAGAAATGCTGATTAAATATACCTTGGAGAATGTGACCACAACAAGGACTGTTAAATTGTTCCTGAACCAGAACCCATCGTCGAACGATGAGGTGCGCACCCAGCTTAGAGCTGGGGATGATGCCTTCAAGTCTGGGGATCAGCAGGCTTCAAAAGAGGCAGGCTAGGCCTTGGAAAAGATATCAAAAAACCTAAGTGCGACTATAAGCAACTCATTGAGGAGCACTTTGACAAAAAAAAAACAACACTAGGGATATGTGGAAGGGATCAAGACACTCACTGGCTACAAGGGCACTAGTAGACTCTTCAGACAGCACCCTACCAGACACCTTGAACTAGTTCTTTGCTCGCTTTGAGCAACACAACGGAGAAGCGCGCACCTACCCTGCTCTCCCAGAGAGGGGCAACGACCCCATCCAACTGCACCAGATCAGATCTACCCTGCAGACAGTCAACCCGAGAAAAGCTACTGGTCCAGATGGAGAAACAGGCATGATACTGCAAGCATGTGCAGATCAACTGGCAGGGGTTTTTACCACCATCTTTAACCTCTCGCTACTGCAATGCATTGTTCTCACCTCCTCAAAACAGCCAGCATCATTCCAGTGCCTCAGAAGAGGGCAGCAAGCTGCCTAAATGCCTACCGCCCAGTTGCCCTAACCCCCATCATCACTAAATGCTTTGAGAGGCTTGTTTTGTCTGACGTTAAGGCTACCATCCCTGCTAATCTCAATCCACATCAATTTTCAGACAGAGCAAACAGGTCAACAGAGGATGCGATTAATACAGCCCTGTACACAGCCCTCATACAGATTTGATACAGATATGGATACACCCAGTGCAGCTAACTGGGTTATCAATGGCCGGCCATGTCTTTCACTGACCCCAATTAGGCTTGAGTGATTCAGAAAATGAATATATATGTGTATGTAGGTACAGGAATCCCTCACTTTTGTATAATATCAATAAATACATATTCAATACTATAAATGCTTATAATAACAATTAAACATTCGAGTAACTTGAAGTTACAGTGGTAGGTCACTTTACGAGATTAATCCGTTCCAGGGCCTTTTCATAAGTTGAACCGCACCAAGGCTCACAAGACTACCCCCTAAACCCTTTAAAAATTATAAAGCTCAAGACCTTCTTCTGCTTCAATATCATACCGATGGTAGATGGGTTTGGCCATATTCCTTTGTGATATCACTCGTGTCTGTGTGTGTGTATGCACGCGCTTGTGTTGACCATGTCTTCTTAGCAGAGTTATAATCTTACAAATATTTATGGAAGGTTAAAAGCCTGAGTCAAGAAATAAACCATAAAACAACAGCAACTCTGTCCTTTACTTGATAAGCATCATGGTGGATTCAGCTCCATAATAGGCAATGGGAGGTAGCTGCGTCATCCCTCCTAGCCAATGGGATCCCTGTCCAAGATGGCGTCAGGTGGACCTGTCCAAGATGGCGCTCGAGTGAATGGTGACATGAACAACCACTCAGTTGTTAGCCAATGGGAGGCCAGTGGGGCGGGATGTTTGGACGTCATTGATGGGAGAGCAGCTCGTGCATTGTTTTAATGTTTGAATGGCACGATTGGCCTTGTTTTGCAGCATTTTCGAATCACTGTATATGCATATGTATAGCCTATTATAATTCCTTTGTTGTCTTTTGTGCACTTTTTTTTTTATAATTGCTGCTGAACAAGGAGCTGCTAAACTAATTTTCATTGTTCATTCACCATTTGACAATAAAGATCTCTTTATCTTTATCTTATGGATTTTTCTTCCAAGATCTCCTAAAGCTTCAGGCTACAGTGTACTATAGTAATACAATATGGGGAATGGATACACACTTTTTGTGAATTGTGTAATATTTAGTGGCAATATATCATGTATTAATTAGCCCAGATGCCTGGTCAGTAAACATATCTCACTATAAAAGTGAGAGTAGATCTGGGCTCTCTTTATGATTTATGGAGGATTGTCACAGTGTTAGAACCCTGTGTGGAATCTTCTAGCCCCCTTTTAAAGAGGTCAGTGACTGAGATGTTCTCTGAGATGTTTTAAGGAATTTGGTGATTAAAGCGGCCTTTACACTATAATGAATTGGCCCAGTGTATGCCAGGATATTCTTAGTTTTTGGCACTGTCATATGCTGAAGTTCATTTGGGTCTTGTTTTCATTTTGTTGTTATATTTTTAATAACAAAAGACAACCATAGCCTAATGGTTATAGAATGGTTTTGGGAACAACAGGTCACTGGTTCCATTCCAAACCAGCATGAAAAATGTATAGTGATGGGGAACTGAGCTGCACCTTGCGTTCCTCCACAGCAGGGGTCGGGAACCTTTTTGACGAAGAGAGCCAAAAAAAAGACATATTTTAAAATCTAATCATCTGAGAGCCACACACACACACACACACACACACACACACACACACATATATATATATATATATATATATATATATATATATATATATATATATAGGATTTTCTGAGTAGATCCTTCCGTAGGAGAGTGCTCAATACTTTTTGGTAGAGCAAATAAACAAAAATAAAAGGACAGGACAAAGACTTTCTATTGAAACTCCATTTATCACTACAGATCTGTTTCGAGGGGTGGTGAAACCATCCTCTCTCTTCAGGTGATTATAGAAGATTCTATTCTATTCTATTCTATTCTATTCTATTCTATTCTATAATTCTATGATCTTCTATAATCACCTGAAGAGAGAGGATGGTTTCACCACCCCTCGAAACAGATCTGTAGTGCTAAATGGAGTTTCAATAGAAAGTCTTTGTCCTGTCCTTTTAATTTTGTTTATATATATATATATATATATATATATATATATATATATATATATATATATATATATATAAATGGCTCTCAGAGGATTAGATTTTAAAATATGTCTTTTTTTTGGCTCTCTTCGTATACATATATACACTCATGCCTTGGTTTAATGGACTCATAGGGGGCAACACTGGTCCGAAGTACCCGATTGTCCGAAGTTTCCGATTCCATATATTTCAACGATTGTTACGAAAAATTTTTACTTCAGCACACTATGTAATCTGCAAATGTAAATACTGTACCTATACTCTGTAAATGTACACCATAAGCTAGTAATGTAGACAGTACAGTATTTCGAAAATAGAAATGTGTTGAATATCATTCCGGCTTACCAAGAGATGAGCAGGTGTTGCTTGATATGATGCTGTGATCGTATAGTGTGAGACTCAGAATTTTACTATTCTGAGTCACTGGAGCTTTGCAGCTCCATTGATGTACACGTACTGCTGGTTTCAGGCAGTTGAGGAGTTGAAGCCCGTAAGCCTGACGTAGACGGTGTTGGTTCGCTTTGTGAGGGTGGGCTGGTTGGTATCCCTGGTGCATCAGCTGAGCCGGCAGTTTGTTTTGGTCTGAAGAAAGTGTCTAACTTCAACTGCTTGCCACGCGAGAATTGCTCTCTTATTATTATTTCTCGCAAATTTCTGAGATTTGCATAATGAGCAGACACTTCTCTGTTCTTGGAATAATCGACGTAGTGTAGCATTAAGTTAAGAGCACTGCGCACTTCAGAAAGTTTGGGCAGCGTAACCGGGGTCTCGTCTTTGTCCTCGCACAGATGTAAACAATGCGACCTCTGGTCATCTGGCAGTCACTTTCGGAAAAAACGGCCCGCGTCCAGACAATCCGGACTCATTGGAAGCTACAGATTTTGTCTGTTGCATCCGAAATCCGTCAAAGAGAAGTCCATAAAACCGAGGCATATAATAAGACTCATGGTAAATACGGCATGACTCACACCCTGCAGTGTTTATGTGACAGGAAGTGCGGCCCAAGTTTTGGCAATCAGCTGGTCTGCAGGTTGAAGTTTTTCCATGTCTGTCCATTTGTGTTTGCTTTCCAGCTGTGCTTGGCTTCGTGGAAATGAGCCGATCAAAAACGAGGGAAATTTATCTCTTTACCCCAAAACAACACGCGCAGTCTGTGGCTGTTGTTATAATCCTATAAAATTAGAGTTTGAAGGTATCGGACCCGCCCGCATACTGGCGCACAGAAAGGATTGGCTCACCGCTGCGCGCCACAGTGACATGTGGCACTGGAAATAGATGTATAGATTTAAATGCGCAAGATTTATTCATCTGTTTTTGTTTTATTTGATGGCTTTTATTGTATTTTTATTTTAATGACAGTGAAATTATGTATTCGTTATTCTGTTAAGAAAGGCCACCTGATTTATCTGAGAGCCAGATACAGTCATCAAAACAGCCACATCTGGCGCGCGAGCAATCGGTTCCGGACCCCTGCTCCACAGTAATGACTGAAGTGCTTTTGAGCAAGGCACCTAGCCCGCAACTGCTCTCTGGGTGCCCCCAATGAGTATGCTAGCCCACTGCTCTGAGTGTGTGTGTGTGTGTGTGTGTGTGTGTGTGTGTGTGTGTGTGTGTGTGCGTGCGCTCATTGTTTACGAGTGTGTGCTCACTTTGGATGGGTTAAATGCAGAGTAAATAATTTAAATTATGCGATGAATATACTGAGTACTGTATCGCAAAAAAAAGTCCCTGCATTTTGTTGTTCGCTTTCGACAAGATTAGGTTACATAGCCGTCAGCGTGTTTCCGCCCTGCGATGGCCTGGTGAGCTGTCCAGGGTGTACTCTGCATCGCCCAGAGTCGGCTGAGATGGGCACCAGCCTCCCCGCAACCATAATTAGGATTAAGTGGTTCACACAATGAATGATTGATGATTGATACATGTATTGTTGTTTGTGCCATTACTCAGCTACTAAATTTCCAACATATGCCGGTGCACAGAGAGAAAGCTCTGTATGAATTATGAGTCTTGTTCGGCCGAATTAAGCTTGTGGCTAGTTACCAGCATGACTTAATTTGTCCATCCCCGGCGAGTTAATTTCTACGCGGACTCCTTGTTCATCATCCACAGTGCTGAGCTTGGATTCTTTCTTCATGGTCCGGGTTTCTTGGGCTTCCCTGTTGGTATTAATGAGGATGCAGAAGCAGTGAAGACATTTGAGGAACGTTTCTGTGAAAAGTTGGGAATGAGAGATTTGGCTCTTTAGGCTTTTTGGAATGCAGTGTGAAGGTGAAGGTGTAGGTGATGGAGACGAAGCTTTGCATGTTTGCCTGAGAGATTGCAACATCTGGGATGTAAGTTTTTTCCTGAACTTTAATGGTGTTTTCAGAACTCATACTATACAACAGTTGTGGTCAGAAATTCAATAAATTTGTTCAGTCAGTGCACAGATGTTTTATACATGCATAAAAATATGACGTGATCCGTTTATATTTATGGATAATAGGGAGAGCGTTAATCTGTTAAAATGTTAATAATTAATATTATTTGAGCATTTGCTGTGGTTTGTTAATATCTTCAGAATTGATTCTTTGGTATATAGGTGCGTATTCCATTTTTTTTCTTGCAATTTGTTTATATCTGTTTCTTTCGTTTGTTAAAGTATGAAGGCTGCATTCTTTCTGTTCGAAGCTTGACCCTAATATTGATGCAGGTTGTTACAGAACCATCCACCAAAAACAAAAAATAATTTTTGTGACGCTTCCTGAATATTTAATACATATGTATGGCAGTCCCTTTTGCCTGTTGCCTCCTCAACAATAAAGTGAGTTACTTGAAGTTACAGTGGTACCTCACTTTACGAAATTAATCCGTTCCAGCGCCTTTTTTGTAACCTGCAATTTTCATAAATTGAACTGCATTTTACATGTAAAACGTGTGATTCGTTCCAAGGCTCCCAATACTACCCCCTAAACCCTTTAAACATTAAAAAAGCATACCTTTTAAGACCTCCTTCTGCTTCAATAGTGCACTGATGGTAGATGGGTTTGGCCATATTCCTTTGCAATATCACTCGAGCCCGTTTCTTCTTCTCACTCGCACTGGAAATCACACGTGCGTGTGTGTGTGTGTGTGTGTGTGTGTGTGTGTGTGTGTGTGTGTGTGTGTGTGTGTTGACCCTGTCTCCTTGGCAGAGTTATAATCTTACAAATGTTTATGAAAGGTTAAAAGCCTGAGTCAAGAAATAAAGCAACAGTAACTCTGTCCTTAACACGAAAAGCATCATGGTAGATGCAGCTCCATAATAGCCAATGGGAGGGAGCTGCATCATCCCTCCGAGCCAATGGGAGGCCAGCGGGTCGGGATGTTGGGAGATAGGAAATGGGAGGTAGCTGCGTCATCCCTCCTAGCCAATGGGAGGCCAGCGAGGCGGGATGTTTGAACGTCATTGATGGGAGAGCAGCTCGTGCATTGTTTGAATGTTTGAATGGCGCGTTTTAATGTTTGACTGGCGTGTTTGAATTTTTAAGATGGTGCTTTTGTAACGTGAACTTATTTTGTGTCCAGAGACAAAAATTTTAGGAAAATGCGTTTCGTAACCTAAATTTTTCATTTGGTGAGACTTTCGTAAAGGGAGGTATCACTGTATTTGAAAGGGTGGTCTCTGGTACATCATTCATGATTGGCATGCCTGCTTATATTTGGAAAAGCAGGAGGAAGGTGACAACACTGTCACTTTCACTTTGACCATGTCCACATTGTGCTTCATAAGGCTCGCAGTTTAATTTGCAGCTAGAGTTTAGCTTCTGATACTCACTTTACAAAAGGTGCCTCCTTCAGGAAAGTTCTCAATAATGTATTTTTCATTTTTATTTATTTATTTATTTAACTTTGGCAGCTCTGTAGTGTAGCAGTTAGTATATTCACCTCACAGCCAAAGGGTCTCAGGCTGAAGTGTCAGGCTTCTGTATTTCTGTGTGAAGTTTGTATATATGTATGTGTGTGTGTGTGTGTGTGTGTGTGTGTGTGTGTGTGTGTGTGTGTGTGGGTGTGGGTGTGTGTCTTCCCTGCAATGGTCTGGCAAGCTGTCCGGAGTGTACCACGTCTTCGCCAAGTGTCGGCTGAGTTATGTGCCAGCCTGCCTACAACCCTAGGATTAAATGGTTTGGGAAATGAGTGACTAATGATGAGTTTTATTTCTACAATTATTTTATACAATTAGTCTCATTTACAAGACAGACCTGTTCTGCACAGATATAACAACACATCACAAACAATTAAAAAAAAAAAAAAGAAACAGAAGTCATTCATTTTCTGAACCGCTTAATCCTAATTAGGATTGCAGAAAAGCTGGCGCCCATCCCAGCTGACTGAGGGCAGAATACACCCATGACAGGACAGAAGCACACTAACGGCTATGTGGCCTACGCTTCACGAAAGTCAGCAATGGTTCTTTTACATCTCACACTACAGACAGTGAGACACATGGGTAGCCTTTGATAGACGAGTTAGCTGCACTGGGGTGGCAGCAGTGTCAACCATTGATAGTGGGGCTTGAACCCCCATCTCCCACCCCACCTTGGGATCAGTAATTTAGCACCCTACGACCATCGACCACTGCCCCAACACAAGAACTAGTTTTCCTGCATGATAAGTATAATAAAGACCAAAAACAAGATACTTTTCCCAAGGACAGTTTCTCCATGTTAAAATGATAAACACTGCTGTATGAAGCACTTGCTCCATGTACCCACAGGCTGAATTATGATTCACTATCACTTGAGAACCTGAACTTTTGTTTTGTTTTGTATTCGATGGTGAGTTCTTCTGGTATGTGAGCAGAACAGGGTATGTTATATTACTTGATATAGTAAAAAGTTGCTTCGGTGTCTGGTGTCGCTATATTGGCATGATCAATTTACTTTATGATTACTACGCCTGTTTCCTACTATAGTCCGAACACATGTACATAATGCTTAGTGATTGTTCCAGATTGCCCCTAAATGTGAATGGTTGTGTGTTTTGAATCTATAATGATCTGGCAAGATGTTCAGGGTGTAACCCGCCTTCACCCAGTGTAAACTTAAATAGGCTTCAGCCTTCCCCATGACCATAACAATGTATTTGACGTGATAAGTGCCCAGGGCACTTTAAAAATTGGAGCGAGTGGGCACTTATTAAAATGTTACCAGCGGAGTGGAATGTGCTTATTACCATCAAGGTGGAAAACATGAATGATAACAGAACAATAAAAGAGTTTTACCGGTATTTGTATTATTCATTTTGTGGTATCAGCCAAACTACTTACATGAGAGCTGAAAATAAACAGAAAACAGCATAATTAAAAAAAATATATACCCCTTTTCCCCTCCTAGTCTTCTTGTTTTCCTTTCGGCTGTTCCCTGAAACATTTTCCCTGAAGTAAAATCAAGCCAATCAAAACAAATGTCAACTTTAGCCAATCAACACAAATGTCAAGTTTAGCACATGGCACGTAGAACCAATCAACACGAACATAAACAAAAGCACATGGTCATTAACGTCCTTAAATTTATGAAGTTAGTGAGCAGGAGAATCGGGTGAAAAATCCTTGTCATCACTTTCTGATAGGTCCATATCTGGCTCATCGCTCCACTCATTCAGAGCGTCCAATGGTTTTGCTGTAGCAGTTTCTAATGGTTCATCGGTTGTTGGACATTTACCAAGAGAACAACAGCAAAATATTTTTCTGTTTTTTTGAAGCAAGGCGGAACAATCAAATGTGTTGTCAATTCAAAAATTCCCCAGTGGCAGGGGGTCTTGAAATACTGTGTAAAATCACTTTTACAGGCAGTAAACGCCTCATTTTAGCGTTACAGAGACTGATAGAATAAAACTGGTAAGTCTGATCTATGATTTTTCTCCCAGTACACATTGGCAGTTATTAGATGTAAGATCAAAGACAATGGGGGGTAGGGGTGGGCTTATTGGAGCAGGGTGCTTATTACGTTGAATACAGTAGTAGAAATAAGCGGTTTGGTAAGTGATTGATTGATTGATTGATTGATTTTTTTTTAAGGCTCAGTAGATCTTTCAGACATGAGCAGCTTTGTTGGATATAATCTGGTATGGTAGTATATGCAAAACTCAAGATGTGCTCACTGCTAATTGCAATTCATTTTTTCATACTTATAAGTAATAAAAGTCATAAACATCAGCACTATGGATGTAAATGTACTATGTAAGTCACAGGGACCCGTATCATAATCAGTGCCTGAATAAGGGGCTTGGCATACACTATAATATTATGGACATGCGAAGTGGACCAGGGTAATTTGTGTTTGTTTTTTTTTGGTAAATGGATATATAAACAAATTAATTTTAAGAATTCAATATTTATTAACATTGCTTCATAAATCAAGTCATTCAGACAGTCTACAGCAGATTCATGAAATGCATACAAATGTAAGGCTTGCTGTAAAAGTCATGTATCACAGGTGTCAGACGGGGAGTGTCGATCATCCTCATAAAGTCACAGTCTAACTCTATAAAAGTTAGTTTTAATGTGTATTGATTTCTGCCAAATAATTATTTATTTCTTATCTGTTTGATTATTATTTTTCATTTATAGCAGAATAACTAATAATCAATATTGCAGGTAACATGTTGACATAGTGGTTAGTACTCCTGCCTTACAGCAAGAAGGTCCGGGGTTTGAGCCTCACACTCAGTAAGGAATTTAGAGTATACGTCAGTTGGAGAATACGAAAGTAGAGTATACGTCAGTTGGGGGGGGGGTTCGGTGGTCATGGGGGGGCTCTCAGTCCCAATTAACCGCGGAAAGTGAGGGATCCCTGTACTGTATTAATCCTGTAAGGGTAATTATTTCTTCTGCATTTAACCCAAGCAAAGTGAGCACACACACACGCACACACACACACACACACACACACACACACACACACACACATAAACAGTGATTACACACACATTGGGGGTGCCAGGGGAGAGTTCAGAGCATACCCTGCTTTCTCTTTGTCAGCTGGGATGGGCTACATCATCCTTGTTACTTTAATAATAAAGTTCAGAATATGAAAGTGAAGGATAATTATTTAATAGGCAGGATATATGGAAATGTTATATCTAAGTAATTCAACAGAATATAAACAATCTCAATATAAATGCTATAATGTAGCTGCTATGTTTTGGCTAGAGGGGAGTGAATATAGAGAGTATTGGGGCAACACTTGAAACAAAATGAAAAATTAAGTTTGCCATTCCAAATCAGATATAGAAACAAGGGGAATATACAAGAAACACACAGATAGGAACAAAATCCAGCTCAGGCTCAACCAGGTAGCATGCTGCAACTCAAAAATTTAGTGTTATTTATAAACCTATTATTAATGCTTTTCTTGTTTGGCTAGTGGCGAAATAATCAGAGTTTTCTTGGGAAATTAAGTCCAAACTTAAAAAAAATACATATAATGTATTTTCACATCAAATTGCCCCATTGTTATTACCACCTTCTTTGTAAAGATAAAATAACAACAAAAAAGTAATAAATCCACACAGAGGTTTGACAGTGTACTACAAAAAGTCACATTTGATTCGTGATTCATGTGTATGCATTATTATTATTATTATTATGGATGCTTGTATAGCGTATTATTCATACACGCGTATGCTCAATGTGCATGAGAATATTGCGTTGTTCTATCCTTTTGATACTGAGCACCAAGCAGGAAGCAACAACTCCCAAATTTTAACGTCTTATGGTATGACGCGGCCAGATTTGAACTCCAACCTTCCAGAGGATAAAGCGGACGCTCTACCTTCTTCTTCTTCTTGTCCTTTTGGCTTTTCCCTTCAGGGGTCGCCACAGCGAATCATCTGCCTCCATCTCACCCTATCCTCTGCATCTTTTTCTCTGATACCAACTGCCTTCATGTCCTCTTTCACTACATCCATGAATCGTCTCTTTGGTCTTCCTCTAGGCCTTCTGCCTGGTAGTTCCAACCTCAATATCCTACTACCAATATACTTACTATCCCTCCTCTGTACATGTCCAAACCATCTCAATCTAGCCTCTCTGACTTTGTCTCCAAAACGTCTTACATGTGCTGTCCCTCTGATGTGCTCATTCCTGATCCTATCCATCCTCGTTACTCCCAAAGAGAATCTCAACATTTTCATCTCTGCTACCTCCAGCTCTGCCTCCTGTCTTTTCCCCAGGGCCACTGTTTCTAAACCATACAACATTGCTGGCCTCAACACCATCTTGTACACTTTTCCTTTCATTCTTGCTGATACCTTCCTATCACACATCACACCGGACACTTTTCTCCAACCATTCCAACCGGCCTGCACACGCTTCTTCACCTCTTTTCCACACTCTCCATTGCTCTGGATTGTTGAGCCTAAGTACTTAAAATCCTCCACCTTCCTTATCTCTGCTCCTTGAAACCTCACCGTTCCTGTTGGGTCCTTGGCATTCATACACATGTATTCTGTCTTACTGAGGCAAACCTTCATTCCCCTCCTTCCCAGGGCATACCTCCACCTCTCTAGATTTTCCTGCACTTGTTCTCTGCTCTCACTGCAGATCACAATGTCATCTGCAAACATCATTGTCCATGGAGATTCTTGTCTAACCTCGTCTGTCAGCCTGTCCATCTCCATAGCAAACAAGAAGGGGCTCAGAGCTGACCCTTGATGCAGTCCCACCTCCACCTTGAACTCTTCTGTCACACTGACAGCACACCTCACCACTGTCTTACATCTCTCATAAGTGTCCTGCACCACTCTAACATACTTCTCTGCCACTCCAGACTTTCTCATGCAATACCACAGTTCCTCTCTCGGCACCCTGTCATATGCTTTCTCCAGATCCACAAAGGCACAATGCAGCTCCTTCTGACCTTCTCTGTACTTCTCTATTAACATCCTCAAGGCAAACACTGCATCTGTGGTGCTCTTTCTTGGCATGAAACCAAACTGTTGTTCACAAATGCTGACCTCTGCCCTTAGTCTTGCTTCCACTATTCTTTTCCATAACTTCATTGTATGGCTCATCAACTTTATCCCGCTGTAGTTGCCACAACTCTGCACATCTCCCTTGTTCTTAAAAATGGGCACACTTCTCCTCCATTCCTCTGGCATCCTCTCACTCTCTAAGACCTTGTTAAATGTTCTTGTCAGGAAATCTACTGCTTCCTCTCCTACACACTTCCATACCTCCACACCATTGTAATGTAAGTCTCCTACCTGTCTCCCTGATCACATTAGCTGTAGTTGTCCAGTCATCTGGAAGCACTTCCTGACCACCCAAAGCCTGTTTCAACTCCTCCTTGAAGACAACACAACACTCCTCCTTTTTCAGCTTCCACCACTTTGTCTTCTGCTCTGCCTTTGCCTTCTTCACCTTCCTCACCATCAGCATCATCCTGCACACCACCATCCTATGCTGTTTGGCAACACTCACCCGCTACTACTTTGCAGTCACTGACTTCCTTCAAATTACATCGCCTGCACAAGATGTAGTCTATCTATGTGCTCCTACCTCCACTTTTATAAGTCACTCTATGCTCCTCTCTCTTCTGAAAGAAAGTATTTACCATAGCCATTTCCATCCTTTTTGCAAAATCTACCAACATCTGTCATTCTGCGTTCCTGTCCTGGATACCAAACCTGCCCATCACTTCCTCGTCCCCTCTGTTTCCTGCACCAACATGTCCATTGAAGTCTGTCCCAATGACTACTCTTTCATCTTTGGGGGTATTCTGCATCACTTCATCTAACTCACTCCAGAATCTCTCCTTCTCTTCTCGCTCACATCCCCCCTGTGGGGCATAAGCATTAACAACATTGAACATCATGCCTTCAATTTTTAACTTGAGACTCATCACTCTGTCTGACACTCTTTTCACTTCTAGAACATTCCTGACAAACTCCTCCTTCAAGATGACTCCGACTCCATTTATCTTCCCATCCACACCATGATAAAACAGCTTAAACCCTGCTCCTAAGCTTCTAGCCTTGCTACCTTTCCACCTGCTCTCTTGAACACACAGTATGTCCACCTTCCTCCTCTGCATCATGTCAGCCAGATCTCTACCTTTTCCTGTTTTAGTTCCAACATTCAAAGTCCCTACTTTCAGTTCTAGACTCCTGCCTTTCCTCTTCTCTCTCTGCCTACGGACACGCCTCCTCCCTCTCCTTCTTCGACGTCTTCGACCAACAGTAGTCCAATTTCCACCAGCACCCTGTTGGTTAACAGCACTGATGGCGGTCATTGTTAACCCAGGCCTCGACCGATCCGGTATGAATTTTCTTGATATGACTCGCATAGCTCTACCAACTGAGCTAAATCCCTGGTGTGTATGCATTAGTAACCTGATCTGTTCAGTAAGCGCCCGTTATTCGCAGAGGTTGTGTTCTGCCCCTTCCCACGGATCCTGAAAATCCGCAAATTATTGACGCGTTTTTAAAACCCTAATGTATGATATTGCATGCATTAAAATATACTTCCTAAACACATTCTATAGACAGTCTTACTCATTAATTCAGTAATAATGCAGTAAAATGTCGCAATGTTTAAGTAAAAACTTTTTAATTTTGTACTGTGATAATATTTATGAATAAATAAAGTGCTTAGACTCCTTACCAGAAGCTAGAGAAGATGCAGGGCGTTTGAATGGCATCATAGGGCTTAAATAATCATTAAAAACACACGAAAAAAACGTGAATTCACAATTCAAACAGTCACGTTGATGACATGTGCGCGAAGGAAAAAAAAATAGGTGTATACATCATCTGCAACCAATCAGCAGGAGGAAGAAACAAAAGCTCTCAGCCATTGGCTAAATTTGAGTCACGTGCCAGTAACTTCCGGGTTTGCCACTAATCCGCGAGTATGCGGGGCCACGAGCGCTGAACCGGTACTGGGCAAGGGCTTACTGTATATGAGTAATGGTGGGTTACTCTGTATGTTTAAGTAAATGATTGATGTTTGCATTATGTATGTGAATGTCGACTGATTATGTGTAGGTGTTCTTAGTTTTATTTTATTTAGAAGCTCACTAGTTTATATTTGATTTGTTAGTTGAATATATGTACCGTATACTGTTATTTTTGTCAATATCTTGCTATACGAACCGGCAGATTTGCGAGTTTGCGTCACTTGTGATAGTACAACAGCCTTTTCAAATCGGCTTATGCAGACCATCAAGCAATCAAAATTTGAAGATGTCAGTAAAATGCTTTCATTTTACTTTAAGATTAAAGCTTATGAAAGATCCAGCTATGTTTGTCTGCTTGTCGTTAAATGTATTGATGTCGATATTATTGAAATCCCTGTGTTGGAATCGTTTAAAGAAAAAAAGTCAGACAACATTGGAGATTGTTGTTTTCAGATATAATGACACATGCTCTTGCTGTGCATTATAGTGTATGTCTGCTTGTAATAATACATTTACCACACTCGCTCGGCTGGCTCCAGAGTCATCAGTCGTTAAATATGCTGGATGATTTTTGTGATGTGTCACTGCTGCTGTTCAGCTTTGTGATATGCCATTGTAAGTGTCTAAATATTTCATGACAAAATATCATTTTACAATTGCAAACACTTACCATGAAGCATTCTCTTTCTTGTGGCATCTTCAAAAACGGCTTGATTGACAGTATATTTCCTTACTAGTCTATACTTCTGTACAGTATTTTTGTTCAGTATTACTTTTATAGAGGCTTAGTGATTGCTAACTGAACTGGACCGGACATATATCTGACCTTGCTGTCATTTTTCTCAGAGTGAAGCTGAATGCATTGTTTTTGGCAAGCTGTGATGCATAAAAGAAGACAAAGACACACGAAATGTCACCTCAGCAAGCTCAAGTCGAATTCCTTATGTGTCTTTCTTTCGCTTACTGTCCTTTGGGAATTCCTCTGGCAGCACAGGGACCTGCTCTGGTATTCGGTGACCTTGACCAATTTGCTGAGCTTTCATCTGTCATCCTCTCTTTCCTGTCTTTCTCACATCGTCTCTCTCCCTCCTATCACTTTGTATCATGGTTTCAGTTCTATTGCCTGATAATTGTTTGGTAATGGGGAATAAAATCCTTGCAGATTTGGTGGTTTATGCATAACGAGGAGGCTGAGGCTGAGGTGACTCGATGAAACCCTTCGTCATAATCAAATGAAATGTTGTTGGAAACCACTCCTGAATATCAGAGTAAGAAAAGCTACAGAGAGACAGTGAGACAGAGTGAGGGAGAGAGACTGTTTTTTGTGTGTGTGTGTGTGTGTGTGTGTCTGTGTGTGTGTGTATGTTGTCAAGAGCTGCTGTTGCATGTTTTATGAAATATAAAAGGGGTAAATTAGCTGGAGCATGAGATACAGGATATAATGGCTGTAATATATTGCAGATATGTACTTCATAACCTCTTATGTAATCCCTTTGTCTTCTGCAGCCCAACCTTTCTTCTGTTCAATCAGTCCTTCTGTTGTGTAGCTTCCCAGCTCACATACTGTATATCCTGTTAATAGTGTAATAGGATCAACAATATGCCTCACTGCAGTGTATATCATAAGTTTAACTATTATAATATTGGTATACGACACCTCCACACTCCTTTAGTCTGTGCTTAATTATCCTCATAATCTCATCACAAAATGAAGAAAGGTCTCTGTTGTTACAGCTGCTATGAAGTCTACACTTATATTTTGATCTAATCAAATTTCAATCTCCTCCGTGAACCAAGACAAACCACACTTGGCAGAAAATACAGCCAAACAAAAAAGATTTGACTGCCAAACCCGATAACATTATCTTCAACTGCTAATTACAGCCACAGATTCCAAAATTCATGCCTTCTTCTTAAATACGCTCGATTTTGTGTAGCAAAGCTTTCCTGTTTTCCCTGTCTGCCTTGAACATTGTGTTCTGTCTAGCTTGGTAATATCTGTCTGCTGATCTCCGGATAGTTCTTGGGTATGGATGTTGAGTTAGTTCACCCTTTTGGGTTTCAATAAACCTTGAAGTTGTATCAAACCATGTCTGTTCCCAGAAAAAAAAAAAACAACAAAAAAAAGGAGTGAGTTGGACTGGTACACTGCAATACAGGGATCCCTCACTACTTCGCGCTTCAAGTCATGCTTTTACAGTGCATCGCAGGTTTTTTTACATATTCATTAAATTAAAAAATAAAGAAATTAAGGTAGAATAGCGGGAAAAGTTAAGGAAAATGCCACAAAAACAAGGCCAATTATGCAAAAACAAACAAACAAACAAACAAACAAACAAACAAAAACCCCAAATCCTAAACCAACACAAAACAAAAACCCCAAATCCTTCCATCAAAACTAGTTAAATTGTTGTGAGGTGCGCATCTGCGTCCATGCGTCCGTGCGCATGTCTGTATCTGTGTGTATTTATATTTCATTTGCCTATTATGCATTATTTTTCAATTTTATTTGATATTATAAGCATTTATAGCATTGAATATGTATTTATTGATATTATATACACATATACATGTACGTATATGTCAGTCGGGGGGGGGGTGGGGGGGGTGGTGGTGGGGGGGAATAGAAAGATAGTTGATTCCTCTCAATGTCACGAACCCAAAGCTTCTAATAGCAATTCTTTTTTATTTTTGAATAACCTCAAAAATTTTTCATGGGACTTGGCAAAGATTAAATTCAGAAAGGTATTATGTAGATATAAAACTATTAGAAAATACCATTGCCACTCTTATTTATTTATTTATTCATTTATGTGTTGTGTAACATTCACACTAATAACCTCAAGCATTTTTATATAATTTCTACTTGTTCAATTTTTGCTTCATCTGAAAAGACCATCATGCGAGTGTGA
This sequence comes from Plotosus lineatus, assembly GCA_024760905.1. Taxonomy (NCBI): domain Eukaryota; kingdom Metazoa; phylum Chordata; class Actinopteri; order Siluriformes; family Plotosidae; genus Plotosus; species Plotosus lineatus. The sequence goes on from CM045741.1 coordinate 32,527,219, forward strand.
AAATATCTTATAAATGATAATAATAAAATAAACATATTTCAAAATACAAATAAAATAAGAATGTATTTTTAAATAAAAATAAATGATAATTTATTGTGTAATCTCATTGCTGTATTTCTCGAAGCTGGTCTTTCTGTGATTATACAGTAAGGCACTATATGATAAAGACCTGCACGCACAAGTTAATTAAGTTTTTTCTTTTGCTGGCACGAACCCCGTGCAGCTGTGAAGTACGTTTTACAGGCAGATGTCTGATTTATACACATTTAGCTCAAGTGCAAGATGCTTCGATGGTGTGCTATAGTACAGTAACAGACACTCTGAGGCTCTATTCATTTTCTGATTCACACGTCATACAGGTGAGCAGAGCCTATATATAAGCCTAATCGTTTACACACAGAATAATGAAATGCTGTGTATACACTCCCATTACGGTATTGGGTTTGGATGTTTCCATCAGGGGCAGCTGTAGCCTAAAGGATAGAGAGCCTGAAAGGTCGCTGGTTCGAGTCCCGAACCAGCAGAATGTGTGGTGGTGGGAGAGTGAGCTGTAGTGCACTTGACCAAGGCATCTAATCCCCCAACTGCTCTCCGGGTGACCCCAATGTGTGTGGCAACCCACTGCACCAACTGTGTGTGCTCACTGTTTAGGTCTTTATGTGCTCACTTTGGATGGGTTAAATGCAGAGGAAATAATCTCCCTTACGTATATATTAAAAAAAAAAAAAAAAAAAAAAGCGTTTGTCGTGCTTTGAATCTTGTAACAGATTTCAACTGCCAAAGGCCTAGTTATTAGGAGCTAAGTGGCAGAAATGATGCTTGCTGCCTGGAATTATACCAAGATGTTTGAAAGTGAATCTGATGACAAGGACGGTGCTTTGCAGAAAAAAATGCAGAGGCAATAAATGAGATTCACAGTACAGACAAACCTGAAATACTGAAATAGATTAAATAGTGGTAATGTCTTTCTACTGAAGGCTTTTATATTGTATCAATTATACAATGTGTACCAAAAGTCACTAAAAGACACTTTTAATGAATTCTAAATCTATATTTATTAGACTTATGTTCCAATATCTTACAGAATAGATCTTTACCTACATATGAACGCCTCAATATGCAACAACTATCAGTCACCTTTGGATGCAGGGAAGAATTACCTGAAGATGCTGTAGGAGTTTGCTCTACTAAAACTTCAGGCAAGGAGTGACCTTGACGCTTTCTTTTTTTAAAAAGGTGTAGCCCCTCCCCACTTTTCCAGGTTGATAAGAGAAGTTTCCTGAATGATGGATCGGTTCTTCTGGAATGGGCGCCGCACTCCCTTGGCCTCACCCCTTGTGATTAAAAAAAAATTTTTTTTCTTTTTACTATTGGGATAAAGCCCCGTCACCTGTCACAGCATGAGGAAAGAATCCGCATGACCTGCCACGAGGTTGGAAAGTGATGCTGCAAAACATCAGAGAGGCTTCCGTCCAAAGGTGGCTGAAGGATGTCGAAAATGGAGGTTCTCATGTGGAGGCGCACAGTTAGTCTTCAAGTCATTGGAATTTGATAGCAAGTCTGACGATTAAAACTGGAATGACTCTTTTGTTGATATAAAAATATGAATAGCATCAGTTTCCTATGGAGTTTTTAAGGAAATTATTAAAAGTGTATAGTGAGTTTTAGGACTCCTGGTATTGTGCGCGTTTGCACTGTAATACTGTGGGTTCTGTAATCGGAGAACTTGATATTGAAGTTATTGTCAGCGAGCTTCTGAAATCAAATGAGCACAAAATTCTCAAGAAAATCTGAAAGAAATCTAAAACAAAAGGTGTGAAGACAACACAGGCTGGATTCAAAGTGCCAGAATGGAATGCTAATAGATGATGCTGTTGTGCTGAGTTGAATGGTAGACCGCACAGCAGGTAGCATTGTAGCCTCACAGCTCCAGAGTCCTAGGTTTGATCCTGAGCTCAGGAAGGGGATGTGTGTTCATTTAACCTGCAGCCCATTTAAAGCCGTGTGTGTGTGTGTGTGTGTGTGTGTGTGTGTGTGTGTGTGCGCGCGCGCACGCATTTTGGAGGCAGCCTGAAGAAATTATGGATGTTAGGTAAGTGTGAAAAAGGGGCAGTGGTGGTCGAGTGGTATAGGGCGCTGGATCGCTGATCCAAAAGGTTGGGGGTTCGAGTCCCACTCTCCACAAGGTTGTCACTGTCCTCCCCAGTGCAGCTAACTGGGTTATCAAAGGCGGGCCATGTCTCTCACTGTCTATGGTGAGAGGCATGTATAAAGAACCATTGCTGACTTTCGTAAAGAGTAGCTGCAAAGCCGTCAGCGTGTTTCTGTCTCTTGCTATAAAGGGTTGTGACAGGAAGGGCATCCAACGTAAAAAACCTCTGCCAAATCAAACGTGAAATCAGATGATTGGCTGTGGCGACTCCTGAGTAAAAGGGAAAAAGCTGAAAGGAAGACAGACAGACAGGTAAGTGTGAAAAAGTTGTGTGCTTATTTTGTTTTTAATTACAGTTTGTAAAGAGTGACCCCTCCCTTTCCTCTTCTACATTTTTATATTTTATTTGGTCTTCAGTTAATCTATTTATGAATCATATATTTTTGTAATATCCTAATGTTATATTTAGGCTTTCATTTTATAGTATAGTACAACAGTGCTCCAGATGAGGGGGTGTATCGGCGTAATTTGTAATTTACGCCTCCAAAATGCCTAATTATGCCAACACGCTAAGAAATATGCTTACTGGTTACGCCTACAAAAACTACAATACATATTAGAAATGAAAATTAAGCGTACTTATTCATTCATCATGAACAACATGCATGGTGTACGGTAGCTGAAACATGGGAGGTAACTCTGCATTGGCAAATCTGTGCAAACTGAAGCTACTCTTAAAGTTGCTATACTGATACCCATAAGGAAACTGATGCGACTTACAAAATTATGTCCGACAGCCGAAAAATGACATCTGTTTTTCAGATCTCAAATTCCAGTTAGCGCAAGAAATACAGTTCTCCCTCTGGTAGATAGAATTATTGGAAATGTTGTTGTGTGATGTAAAGACACGGTAACAATCTCAATGATAAGACATGGAGGAAATGTTGGGGATGCAACGCGAGCTCAGTGGATGAAGAATCACCAGCGACTTGCGATTCAAAAACGGGGTGGCGGAGATTCATCCTCACAACCATCAGAAAATTACTGTACTGTAGCACAATGTTTTGCAAAACCTTGTAAGGAAAGAAAGAAAATTAATGTTATGGCCACCTTTGGTTCGTCAAATACAGGAATCTCTCACTTTCTGCGGTTAATTCTCCCGCGACCACTGAATTCCACGAAGTAGGATCAACCCCCCCCCCCCCCCAACCATACCAACTGATGTATAAGTACATGTATATAATATAAATAAATACATATTCAATGCTATAAATGCTTATAATAACAATTAAACATTAAAAAATTATACATAAGATGTAAATAAAATATACACACACATCCAGACACGCACGCAGATGTACGTGCACACACCTCACAAAAATGTAAGCAGTTTTGATGGGAGGTTTTGGGTTGGATTTGTTTTGTGTTGGTTTAGTTTTTTGTTTTTTTTGTTTTTTTACATAATTGGCCTTGTTTGTGTGGCATTTTCCTTAACTTTTCCCCCATTCTTCCTTAATTTCATTATTTTTTAATTCAATGATTGAAAAAAAAAAAAATCGCGATACACTGAAGCCCCATAAATTGAAGCGCAAAGTAGCGAAGGATCCCTATATACAGATTTCAACTATCAAAAAGCACGAGAACAGCATGAACACAAAGACGCTGTCAGACTTTCCTTAAACTTGAAGCGTGCAGGTGTGACTGAATGAGACGAGATATATTATGTACCTGAGTTACATGTACAGTGGTACCTCACTTTACGAAATTAATCCGTTCCAGCGGCTTTTTCGTAACCTGCATTTTTCGTAAGTTGAACCGCATTTTACATGTAAAACGTGTGATTCGTTCCAAGGCTCCCAGCACTACCCCATAAACCCTTTAAAAATGATAAAAGTACAACAATTTTTTAGAAAATATGTGTTAAAAGTAAAAGAAAATTATTTACCTTTTTTAAAATCTCTCGAACCACCCATGCGATGCTTTAAGGTCCGGGGGTTGCTGGTCTGAAGAACCCCTATCCCCACCTTCCTTCAGGAGGTCCTTAAATATGGCGGTTGCTTTTTCCGAAATAATCGCCTCCGTCACTGTATCTCCACTTTTAATGCCTCCTTCTGCTTCAATATCGTCCCGATTGTAGAAGGGTTTCGGCCATACTCCTTTGCGATTTCACTCAACCGCATAACACTTTCATATTTTTTTATCATCTCCTGCTTTACTTTTATTGATAACAGAGCCTGCTTCTTCTTTTCAGTCTCACCAGGAATCACTTTCTTGGGGCTCATGATTAATAACGAAAAATAACTCTGCAATGAGCACACTCAAAAAACTCACGAAACTCACGAACCAACAGTACAACTCTCCTTCACACGTGTGTATCGAATAATGGGTCGAAGGCACACGAAAAGCATTATGGGTACAGTACTGTATTATGGAGATTCAGCTCCCTCCTAGCCAATGGGAGGCCAGCGGGGCGGGGTGTTGGGAGACAACCAATGGGAAAGCAACTCGTGCATTGTTTGAATGTTTGAATGACGCGTTTGAATTTTTAAGATGACGCTTTCATAATGTGAACTTGTTTCGTATCCAGAGACAAAAAATTTAGGAAAATGCGTTTCATAACCTGAATTTTTCATTTGGTGAGACTTTCGTAAAGTGAGGTACCACTGTATTATTCATTTGTAAGAGAAACATTATTTTCTTCAGATTTACGTGATATGTTTTATACTCTTCCAGTTTAAAATCTCCTGTCCACGTATTCACCGAGGGAATAAATACAGTCACACAACACTAGATCATATCTTTTAATCATATCATGATAATGCAACCACTAATACATACACGGCTACTTACGCAAAGTACATTGGTCTTGTTTTACCGTACACGGTTATCATAAGTTTAATACCATTGCTTGTAACTTTTGCTGAAGAGATACGTGTCATGGTATTTACAGCGATGGTAAATGCTTGCAATCTTTTAATGCAAGACAGTGATGGTGAAGTGTTCTGTTCTTCCAATTATAAGTCGGTACTCCGCTGGAAAAATTTTGAGGCGTATACTGAGGCGTAAACTGCCAATAAAAATATTTATCTGGAAGACTGGTATAACCTTTTCCCAACCCTTTTCTAATTGGATAATCAGTATTCTGAGAGAATTTATATAAAATACAGTGACAGTCTTATCAGATCCACCTTTAACTGGAATGTACAATCAGTGAAAACTTTGCTGTCAGGCTTTAAAGTGAGTGTAGTGTCATTGGTATCTGTTTCAATGAGCGGCGCAACTACAAACAGAACATGTGCCTGCCTAGGTTGCGTCCGAAATGTCAGCTCCTCCATATCAATTTTCTGTTTTTAGAACTGCAGTAGAAAAGCAATATCACACTCATGATCATGCCATCAGACTGATGATCAGAATGGCGATGAATAGTTATGTAGCATGCACCACTGTACCAAAAGCTGAATCCCAACTGGGCCATTAACAGGATAAAAGCACTCACGCTTCTGTGATGTTACCAAAGTGTACTGCTGAAGAGTGCTATATAAACAAAGATGATCATGAAGAGGAAAATAATGATAATGATGATGATAATACCTGTGACCTTGATTGAAAAATTAGTGCAATAATAATAATAATAATAATAATAAGAGGTTTCCTCCCACAGTTCAAAACATGCACATTATGCAACTTGGCTGTATTAAATTGCTCCTAGGTGTGAGGTTGAATGATTGTGTGTCTGTGAAAATGGTTGTGTGTGTATTGGCCTTGCGGTGGTCTCACCTGTTCAGGGTGTACCCCACCTTTTCCCAGTGTTGGCAGAGACAGGCCCCATCCTCCCTATGACTGTATGAAACGATTAAGCAATTTGACACACAAGTGGGTGATGGAGAATTCTTCTTCTTCTTCTTCTTCTTCTTCTTCTTCTTCTTCTTCTTCTTTTTCTTCTTCTTCTTATTCTCTGTGGGATGATAAACTGCATGTCCTGGAGATGGGTGTGCACAAGTGAAGACAGGAGAGAACTGGTAGACTAAATTAAAGTGCTGCTGAATCAATCTCCACAGTGTACTGCACTTGTATTGGGGGAAGGGCTGAATCCTATTGTTCGACTATCAGCTTTGACATTATTATCTCATAGGTAATATCGGAACGCATGAACCAATATGAAAAAGTATGAGAAATACTCAGTATAATTATAAAATAAATCTGGATTTCATTGGCGATACTAGTTATAAATTTATAATACAAGTAGTACAGTGTTAACTACATTCTGTTGCAGCCCTTTAAAACTACCTTTAATTTGTGTGTTGGCCCTGTCATGGTCTAGTGCGGTGTTTTTCACTTTTTTTTTTTAACCGAGGTACATTTTTTTATGAAAAAAAAAACAAAAAACACACACAAGGAACACCACCAGACAGGAATACAGGGATTTCTCACTTTCCATGCTTAATTGGGACCGAGATCCCTCTGCAACCACTGAAATTTGCAATGTAGGATCACTGCCCCCCACCTGACTGACGTGTACATACATGTATATGTGCATATAATATCAATAAATACATATTCAATGCTATAAATGCTTATAATAACAATTATTAAAAATAATGCATAAGATGTAAAGAAAATATAAATACACACAGATACAGACGCGCACGGATGCACGCACGCACACACGCACGCACGCACACACGCACGCACGCACACACGCACGTACGCACGTACGCACGCAGATGCCCACCTCACAAAAATGTAACTAGTTTTGATGGGAGGTTTTGGGTTGTTTTTTTGTTTTGTGTTTGTTTAGGATTTTTGGGGGTTTTTGTTTTTTTTTTTGCATTATTGGCCTTGTTTTTATGGCGTTTTCCTTACCCTTTTCTCCTATTCTTCCTTAATTTCCCTATTTTTTAATTCGATGAATATTTATAAAAAAAAACAAACAAAACAAAACAAAACAAACAAACAAAAAAAACCCGATGAATTGAAGCGCGAAGTAGCAAGGGATCCCTGTATTTCAAAAATGAAACTTCGTAGTCTCTATATTAACAATATAAACTCCTTCCTGCCAAAGTGTCTTGAATCAGCATAAAATAAATGTCTGTCTTCCTTTCGGCTTTTTCCCCTTTTACTCGGGAGTCGCCACAGCGAATCATCTGATTCGCACCTTTGACTTGGCAGAGGTTTTTACGTCGGATGCCCTTCCCGTCACAACCCTTTTTAGCAAGGGACAGAAACACGCTGACGACTTTGCAGCTACTCTTTACGAAAGTCAGCAATGGTTCTTTTACATGCCTCTCACCATAGACAGTGAGAGACATGGCCCGCCTTTGATAACCCAGTTAGCTGCACTGGGGGGGTCAGTGACAATCTTGTGGAGAGTGGGACTTGAACCCCCAACCTTTGTATCAGCGATCCAGTGCCCTATACCACTAGACCACCACCGCCCCTAATCAGCATAAAACAAACACGAAGAAAAAAAGTCTTGCTTTGACGTGAAACTAAGCATGCAACAACTTCTATCTTGAGCTTATATGCTATGGCAGCTCAATGCTAGTGGTTAGCTAGCGGTTACCAGCTAAGCCCAGGCGGAGTTCTCAGAGGCTTGGTTAGAACTTCTGGCCATAGTACTTGAAAATTTCAGTCCCTGCGAAACAAGATGGACGAGCTGCATGCTCAGATTGCAGCGCAGCGGGATCTACAGGACTGTGTTTCTGTGAAACATGGCTCGAGAAGAGTACACCCAATGAGGCGATTGCTACGGACAGTTACACGGCCTTCATCCCCTGTAATCCCAAGCGCCGGAGTCGTCGTTCGTCCCCTTCCTGCCTGGGCTTCTTGTCTGCGGGGGTGCGGCTCGCATTGAGCTGCCTACCATAGCATATTAGCTCTGCTAGCCGCATCCCGGCTAACAAGCCCAGTTGGGTGTGCTTAGTTATACACGCCCGAAGATACTCCGATCTTATAGCTGTAGTAGAGTCGACCGGTCGTAGACGAGCATAGTGCAAAACATGAACAAACAAAATAAAATGAACAAAGAAACAATTTGACTCTGAGAACTTCGTGACGTCGCCATCTGGGCAGCGCCATCTTGGAGATGTCACTCCAAGACGTCACTCCAACTTCAATGTAAAAGGACATGAAGAGTACCGTAATAAAGTTTATCATTTTGGTACCGTTTATTAAACATGCTACAGAACATAAAATCTCAGGCATAAACATGAACTTAGGTATTGTACTGGAACAATAATTGAAAAAGATTTTAATACAACAGTTCAGAGAAAACCGTCGTTTCTCAGGAGAAAGTCTTATTTCTTTAGAAGAGACATCCAGCGTTTTCTATCGCTTAGCCACAGAAGACGCACAGCGTTTGAGTGGTATCACAGAGTTCAGTTCATCCCAACCAGGGTTGCGGGGAGGCCGGCGCCCATCCCAGCCAACTTCGGGCGAGGGCAGAGTACACCCTGGACAGCTCGCCAGGCCATCGCAGGGCGGAAACACGCCGACGGCTTTGCAGCTACTCTTGTCGAAAGTCAGCAATGGTTCTTTTACATGCCTTACACCATAGACAGTGAGAGACATGGCCGGCCTTTGATAACCCAGTTAGCTGCATTGGGGAGGACAGTGACAACCCTGTGGAGAGTGGGACTCGAACCCCCAACCTTTGAATCAGCGATCCACTGCCCGGTATCACAGAGCTTAACTGGTAATTAAAACATACAAAAAAAGAGGCTCATTGACAACTTGTCCACGAATGAGGTAAAAATGGGCGGGGCATCAGCTCAACCAATCAGGAGAAAGGAGGCCAGCCATTGGCTGAATTTGAATCACGTGCCGGTTGCTCGGGAGTCAGCGAATACTTAACCGTGGGTGCAGAACTGGGAATAGTCAAGGGCATACTGTATTTTTTTTCTCAAAGTGCTGCCACCTACTGATATCGTATTACAGTACATTATCACTGTACCAGTCACTAGAGCCACTGGATAATGACGCATTATATGCAGATAATAATTACTTTATTTTCAAAAAAATGTTTTTTGACCAATTAGGTGAAATTAGATAATTTCACAGGGCACATCTGACACTGATTCATGGAACACTAGTGTGCCGTGCAGAGCGGTTGCAAAACATTGGTCTAGAGAGCTGTCCAGCCTCCCCACAGACCAAATAGGATTAAGCGGTTTGGCAAATAAGTGAGTGAGTGAGTGGCAAGAGTAAATGATTATATTTTTAGTCTTTTGGTTTATTAGAATATGAATGTTGTTTGGATGTGTTTCAGCCGCAGGTGAAATGTGACACACAATATGATGTTTTTACTGTCGCAAAGAACAGTCTTCTAAAGGTCCTCCACACATTAAAACCTCATATCATATTTTCTCCCCAATATGAGTCTACTGAGAGTTTTATTTCCTCTATAATTACAGAATTGTGATCCTCAAGCATTTTTTATAGCCATTTAACTCTCTCTGGTCTCAGAAGTGATGTTTAGAATAACTGATGGCTTGACTTTGTCTCTGTTATTGAAGTCAGATAAAGTTACATATGAACTGTATTGCTGAAGTTGGTTAAATCTTTCCAGATGTAATTAATTTTTTCGTCTGTATGTTTTACTGTTGTGTGATAAGAACAATTTAGCAATTACTTTCAGCTCCAGAATTTCGGGAGTTTTTAACTTTAACAATGGATAGGCCGTGCTTCCTCGGTCGATAAAACCGAGTTCGTGTTTTAATGTACAGCTCTTGTTTTGCCCGTAGCAGTGTGCATTGTTATAGTTCAGTTTGATTCTCACACCGGGGCCTGTTTGTCATCCATTATTAAGAGAAGACATTTACCTACCAGTGTCAGACTTTGATGTACAAACACCCGCCCAAAACAGCAGGTTATTACAAATGAGTTTCATCTAAGACAGAACACAACAAATCAATTCAATAAAGTCTTGCCAGTCATACAGCATGCCTTCAGAGATGCTTTCCATCCTCGACAAGCTTCCTCTGTATCTCTTTTTTCTTCTTAATTTCTCGCGTGTGGATTTCTTTCCTTTCTTTTGTGTGGGGTGCGGGGACTATTTGAAATCGTCAGTTATCTCAAGGTTTTGTTGTCAGGCCATTTTTTTAATTTAAAGCGCTTGAGTTACTTATATGCAGCTCTCTATAGGAGGACTATCTCCTCTGGCATTGGCACAAACAGAGAAAAACGCAAGAGAGGAACAGAGAGCCGGTTTTAGTGTTTTGGGAGTCGTGCCAGTTTCATTGACGAGGCTGATTGGCGCTCTCAGTTGGTAAACAACACTCGATCAATTAGCGGGCATCCGTCCCTTTGTAGCAAGTGTGTGTGTGAGTTTATTGAGCTCTCTCTCTCTCTCTCTCTCTCTCTCTCTCTCTCTCTCTGTGTTAGTGTGTGTGTGTGTGTGTGTGTGTGTGTGTGTGTGTGTGTGCGCGCGCATAAGGCAGGATATGAATGCTGCACTATACTGTAGGCTTGACAATGATTGGCACAGCTGGCATCTAATAAAGCTGAACAGCATCTCCATAGTGCCATGTGTTTATGCACAGTTCAAGCAGCTCCATAAAGCAAAACAGGACGCTTTAAAAAGTAAAATCAAACCCAAGCATATGTATGTACTGTATATAAAATCATGTAAAATGTTCGTGCATGTATTTATTTATTTATTTTTTTCATTTTGATTGATCATGCACTTGTGTTTTTTTTGAATGTGGGTTGGTAAATTCAATGCCTCTTAAACTGCTGGCAGAATAAAAAAAAAAGAAGAATAAATTATGGCTGCTGTCTGATTATAGCATTGATTTATTTTGTTGATACAATCCAGCTATTCAAATAACATGTACACTCAGCAAAAAAAAACTGTACCCGCAGTTTCAGGATTGGATCCATTATCACTAGACTTTGGTGCTACAAGTTCCAGAACCCTAATGCAAGTTTAAAATTCATATTAGACTCAGTTTTGCAATTCTTGACATTCTTCCTTTTATATATATATATATATATATATATATATATATATATATATATATATATATATATATATATATATATATATATATATATAAATATATATATATGATTTTCGGAGTAGATCCTTCCGTAGGAGAGTGCTCAATACATTTTGGTAGAGCAAATAACAAAAATAAAAGGACAGGACAAAGACTTTCTATTGAAACTCCATTTATCACTACAGATCTGTTTCGAGGGGTGGTGAAACCATCCTCTCTCTTCAGGTGAACTTCTTCTATAATCACCTGAAGAGAAAGGATCGTTTCACCACCCCTCGAAACAGATCTGTAGTGATAAATGGAGTTTCAATAGAAAAACTTTGTCCTGTCCTTTATTTTTGTATATATATATATATATATATATATATATATATATATATATATATATATATATATATATATATATATATATATATATATATATATATATATATCCACCCACAAACACACACACACACACACACATATATACTAGTGTATATATATATATATATATATATATATATATATATATATATATATATATATATATATACACTCAGACATATGTATGCATGAGATTTTCCCGCTTTTTCTGACCTCCAGAGGCTATTTTTATATTATTCCAAATCCGTTAAAATATTTTTGGGGGGAGTGTAAGAGTTGAACTCCCGTCCCTCCGAGCATGATGAAGTTGTGTGATACGATGTTCCAATGAACATGTACATTTCATTAGAATCTAGTGTTAAACAGGAAGTTCTCGCAGTGAAGTCTCATCGTTTTCGTGATTTGTGACGCGCTCCAACGAAAGTTGGCACTTGCGCAAGTGACACACGGAACTTGTGAGACAATGCGCCGCTTATCCGAACTTTTGATCTTTCAAGTGAGCAAGTGCACGTTGAATACTTGTTTAGTACTCAACCGTCACTTGCTCACTTGAAAGATCGGAAGTCCGGATAAGCCGCACTTTCTCTCACAAGCTCTGTGTGTAACTTGTGACAAACGCCTATTTTCGAGCCCGTCATATTTACCGAAATCATCTCACTACTGTGCAATTATCTTTTAGTCGCAAGAGCAATGCATGCGCGATTTCAAAAGTGCGTTTGCTTCATTCCTACCGCTTCATGGACGCCGCCATATTGTAAACAAAGTCGGATACACTGTAGAATCATTTCGTGTTTTTCTTAACTTATTCATTCAAATACGAAAATGACTTACATGTGTATAATAAGTGATTGTATTTTATAAAAACGATTTTAGCAAGCAAAAAAGAGCAAGGTTAGACCATCAGAAGGAACAGGAAGAGAAAGCACAGTGGAGAGATAAAAAGAAGGAAAGAACAGCTGAGCTCCTGTCGCTCGCAAACAAGATTAAGCTTAAGAAGTAAAGAACGAGATTTGTACATAGTGTAAATATTGAATATAGAAATTAGTGTAAATAAACTGTTTTTCTCAAAGACACACATTTTAAGAGTGGTCTCTTCATCGTGAAAGTTTAGAAGGTAAGATGATTGAATTTTTGTAATAAATACATATAATCTACTGCATGGCTTTAAAAACTCTGTAGCTCTGTAGATCTAACATCATCTGCATATCTGCTTTTTCTACAGATATGTGATACAGTAATGCCATTCCTTTTTCAAGCACTTTAACCTTTCAAACCCGCCAAAAGTTATGAAATGACTCATCTTTTAAAGAGATAATTATGATATATGTTTGATATTTCTAGGTTCTTTTTATTATTACTTTAATTATTGTAGAAATAATTAAGTATTAACTTCGTTTGAATACTGAGATTTTGGAAGAGTACAAGAATAAAAAATTTTACATGTAAAATATCATTATATCAGTGAGTACTTCCAATTCTTAAGATATTTTGATGTGATTTATTCTAAAAAAGATCATTATTCAATAACATTATACGTGTTCCGAAGCTTAATTTTAAATGCGTGTAATACCATCATTTAGTATTCCATTTTTCAATTTTTTTCTGAACACCCCCACTCCCTTCCTCCCCCCACCCATTCTGATTTTTTTCATCCATGGCCAATCTCATGCCTCTGTGTGTGTGTGTGTGTGTGTGTGTGTGTGTGTGTGTGTGTGTGTGTGTATAGCATTAAGTTTTAAGACTTAACCAGGATTAACCAGGTTAATAATCATAAGCACATAATAACATAACAACTGTCATGACTTTATTCATATTTTATAGTGCGGTGGTCTAAGTGGTTTCAGGCGCCGGATCGCTGATCCAAAGGTTGGGGGTTCGAGTCCCACTCTGCACAAGGTTGTCACCGTCCCCCCCCCCCCAGTGGAGCTAACTGGGTTATCAAAGGCCGGCCATGTCTCTCACTGTCTATGGTGTGAGGCATGTAAAAGAACCATTGCTGACTTTCGACAAGAGTAGGCTGCAAAGCCGTCAGCGTGTTTCCGCCCTGCGATGGCCTGGCGAGCTGTCCAGGGTGTACTCTGCCCTCGCCCGAAGTTGGCTGGGATGGGCGCCAGCCTCCCTGCGACCCAAATTAGGATTAAGCGGGCACAGAAAATGAATGGATGAATGAATAATAATAATAATAATAATAATAATGTCTTCCTTTCTGCTTTTTCCCTTTCTCGGGAGTCGCCACAGTGAATCATCTGATTCGCACGTTTGATTTGGCAGAGGTTTTTACGTCAGATGCCCTTCCTGTCACAACCCTTTTAGCAAGGGACAGAAACACGCTGACGGCTTTGCAGCTACTCTTTACGAAAGTCAGCAATGGTTCGTTTACATGCCTCTCACCATAGACAGTGAGAGACATGGCCCGCCTTTGATAACCCAGTTAGCTGCACTGGGGGGGCAGTTCAACCTTGTGGAGAGTGGGACTCGAACTCCCAACCTTTGGATCAGCGATCCAGCGCCCTATACCACTAGACCACCACTGCCCCTAATAATAATAATATTATTATAATAATATAATAATAATAATAATAATAATAATAATAATAATAATAAATATAATAATAATAATATTAAAAACTGCAAACCTCCAACAGGTCTTTCTTTAAGAAGCACACACTCGAGCTCCATAGCACTGTATGAGAGACTTCATGTATGATTTGATATGTACATGTACTCAGCCAGCTGGGACCCAAAGTGACGGCATGTATGATTTAAGCACTGGTGTAATTAAACCATATTTTGACTTTAATTAGACGTGTTGCTGATTGTATGGAATAGTGGAATGGCACAGGGCTTAATCAGTTAAGTGGGTGAATAAGTGTGGAGGGGGAGAGAAGGAAGGAAATGGGGTAAGGGCACAGCAGCAGGGCGTTAATTGAAATGTTTCTCGGTTGCTGAACAGAGACCTGTTTATGGGAAAGGAAGGAGGGAGGAAGCTTCCCGACAGGATGCTGCTGTGCGGCTTAACTTCTAGCCTTTTTGTTCCCACTGCACCTTCTCTCACTCACAAACCAGTTCTACCCCGTCAGTTTTCAACCAGCAGACGTCAAGGTCAGATTGTTTGAAGGAAGGTCAACTGGGAGACTGCTGAAGCACTAAAGCAGAACTTCGCACTTCTAAACTGTATGGTAAAGGAGACTTTTGAAGCGCACTGGCACCTCATTTCCAGGTGCTTTGAGCATATCCAGCACGTTACAGAAACAGCAAACCTCTTCACAAAAGCTTCCTTCGAAGTGGACTGGGCAAGCCTGCACAAGCAAAGCGATGCTTAATTGCAAACCTATGGTACACAGTGGAGCTACGGCTGTTTGCCTTCGTAGGCATTTTGTTTGTTCATCTGTACTTTCTCGTATCACTCCGAGAAGCTGCATTTGGAACAAACGCCCATTTCTTGTACCACACACACTATTTAAGGTCCTGGCAGGTGCCTATATGCCAAAATAAGAAGTAGTTTGCTTTCATCTACAGTCTGGCACAGCTAATAGCGTCTCATGGGAGAGAGAGGTTAGAGAGAAGAGGGGGAACGTCAGACAGACGCAATGTTCAACTTTTTTTTTTTTCCCAAGGTCTATTTAGGGCTGGTGTTCAGTAAAAGCTGGTTTAATAAGCACAATGCTTGGAAATGGCTTTATGGCAGATCAGGAAGTGAGTGCCAAACTGGGCAGGGGGGTTCCCCTGGGTACGGCAGTTCTGGTACCTTATCTCGACAACTTGGGAAAGGTAGATCGATAGATAAATAGATAGATAGATAGAGAGAGAGAGAGAGAGAGAGATGAATTCAAGGTGCAAGGTGGCATAATGGCTCTCTTGAACAAGTTGAAGATGATTTGTAATTAATTCCTAGACAAGGAGTTTCATATACTCAGAGAGAGAGAGAGAGAGAGAGAGAGAGAGAGAGAGAGAGAGAGACAGTTCTCTTGCTGTTTGCTGCCATGTACTCTGGAAGTAGGTCAGGTATCCTCAGCTCTAATAGATTCACACTGAACTACTGTCTCTGAGGCACAGAGCAGCCTCTCCCAATAAAGATCAGCAACGCCCACCCATTACAGGGGACAATGCTTTAAAGGTCTATGAGACATGCCCACAGTCCTATATAAGGGAATCTGACTTACTCCTTCGTCTGTGTAGTCACTAAAATATGTGAGTAAGTGAATTCCTCTCTTTTTAGTCATTTTTCCGGCTCAGGTGTGTTTATATATATATATATATATATATATATATATATATATATATATATATATATATATATATATATATATACATACATATATATATACAGTGGTACCTCTCCTTATGAAGTTAATCGGTTCCAGAGCCTTTTTCGTTCCCTGGATTTTTCGTAAATAGAACAGCATTTTACAAGTAAAATGCGTGATTTGTTCCAAGACCCCCAATACTACCTTTGAAAAATGATAAAAGTATACCTTTTAAGGTACTAACTTCGTGTTGACCATGTCTTCTTAGCAGGGTTATAATCTTATGCAATGTTTATGCAAGCTTAAAAGCCTGAGCCAAAGAATAAAGTTGCAATGAGCACACTCGAAAAACACATGAGCTGCTGCTCAAGGGAGCTGTGTCATCCCTCCTAGCCAATGGGAGGCCAGCAGGGTCGGGATGTTGGGAAATAGCCAATGGGAGGGAACTGTGACATCCCTCCTTGCCAATGGGAGGCCAGCAAGGTCGGGATGTTGGGAAATAGCCAATGGGAGGGAACTGTGACATCCCTCCTTGCCAATGGGAGGCCAGTGAGGCGGGATGTTGGGAGATGGCTAATGGGAGGCCAGCGGGGCCGGATGGTGGGGCATGTGGTCAGTGGGAGAGCAATTCGTGCATTGTTTGAATGTTTGAATGGTGCATTTTAATGTTTGAATGGCGCGTTTGGCGGGTTTCGTAAGGAGAACTTGTTTCGTATTCAGAGACAAAAAAATTAGGAAAATGTTTTTCGTAAACTGGATTTTTCGTATTCTGGGACTATCGTAAGGTGAGGTAACACTGTATATATATTCATATAAATATAAAGGGTGACCCAAAAAACAGGAATTTTTGAATTGCGTATTGCTAGACATGAGCAAGTGGCAACACTGCGAGACAGTGACCTTGAACAAGTAAATACTTCGCCATGAAAGGTTAGTCATTTATTCTTAAATGGCATGTTTTAAGCTTTCTTCCATCACTCTTG
This sequence comes from Plotosus lineatus, assembly GCA_024760905.1. Classification (NCBI taxonomy): domain Eukaryota; kingdom Metazoa; phylum Chordata; class Actinopteri; order Siluriformes; family Plotosidae; genus Plotosus; species Plotosus lineatus. The sequence goes on from CM045741.1 coordinate 32,543,966, forward strand.
GTTTTATAGTATTGTTAAAAAGTTCCCATTTTTTTGGGTCACCCTGTATATGAATACCATAGTAAATACATAATTCTTGAAAGTCGTATATATAGATACACACATGCATGGTATCCAAGCTGATGGAGACACCTCACAGCAGTACTCTGAAGAACAACATCAGTTGTTTTATTAAAGGGGATTATTTTCATTGACCTGCTTGACAATATGAAGATACCTGGCTTCAGTAACCAGGACAACCTGAGCGTTGATTCCTGGAATTTACTGTTGAATTATACAATAACTCTGTTAACAGTGGTAAGAGGAATCCCACGGTATTGTGTAACCTAATTCCACCCTTAGACTCACCCACATTGCATCCTCTTTGAAAAAGAGGACACCTCTTCCTGGTGGTTCACGGCATATCTAGTTGCTATAACCACTTTATATCTAATAGGGATAATAATACATTAACAAGTTTGACGGTGTGTGTGAGAGAGCAAGATGTTTATGTGTATGCACATGTGAGTGATTGATGTCATATGTCTCACATCCAGCATGTACAATGAAGTGCACAGCATGACATCACCTAAGAATTAGGTGTGGAGACAGAAATACTGGCTCTCTTTATCAGTATTTGCTGAATGTACAATTATCAACATGTGTATATCTTTCAATAGAGAAAAGCGCTTTATTACAGTCTACTCTTCTTTTTTTTTTTTAAAGAATAACCTAGACATGAGCAGAGTGAAAGAAAAATGACTTCATTCTGTAAAAGTGTGGTCGATTTGGAAAGAGTTTCATTCTCTGGGAAATCCCACGAGTTGGTTCCTTTGTGGAAAATGAGTAGGCAACACACACACACACACACACACACACACACACACACACACACACACACACACACACACACATTGATACACACATGCACTCTAACCATTAAGCTCCTGACAGAGTAGGTGGATTTATGTAGCAGCAGTCTAAATGGACTGCAGTATAGATTTCCTACTGTACATCCACTGTACTCTATTACACTCTGCCATAATTTCACAGTGGTTTCTGCTTAGAATAATTAGAATGTGGATTAACTGAGGAAGTTCATGTGTTTGTATGTTGAATATCTTAAATTGTGGAACATTCAGCATCTCTTTAAATGTGGGAGTGGATTAATGATATTTATCCTTTGAACTGGATTCTTATGCGCTACTGCCAGGACATGGTCACAGAAAACAGTGATGTCGAGTCGACAGAATCCAGTCAATCACAATTTAATATCTCATGGCTAATGGGGTCTGCTTACCACAACACTGGGATTTACATCTGCTCTTTCAAAAGCTAGCAAAGGTAGAAGCAGTTAAGTGAGTGTGTGAGTGACAGTGTGTGAGTGAGAGTGTGAGAGTGTGTGGGGGACAGTGTTCAGTGTTAAGACTGTGGTGCAGTATAGGACTGGTTATAGGTAGAGGTTATACTGGTTAAAGGTATAGGCTATACCGGTTATAGGTATAGGTTATGCTGGTTATGGGTATAGATTATAGTGGTTATAGGTATAGGTTATACTCGTTATAGGTATAGGTTATACTGGTTATAGGTATAGGTTATACTGGTTAAAGGTATAGATTATACTTGTTATAGGTATATATTATAGTGGTTATAGGTTTCGGTTATACTGGTTATAGGTATAGGTTATACTGGCTATAGTAATAGGTTCTAGTGGTTATAGGTATATATTATAGTGGTTATAGGTATATGTGTGTTGTTCTACCCTCTCTTAAAAAAGAAAAGAAAAAGCACTGGTGTTTGTAAATGTTATTTTACTCGAATATATTATGATTTTTTCTGCAGAAATGTCTGCTCCACTTGGAGCAAATTAATTCTAGTCTTTGTGCGAAACGCTTATTGTAACTTATTTTCAGATATAGTTTGAAAGCTAAAATCCATCTGAAACAGTAAATTAAGAATAACACCCATTTGCAACCCATCTCACAGACATTAGCTACTTGGTTCCTGTATGGTTGTGAAATAATTTAGTTCTTATTACAATGCAGTGAAGTAGCAATACATTGCAATATATTAATAAAAGTTAATTTAGAGGATAAAATGGGTGGCACGGTGGTATAGTGGTTAACAGGTCTACCTGGGTTCCAGGGACGAGCTCTGTGAGAGCATGTCTCTGTAGAGTTTACATGTTCTCACAATGCTTGCGTGGTTCTCGGGGTACTCTGGTTTGTGTATGGTTGTGTGTATTGGCCCTGTAATAAACTGATGAAAGGCAACCCATTAATAATGTTTTCATTCATTCGCCTTCTGAACCACTTAATGCTGATTAGGGTTGTAGGGAGGTTGGTGTTTATCTCAGCTGTTTCTGGGTGAGGGTAGAGTACACCCTATACAGCTTGCCAGGCCATCGCAGGGCAGAAAAATGCTGCCAGCAACTGAATGGCCTACTCTTTATGAATGTCAGCATTGTTTCTTTTACATTCCTCTCACCACAGACAATTAGACAAATGGCTGGTATTTGATAACCCAGTTAGCTGAACTGGGGGATCAGTCATTCAAACAAACATATCTTGAATAGTGCCTGAGATGAAACATAAAGTTTTGTATATATTTATTAAAATGTATTTTGAATTAAGTTTATTTTTACAATACAAATTTTATCCATAACAGAGGCAGGTGAGGTGATATATTTCTCAAAAACATAAGTAAATTGTGCTCCGTAATAGTGTGTTTTCAAAATCATTCAAAGTTTTAGATATGTTATATAGAAACTCCAGAAAAGCAAACTGAAATGAGATTTTTATTCTTTATTTTTCCAATTCTATAGGTGGCTGTGATGAACCATATGTTAATCCATTTGTTCATTTTCTGAACCGTTCAGTCCTAATTGGGGTCATGGGGACGCTGGCTCCCAGCTTGGTCGACTCTGGGTGAGGGGAGGGTACACCCTGGAAAGTTCATCAGGCCATCGCAGGCAGAAAGACACAAATGGATATGCAGCCTATCACCAATTGCTGGCCTTTGATAACCCATTTGGCTGCACTGGGGGACAGCTGTGGCAACCTGGTGAGACTGGGACTTGTACCCCTGACCTTGGGATCAGTAATCCTGCACTCTACCACTGGGCTAGTGGTACTGAGCCAGTGGCCATTATTTAAACTGTCAATCAATTCTGAGTAAAAAAAAAAAAACAACAACAATTATTTGTTGAAGGCAAGGTGGATTTCAATTTAATGACATTCACCGAGCTTGAACTCAATAATACATCACCATCATCATCATCATCATCTTCATCATCATCATCATCATCATCATCATCTTCATCATCATTATCATCTTCCTCCGCTTAATCCCGGAATGGGTCGTGGGTGTAGCAGCCCAAGTCATGAGGTCCAGACATCCCTCTCCCCAGCCACTTTCTCCAGCTCTTCCAGGAGGACACTGAAGTGTTCCCAGACCAGCTGAGAGACATAATCCCTCCATTGTGTTGTAGGTCGACCCCGAGGTCTCTTCCCGGTTGGACATGCCTGAAACACCACACCAGGGAGGCATTCTAACCAGATGCCCAAGCCACCTCAACTGCTCCTCTCAATGTAAAAGAGCATGGTTCTACTTAGAGCTGAGCTTCTCACCCTATCTCTAAGGAAGAGTCCTGCCACTTGACGAAGGATGCTCATTTCAGCTGCTTGTATCCGTGATCTTGTTCTTTCTGTCACTACCCAAAGCCCATACCCATAGGTAAGGTTTGGAACATAGATTGACTGGTAAATTGAGAACTTTGTTTTGCAGTTCAGCTCCCTCTTCACCACAACAAACTTTACAGCAGAGGCTGCAGCAATCTGCCTGTTGATTTCCTGCTCCATCCTTCCCATACTAGTGAACAAGACCCCCACATATTCCTCCACTTGGGGCAGGACCTCATTCCAGATACAGAGAGTGGATTCCACTCTTTTCCGACTGAGAACCGTGGCCTCAGATTTGGAGATCCTGATTCTCATCCCAGCCGCTTCGCACTCGGCTGTAAATTGCTCCAATGAGAGCTGGTGGTCATGGATTGATGAAGCTAAAAGGACAACATCATCCACAAAAAGGCCAATAAGCCCCTTTCCAGCTGGATGGCCCCCTTCACTGAAGGTGTCCACCACCGGGTCCAGGGGTGACCGCCACGACAGGCACCGATGGTCTTTTGGCCACAGCTGTGGGCTGCTGCCTCAACAATGGAGGCACAAAACATGGCCCCTTTGGATTCCATGTCACCCGCCTTCTTCTGGACGTGGTTGTAGATCTGCTGGAGGTAGGAGTTTAAGGCCTCTCTGACAGGAGACTCCATCAAACATTCCCAGGAGACCCTAACTACTTGCTTTGGCCTGCCAGGTCTGGAGGGTGGCCTCCCTCATCATCAGAACCAGCTCCCACCAGGTGGTGATCGGTTGACAGCTAAGCTCCTCTCTTCACCCGAGTGTCCAGAACATTTAGCCGCAAGTCAGGTGATATGACTGCAAAGTTGATCATCAAACAGCGGCCAAGGGTGTCCTGATGCCAAATGCACTTATAAACAGCCATATGTTCGAACATGGTGTTTGTGATGATGAGCACAGAAGTCCAATAAAGAAACACCATTCAGGTTCAGACTGGAGAGGTCGTATCTACCAATCACACCCTTTCAGGTCACACTACCGTTGCCCACATGGGTGTTCAAAATTCCCCAGGACAACGAGTTAGTCACCCAGGAAGCGTTCTCCAACACCCCCATAAAGACTCCAAAAAGGGTGGGTACTCTAAACTTTCATTTGGTGCATAAGCACAAACATCACTCAGGACCTGTCCTCCCACTTGAAGGCGTAGGGAAACCATTCTTTCTTCAGCTGGCGAGAACTCCAACGTGTGGGCACAGAGATGGGGCAACAAGGATGCCTACACCAGCTTGCTGCCTCTTCCCATGAGCAACTCCAGAATGGAATAAGGTCCAGCCCCTCTTGGGGAGGGTGGTTCCAGAGCCCAAACTATACATTGAGGTCAGTCTGACTGTATCTAGTCGGTATCTCTCAATCTCATGCACCAGCTCAGGCTCCTTCCCCGCCAGAGGTCATATTCCATGTCCCAGAGTCAGAGTCAGTAGCCGAGGATCAGTCCAATGGAACCCATGCCTTCAGCTGCCACCCAACTCACACTGCACCCCACCCCGAAAGGCCCTCCCACAGGTTGTGGGTCTATGGGAGTGTGGACCTAGGTCTCCTTTTTGGGCTGGGCCCAGTCAGGTTCCATGGGCAGATGCCAGACCACCAAGCGCTCGCCTTCGAGCCCCTGCCCCAGGTCTGGCTCCTGGTGGGGACCCCAGTGACCCACATCCGGGCAAGGGAAACTGTCTTTTTACACTTGTCTATCGGGTTTTTGAACCGTGCTTCATCGGCACCTTCACCTAGGAACTGTTTTCTTTGAGTAACCCTACCAGTGGCATAATACACCCAACAACATAGCTCATAGGATCATTAGGACACACAAACCCGTCCAACACATTAAGATGGCGATTCAAGGAGGGGTAATACTACATACTACTAGTCCTTCTAAAAAAATTAGCATATTGTGATAAAGTTCATTATTTTCTGTAATGTACTGATAAAAATTAAACTTTCATACATTTTAGATTCATTGCACCCCAAATGAAATATTTCAGGTCTTTTATTGTTTTAATACTGATGATTTTGGCATACAGCTCATGAAAACCCAAAATCCCTATCTCAAAAAATTAGCATATCATGAAAAGGTAGTCTAAACGAGCTATTAATCTAATCATCTGAATCAACCAATTAACTCTAAACACCTGCAAAAGATTCCTGAGGCTTTTAAAAACTCCCAGCCTGGTTCATTACTCAAAACCGAAATCATGGGTAAGACTGCTGACCTGACTGCTGTCCAGAAGGCCATCACTGACACCCTCAAGCAAGAGGGTAAGACACAGAAAGAAATCTCTGAGCGAATAGGCTGTTCCCAGAGTGCTGTATAAAGGCACCTCAGTGGGACGTCTGTGGGAAGAAAAAAGTGGCAGAAAACGCTGCACAACCAGAAGAGGTGACCGGACCCTGAGGAAGATTGTGGAGAAGGGCCGATTCCAGACCTTGGGGGACCTGTGGAAGCAGTGGACTGGGTTTCAGGTGCCGCATTCCCCAGGTGAAGCCACTTTTGAACCAGAAACAGCAGCAAAAGCACCTGACCTGGGCTACAGAGAAGCAGCACTGGACTGTTGCTCAGTGGCCCAAAGTACTTTTTTCGGATGAAAGCAAATTTTGCATGTCATTCAGAAATCAAGGTGCCAGAGTTTGGAGGAAGACTGGGGAGAAGGAAATGCCAAAATGCCTGAAGTCCAGTGTCAAGTACCAACAGTCAGTGATGGTCTGGGGTGCCATGTCAGCTGCTGGTGTTGGTCCACTGTGTTTTATCAAGGGCAGAGTCAATGCAGCTCGCTATCAGGAGATTTTGGAGCACTTCATGCTTCCATCTGCTGAAAAGCTTTATGGAGATGAAGATTTTATTTTTCAGCACGACCTGGCACCTGCTCACAGTGCCAAAACCACTGGCAAATGGTTTACTGACCATGGTATTACTGTGCTCAATTGGCCTGCCAACTCTCCTGACCTGAAGCCCATAGAGAATCTGTGGGATATTGTGAAGAGAAAGTTGAGAGACACCAGACCCAACACTGTGGATGAGCTTAAGGCCGCTATCGAAGCAGCCTGGGCCTCCATAACACCTCAGCAGGGCCACAGGCGGATTGCCTCCATGCCACACCGCATTGAAGCAGTCATTTCTGCAAAAGGATTCCTGACCAAGTATTGAGTGCATAACTGAACATAATTTTTTTAAAGTTGACTTTTTTGTATTAAAAACACTTTTTTAAATTTGTCGGATGAAATATGCTAATTTTTTGAGATAGGGATTTTTGGTTTTCATGAGCTGTATGCCAAAATCATCAGTATTAAAACAATAAAAGACCTGAAATATTTTAGTTGGGGTGCAATAAATCTAAAATATATGAAAGTTTAATTTTTATCAGTACATTACAGAAAATAATGAACTTATCACAATATGCTAATTTTTTGAGAAGGATTAGTATAATACTACAGTGCTATGTTGACTTTCAAAATTAATTCGTTCCGAGGGCAAGCTCATAAGTCAAAATGTTTGTTAGATAAAACAAAAATTCCCATCGGAAATAATAGAAAAAAAATTAATCCGTTCCAACCCCCTCCCAAACTCATATAACCTGACACCTAATATATTAAAGATAGACATGTAAAAACAATAAATGTTTCAGAATAATTTAAATAATAATAATAATAATAATAATAATAATAATAATAATAAATGTAAATTAACATTAATAATAATTAATAATAATAAAAAAAAACAAGACTAAGCAATAAGTCAACTAACCCTTACGATCATCGACTGCTGCAAAGATGTCACGTGGGTGCGGAGATGTCACGTGGGCAGGTATGAGGTGATGCATAACAGAGAAGGGAGTAGGAGGAGGAGGAGAATTTTGTGCACGTGCACACTAAAAATGCCGGCGAGGAAAGGCTCGTGGTGAGCTCCCACAAGGCCAGCGCTTTTCAAATAGTGGGGAGGTGTGATGCCAGGAAGGGGGGAATGACCCTGGGGAACATGCTTTTTTGCTATACCGTATTAGAATTAAGTGTAGTTGTGCATCCTCTACAGTAGGTGGCAGCGGCACTCTCACTGTGTTCCCTATGGTGTAGGGAAAAAGCACCAAGCAAATGATATGAAGTGTAGTCAAGACTATTTATAGTTGCGCGCGGGGCACCGGGGGTGGGGGTGGGGGGGGGGTTCTTCCTATAGGGCCATCACAGAGAATAATTGAGAAGAACTGCACAAAGCATTCTCAGCACGCGGACGAATACACACGGAAGAATACAAGGGTAATTGGTCCGGAAAAGCAATTTCCGCAACAGAGCTCGTAAATCAAAATTTTGCTCATTGAATGGGGCAGATTTTTGGTGGGATCGAAGCTCGTATCATGGGAAATTCATTATAAAAGACACTTGTAAGTCAAGCTACCACTGTACATGGGAACATACAGTGATAAGTAAACTAACTGGAGATTTTTAAGGCCGCTCATCACAGACGGGGCATTCTACCGTCGCTTTACAGATGGTGTCTTTTTTTTCCTCTGTCCATTTTCACTCTGGAGGTTTCAGCAGGACAACCAAAAAAAAGCCATATGTTATCAGCATGTAACTTTCAGAATGTCTCATTATACAGATAACCTTTGATTCCAAGCTTCATCTGATAGTAATCGTTTTTTTATCATTGTATGCAGCTATGTACTTTTATAGCGCAGTCGAGCAGAGGCAGAAAACCAGCATTGGGCTTTTGCAGTGCATCCACATTGACCCTCTTACATTAGTCCATTCAGTTCTGTAAGCCTATTTTCATGACTTTGCAAAATCATCACAATTATGAACACCACCGCATCACTGCTATCTGCTAGCCTGATCATCACTTGCATAAGGTTAACTCTCAATATCCACAATGACTTTTTATCCTTCAATGTTATTTTAACATATTTGAGTCATGATATGTTCTGGCAGCTGAGTCAATGAACCACTAGACAGCAAATCCATCTCATTGCATTATTCCCTTTTAGTAAATACGAATGTCTGTGAACCCCCATATCGTAGACCAATAAGATCCCATTCCCATTTAGTACATACTAATGCTTCGTTGTTAATTCTGCACATGTCCAGCATTATTCAGCAGAGGCCATCTTGGACCAGGATTTGTTCCCGGTCAAAGCTGTTTTTCAAATCAGCCAGAAAAAAAGTGTTGGACATTAATAAGCCTTCCTTCTTTATTTCGAGCCTGTTTCCACAAGTAAGTGAATCAAAGGACTTGTGTAGAATCAGATCAGGTGGTCATTATCTCAGATGGAAGCCATGCATCCAAGCATGAACCAAAATGCATTAAAACTGTATCATCCAATAAATGTTCGGTTTTGCACTATAAAACAAACTGGGCGTGAATATGCTGAAGAATCCCTCTGAAGCTGTGAGACTGCTGACTTTCTAAAGTAATGAACAAGGTCAGCCACAGACAGCACCGTCAAAGCTGATTTAATGTGTAATGACAACAGCAAATGACAGGTCGTTTGCGGAAATAGCCCATGCCAGGGTGGCGTGATGTAGCCTGACTTAAAGGGAAAGTGGCTTCTCTTCTTATTACATCGTATCATGAAATACACTATTGTTGTTATACCACATAAATATGTTAATGATTACAATATCTAATTTATGAATAACGTCAGATTATATTTGCATTAAATTTTATGGTCCATTTTTTAGTTAAATAACAAAAGTTTTTCTAATGATGTTTAATAATAGCTGCTGATAAGGTGCAGTATCTGCAATACGCGTCCCCGTGTATGATGTTCTACGAAAGAAATGATTATGTATCAAAACTGTCAAATTACTATTAAACTATAATTTATCTTACAGCTACTTATGTGATTATTGTCATGCTGTGCTGATATAGAAATTAATCTCAACTTCTAATTCAAGACTTTAACAGTGCTTCTGTATAATGTAATACATTAGTAATGTGAATAGAGCTATAAGGGATGTGTAATGTACAAGCCCTGCTGTGCATGTAATTGCATGATGGTATACGGTTGTGCGTATCTCTTAATGTCACAGTTGTCGATGGGGGAAAAAATAATGCACGGAACCTCTACATTTAAAGCTGTGTTCAGCCTGTGCAAGAGATCCTTATTTGGAGTCGGTATCAACTGTAGAAATTTATAAATACTGAGTGTCTTAAATGTCTGGATCCATAAGCAGTTATGTATTAAAATGCAAATATTAAAACAAATGCTCAAACTGGCATCCTGGGATGTTAGCACTCGCTGTGTATGTATGTGTGTGTGTGTGTGTGTGTGTGTGTGTGTGTGTGTGTGTGTGTGTGTGTGTGTCATATGATTATAGATGCCTTTCGGATGTTCTGTACATGTGTATACTTGTAGAAATTGCTACAAAAGTCCGTTTAAGGGGCAGTGGTGGTCTAGTGGTATAGGGTGCTGGATCGCTGATCCAAAGGTTGGGGGTTCGAGTCCCACTCTGCACAAGGTTGTCACTGTCCCCCCCCAGTGGAGCTAACTGGGTTATCAAAGGCGGGCCATGTCTGTCACTGTCTATGGTGTGAGGCATGTAAAAGAACCATTGCTGACTTTCGACAAGAGTAGCTGCAAAGCCGTCAGCGTGTTTCCACCCTGCGATGGCCTGTCGAGCTGTCCAGGGTGTACTCTGCCCTCGCCCGAAGTTGGCTGGGATGGGCACCAGCCTCCCCGCGACCCTAATTAGGATTAAGCGGGTACAGAAAATGAAATGATGATGAACTGAAGTCCGTTTAATTGCTGTGGCCCACTGGTTTTGAATGAATGACTTACATATTTTTTAAAATGTGCATTTCCTCATACATATTGGCAAAGTAAGTAAGTAGTATTAAACCTCACAACTCAAGGGTCCCAGGCTCTGTTCCTAAGCTTAAGTCATTGTCTCTATCCAATTTTGCCTTTTGGGTTTTATCTGGGCTTTGATTCCAGCTCATGATCTCCTGAAAAACCGCCTAGGATGGAATAGTTGCTGAACATAAATGAATGAATAATGTTGAGTTCTTTCAAATACATGACGATTTAGGATTGCTTTCAACCCTCTTCAATAGAACTTTTCAACAGATCTGGCGCGCGTGTGTGTGTGTGTGTGTGTGTGTGTGTGAGTGTGTGTGTGTGTGTGTGTGTGTGTGTGTGTGTGTGTGTGTGTGTGTGTGTGTGTGTGCGTGCGTGTGTGTCTGTGAGTGTTCATGAGTGTATGTAATGGACTTTTAGCCGTGTTCATACCCACAAGATAAACAATGCTGCAAGGTCCTCACTAATGAGCCACTGATTTATGATGAATGCATATTTTCAGCCTCAGAATTGTAAGAGGTGCGCTAAAATGTGTGTGAGTGGTGCACTTAAAACATTGGAGCATGACTTCTCGCTTTTAGTACACGCGCGCGCACACACACACACACACACACACACACACACACACACACACACACACACACACACTCTGTGTCTCCCTCTCTCTCTCTCTCTCTCTCTCTCTCTTCATTAAGCTTCCCTCACCTGGATCGCTCCACTCTAATCTCATGTATAATGTATGGTACAGTAGAAGAGTCTCTCTGGAGTCTAGTAGCACTAGGGCTAGTAAGAACAGGTCTGGCATTGTTATGTAGTGCAGCGGCAAGACCTCTCTCTGTCTCTCTCTCTTTCTTGCTCTCTCGCTCTCTAGTTTTTAATCTCAGCCTTGACCCTCATTAGAGAATGAGCTGATGCAAGTCATACATGAGCAGGTTGTTGTAGTTGTGTGTGTGTGTGTGTGTGTGTGTGTGTGTGTGTGTGTGTGTGTGTGTGTGTGTGTGCGTGTGTGTATGGAGTAAGAACTGCAGGAATAAAAAGAACTGAACATGAAGTGATGCAACCAGTGGGATTCAGGCAGAGATGCTGAACAGCTGAGAGGAGAGGACAAGCTGTCTCTAGCTTTACTCTTTATGCGGTGATCCCACACGGTATAAACTTACATCAGCATGGCTCACACTGCTGATTTGATCATGTCTAATGAAAACAATTAAACAAATCAAACAAGAAGTAAAGTTTTATTGTATAGTATATAGCAAAGCAGACTATCTGATTCGTTATAGCTTTTCTTTTTTTATTGGAAGTATTCAATGTAGTTTTAAATAATGACATTTTCCCATATATGCAATTCATGATTGTAGTCCTGTGCATCCTTCAGTTTCTCACTGAAAAGTTACAGGTTTGTATAGAAGGTTGTATATGTGCTTACCACCCAAAATAGCTAGCAAGCAGCATATACGGTATTGTCACAGCCCGCGGTCAACACACAATTCATGCTGCTTAGCTACAATTAGCCTGACAGGCACAATATGAACAGACTGCCCCAGAATGTTCAATATTACTTTTATAGAAGTATATTTTAGGGTCAGTGGTGGTCTATTGGTATAGGGCAAAGGATTGCTGATCCTAAGGTTGGGGGTTCGAGTCCCACTCTCCACAAGGTTGTCACTGTCCCCCCCCCCAGTGCGGCTAACTGGGTTATCAAAGGCGGGCCAAGTCTCTCACTGTCTATGGTGAGAGGCATGTAAAAGAACCATTGCTGACTTTCGTAAAGAGTAGCTGCAAAGTCGTCAGCGTGTTTCTGTCCCTTGCTAAAAAGGGTTGTGACAGGAAGGGCATCCGACGTAAAAACTGCTGCCAAATCAAACGTGCAAATCAGATGATTCGCTGTGGCGACTCCCGAGTAAAAGGGAAAAAGCCGAAAGGAAGACAGACAGACAGAGGTATATTTTAGGATCAGTGGTGGTCTATTGGTATAGGGCGCAGGAATGCTGAGCCTAAGGTTGGGGGTTCGAGTCCCACTCTCCACAAGGTTGCCAATGACCCCCCCCCCATCCCCCCCCCCAGTGCTGATAACTGGGTTATCAAAGGCCGGCCATGTCTCTCACTGTCTATGGTGTGAGGTTCATGTAAAAGAACCATCGCTGACTTTTGACAAGAGTAGCTGCAAAGCCATCGGCATGTTTCAACTCGGGAGTCTGAGTCCCCTGAGGCAGTTCATTCACAGTAACGTTTTGGTAACTTCTGTAGCGGCATTGGAACCCAGTCGTATCGGCACTTGCTCTTCCATTGGATCCTTCCGGTGGCGCCAAGAGGGGGGACTTGCTGCTTGTGTAACAGCCTGTCCTCCATTACTCCCTACCCCAGCTCTGCACACAAGAGAGTATCACCAGCCGGGATACTAGCCAGAGCGCAGCCATAGTCCTTCGGGACTGACGGAGGCCTACTACTTTTATATTTGTCAGATTGTGTTCGCAATTAAATTACATTTAGGGTAATTTTATACTATTGCAATAACATATATACAGGGATTCCTCGCTAATTTGCGCTTCAATTCATTTGGCTTCAGTGCACTCTGTTTTTTTTTTAATATTCATCAAATTTAAAAAAAAATAAAGAAATTAAGGAAGAATGGGGGTGTAAGTTAAGGAAAATGCCATAAAAAAATGCCAAATATGCAAAAACCTTCAAAAACAAAACAAAACAAAAAAAAAACAACCCAAAACCCCCAAACAAAACTCCTTCCATTTTTATGTGAGGTGCGCGTCTGTATGTGTGTGTATTTATATTTTATTTACATCTTACGCATTATTTTTGAATGTTTAATTTTTATTATAACCATTTATAGAGTTGAATATGTATTTATTGATATTATATACGTACACATATACATGTACGTATACGTCAGTCAGGTGGGGTTGATCCTGCTTCACGTAATTCGACGGTCGCAGGGAGATCCTGGTCCCAATGAACTGCAGAAAGTGAGGGATCCCTGTATTGTGAAAATGCACTGCTGTTTTATTGGAGTTTGTGATGGTCAAACTAGACTAGAACTGTGTCAAGTCGATTTCTGTGCACTATGAGCATTTATTATCTGGACGTTTATATAGTAGCATCGGCGGCACGGTGGCGTAGCGGTTAGCACGTCCGCCTCACAGCAAGAAGGCCCGGGTTCGATTCCCGGCCTGGGCGTTTCTGTGTGGAGTTTGCATGTTCTCCCCGTGCTTGTGCGGGTTTCCTCCGGGTGCTCCGGTTTCCCCCGCAATCCAAAGACGTGCACTGTAGGTTAATTGGCCGTTCTAAATTGACCGTAGTTTCTCTCCTGCAGCGGCACTGGAACCCAGTCGTATCGGCACTTGCCTTTCCATTGGATCCTTCTGGTGGCGCCGAGACAGGGGGGGAGTTGCTGCTTGGGTAACAGCCTGTCCCTCATTACTCCCTACCCAGGCTCTGTGCACTGGGGAGTATCACCAGTCGGGATACCAGCCAGAGTGCAGCCATAGTCCTTCGGGACTGACGGAGGCCTACGCTATATAGTAGCAACATCTTGTGAAATTATTTATTTTGCAACATTTCACACTTAAACAGTGAAAACATCTACACGGTTATCATATAAAAATTCTAGTTATACAGGTCCACAACAGCTGCTGTAGCAATTAACAGCAGATGTAAAAGTAATAATTTTCTAATTAAGGTGTAGAAATGTAGAAACCGATAGCCTTTAATGGTGCCACGTCAACTGTTTAACAGAACAGTTTGCAATCAACTTCTCATGTTTCTAGTACACCGTCCCCATCAAATTATATTTCTCGTTTTATTGTATTGGCAGCATGGTCTCGCCTCACTGCAGGAAGGCTCTGGGTTCCCGGGTTCGAGTGTTTCTGTGTGGAGTTTGCAGGTTCTCCTTATGCTTGCATGGTTTTCCTCCAAATACTCCGGTTTCCTCCAGAGACCTGCAGGATAAATTAATTGGCAGTTCCAACTTGACCCTAGATTTGAATGTGAGTGTGAATAAAAATGTTGTGTGTAGCCCTGAGATGGTCTTTGCAAGCTGTTTAGGGTGTACCCAGAGAGAAGCACCAGCATCTCCATGAGCTTATTAGATTAAACGCTTCAGCATATTAAACGAGTCAGTGTAATTTGAGGGAGAAATTTGGTGACTGCAGGTCTGAAGGCTTAAAATGTAATTATAAAATTAAAAATTAAAAGGCTTGGCAAATTTAGTCTTAACCTGTTTCTCCATTACATTCTCTCCATGAATGGTAATCTAGATTGTAATACATGCTCCTTTTCAATAATTGCTCTTTTGATCCAACAAACCTATTAAGCTTATTAATGAGAATCATGCACACACACACACACACACACACACACACACACACACACAAAAGAGAAGGACGATCAATACTTCATACTGCTTTAATTAGCGAAAAAGAAAGCCCATTTGAACTTCTCTACCTGTGTCTCGTAGTGTTGAATTTCAGAAACCATCTCTTGGCTTTGAGACACGCCCACACACCCTGTCTTGATCTTGTTAATTTTCTCTCCCTCCTTATCACTCATGCACTCTTTTCTCAGCTATGTTTGCATATCATAACTACTTAAGTGTGTCATTATTTAGAAATTGAAACAAGTTAAGCATGTTGTGGTTGTGAATACTGATTCAGATGGTATTTGAGAATAAAAACTTGCAAAAACCACAATTGTTTTGACCTGCTTGGTTTCTCGTAGTACTTGGAATTCATTCAGACACAATGTTGAGCACCATGATGGTCACTGAGTGTATACTGTGAAAAACTGAAGCACACTTACTTTGACACAATAGAGAAGCATGTGTGTGTGTGTGTGTGTGTGTGTGTGTGTTGCCCTTGAGCAAATCTGATATAACCATGCCCTCAAGCCTCAGTAACAGTAGATATCAGGTGTGCTCATTATGCCACACATGCACACAGACAAACACACACATACTCTCTCTCTCTCTCTCTCTCTCTCTCTCTCTCTCTCTCTCTCTCTCTCTCTCTCTCACACACACACACACACACACACACACACACACACACACACACACACCCTTGCTCTCTGAGAAAGGAGTGAGTGAGTGATAAGGAGGGAGAGAATATTGCAATGGTGTTTACAATCTAAATGTTAATTCCACACACACACACACACACACACACACACACACACACACACACACACACACACACACACACACACACACACATTTACTGCTATCTAGTCAGTTGTCACTAATTTATCTATGGCTGGGCGTCCTTAATGTTTAATTTTTTTTAAATTCCTGAGTTCGATCACTGCTTTGCATGGCATGTTTGTCCCAAGGAGTAATTTCTTTGCTTTTTTTAAACTTTTTATTTTTTTTTATTGAATACTGTATACATATGCACAAATGCAAACAATATGAAGGAGATGTATACACTATACAAAAATATTGCTACCCAACCTTATCTCACATTTTTTAAATATGTTCTGGACTAGATTATTGCAAAAGCAACAGTCAGTGTTCAAACATTTCATCATAATTTTTTTCCATAGTCTATTCCTCATTTTGACAAAATAAAAGGACATCATGGAAAAAACAAACAAACAGCAACAACAAAGACAAACAAACAAAAAAGTGAAGGAGGTGACTAGCACTCAGACATTACTTGTATTAGTAACGGCCATCCCTGAATAAACGAGGATGTTTTCAGCTGAATTCTTGCTGTAGTTTTCTCCATAATATAGATATTTTTTTACCTTGTCTCTCTATTGCGCTGTGCTGCGAGGCTGTGTTTTTAACTGTGCCTATAAATAACCTCAATAATTTAATGATGTTGTTATTGTCGAGATTTTCATAGGAGTTTATTGTGCCAATTAGTAATCCCTAAAACAATTAAAAATAAAAAAGAAAAGGTCCAAAGACCAAAGTCACAAATTCTCCAGTTTTATTTCTTGGCCACAGGTCCCTGTTACAAATGTATATTTCTGTGTATGTGCAGCTGATCCAAAGTGGTGCAGTTATTTTCATTCATTCATTTTCTGAACCTCTTAAACCTAATTAGGGTTGTGGAGAGGCTCATCTCCATCTCAGTCAACTTTGAGCGAGGGCAGAGTACACCCTGAACAGCTTGCCTGGTCATCACAGGGCAGAAACTTGTTGATGGATATGTAGCTACTCTTTACGAAAGTCTGCAATGGTTCTTGTACAGCCTCCCACCACAGACAGTGAGAGACATGGTCGGCCTTTGATAACCCCGTCACAGCGACACTGTCTGGAGAGCAGTGACAACCCGTCGATAGCGGCCTTGAACCCCTGACCTTGGAATCAGTAAACCACCACCCTACCCCTGGGTCACCAATATTATTGACATCATCATCATCATCATCATCATCATCATCATCATCATCATCATCATCATCATCATTATCATCGTTGTTTTGCATTTAGCTGCAATTACTTGATGCTAAAGCCAGAGAGAAAGAACTTCTGATTTTAGTCCTCATTTCCTGACCCAAGTCGAAATAAGACACTTTGGGAGAAGAGAAGGGCATTTAGTTCATCAGAGTCCCTATGAAGACATGCCAGGCTTGTTTATATTTCATGTTTCTCTATAGCATAAAATTAGCAAATAGGCAATTCATAGGAGAATGGACAGAATGAGCTGTGCTTTTTCTGACTCCTCATCATCTAAAGCTTTCTCCTCTGAAATGACTGAAGAACATGTAGGAAATAAGCTTTGGCAGATCTTTTGAAGAGCCTTTGGGACTGAGCAGCCTGTGCCAGCATGCCATGCCATGCAGCTGCTAGTTCACAGTCTGCCTTCTAATATAACCATTTTCCCATGATAATATAACTGATTATGATTTTTTGGTGTAAATGTTATAGTGGTAAAGCAGCACAGGTTTCTAACTCCTATATTATATTAATGCTCCATGAAGTTAAATGTGTGTTGATTTGCTTGTTATATAACGGGAAGCCTTTAAAAAACTGTTTAAACCTATAATCTTTCTTGATTAATTTTCACCAACATTCATTTGCCACAAAAAGATTTGACTCATTTACATTATACAGTCCCCAGGACAGCGAACTGGGTTATCAAACCCGGCCATGTCTCTCACTGTCTATGTTGTAAAAGAACCATTGCTGCTTTCATCAAGAGTAGCTGCATAGCCATCAGTGTGTTTCTGCCCTGCGATGGCCAGACAAGCTGTCTAGGGTGTACACCTGGACTCAGCTGGGATGGGCGTCAGCCTCCCCAGGACCCTAATTAGGATTAAGCGGTTACAGATTGAATCTATCGTATTTGACGTGATAAGCACCCAGGGCGCTTAAAAAAATGAAGTGGATGGGTGGGTGGGCGCTTATTAAAATGTTACCAGCGGAGTGGAACGGTCAGTGCTTATTACCATCGAGGTGGAAAACATGAATAATAACAGAACAATAAAAGAGTTTTACTGGTATTTGTGTTATTAATTTTGTGGTATCAACCAAACTACTTACATGAAAGCTGAAAATAAACAGAAAAGAGCATAGATTTAAAAAAAGGCCCCTTACTTTTCCTTCCCTTTAAACATTTCGTTTAAACATTTTCCTGGAAGTAAAATGAGCCAATCAACACTGTCAACTTTAGCACATGGCACGTTGAACCAATCAACAGAAACAAAAGCAAACAGAAACAAAAGCACATGGCCAGGAACATGCTTAAATTTATGAAATTAGTGAGCAGGAGAATCGGGTGAAAAATCCTTGTCATCACTTTCTGATAGGTCCATATCTGGCTCATCGCTCCATTCATTCAGAGCATCCCATAGTTTTTCTGTAGCAGTTTCTAATGGTTCATCTTGTTGGACATTTACCAAGAGAACACAGCAAAATATTTTCCTGTTTTTTTAAAGCACGGTGGAAAAATCAAATGTGTTGTTACTAATTATAGACATTCCCCAATGGCAGGGGGTCTTGAAATACTGTGTAAACTCACTTTTACAGGCAGTAAGTCTGTTGGGTTTTTACACCTGAGTCTCGTGGCTCATCAGGCCAGTGCTTATCCCCGGTGTCCATAGCGTGAAGCGACCAGGAGTTCAACTCCCCCAGGATGGGACGCTAGTCCATCGCAGGTTACCTTCCCAGTATATTTTTACTGGTACCCATTTATACTGCTGGGTGAACAGAAGCACACTTGTGGTTGAGACCTTGCCCAGGGGTCTTAGCACAGTGAGGGTCTCAGTGCGATTCGAACTCACAACCTCCCGATCATGAGCGCAGCATCCTAACCACTACGCCACCGGCACCACACTTTTACAGGCAGTGAACGCCCCATTTTACTGTTACAGAGACTGATCGAATAAAATTGATCTATGTTTGATCTATGATTTTGCTCCCTGTACACACGGGCGGTTATTAGACGTAAGATAAAACACTGGTTGGGGGGGCTCATTACATTGAATGCGGTATATGTTAGTCTGACGCTTGGACAATGTTCACCTCTTCGATACCACAGAGAGTTGCGCTCCATCCCCACAATACTACCGGTCTTGCGGATCAGTTTGTTCAGTTTGTTTGTGTCGGCAACCCTCAGCCTGCTATCCCAGCATGCAACATAATAAAGGATAGCGCTAGGCACAACAGCCTCATCGAACATCCTGTGTAGTGTCTGACAGATGATAATGACCTGAACCTCCTGAAAAAATACAGACGGTTCTGGCCCTTCTTGTAAAGTGCGGTAGTGTCCTGAACCCAGTCCAGTTTATTGTCAATATGAACTGCAAGGTATTTGTAATCCTCCATCATTTCAACATTGTCGTCCTGGATGGAAACAGGGGTCACTAGTGTATTGGATCTCCTAAAATCCACAATCTTTTGTCACATTAAGCTGCAGAGGATCGAAGGAAGGCCATGTCTTTCACTGTCTGTGATGAGAGGCATGTAAAGAACCATTGTTGATTTTCATCAAGAGTAGACTGCATTTCTGTCAGCAATGGCCTAGCGAGCTGTTTCAGGGGGTACTCTGCCCTCATTCAGTCGGCTGAGATGGGCGCTAGCCTCGTCATTACCCTAATTAGGGTAAAGTATTTCAGGAAATGAATGAATTCATGAGTTTTATGTGTCACTACTCTCACACGTTTAGTTTTTAAAAGTTTAGAAGTTCGAGTGCATGAAATGTGTTCATGCTGTGTATTTTTCTTCAATTTTTTTGGCTATGGTGTATCTGTCTCACAATTTTCATTTTTTTATTGAACTCCTATATTGTGCCCATGTGTTTAATTTATGTGCCTGCTCAATGGATAAGCCAGCAAAGCACTTTCTGCTTTAGTTACAGCTCACTTTAAGTAGGTCTATAATTTAATCTTAATAATTAACACAGCCCTCGTGAGAAATATTTTTGCAACCCAGTCTCCTTTACCAGCTCTGCTTCTTCAGAACTTCATAGAAATGTGGAAGATTTACAAAATTAATTATTTCACAATGTCTTAAATAATTTGAAATACAATGTGAGTATGATTTATATATTTGAATGCGAATGTAATATTAATGTGTGAAAATATACCGGAAGGGTATTACAGTGTGTTTTTCAGGGTGAAATACTGTCATTACTACCAATCAACAGATAGTTGGTCTGGACATATAGTCTAGTCCAGGGGTGTCAAACTCATGCCTCAAAGGGCCATGTGGCTGCAGATTTTTGTTTCAACCAAGCAGCAGCACAACTGACTTTGCTCATTTACTGGTAAACAAATGACTTGTGTCTTGAGGCAGCTGATTGGTCAATCTGTGTGCTCTTTACAGAGACTGACCAATCAACTGCCTCAAGACTCAGATCGGTTGTTTAAATGAGTCAGGTCAGGTGTGCTGCTGCTTGGTTGAAATAAAAACATGCAGCCACATGGATTCTTGTGGCATGAGTTTGACATGTCTGTCTGTCTTCTTTTCGGCTTTTTCCCTTTTACTTGGGAGTCGCCACAGCGAATCATCTGATTCGGCAGAGGTTTTTACGTTGGATGCCCTTCCTGTCACAACCCTTTTAGCAAGGGACAGAAACACGCTGACGACTTTGCAGCTACTCTTTACGAAAGTCAGCAATGGTTCTTTTACATGCCTCACACCATAGACAGTGAGAGACATGGCCCGCCTTTGATAGCCCAGTGACAACCTTGTGGAGAGTGGGACTCAAACCCCCAACCTTTGGATCAGCGATCCAGCACCCTATACCACTAGACCACCGGCATGAGTTTGACATGTGAAGTCTAATTGGTAGGAAGGCTCGAAATTTTTTAACTACCAATGGTAGAGGGGTAGATATGTGCTGATAACAATTTGGGATGTTATCAGCCAATCAAAGTGTCCCACATATCATTTTATGCTAATTTATGCAAATTAGTTGCAAATTAGCCACCATTTTTGAAAATTACAGTTTTTGCTGCAAATCACTCAAACATACCTACATTTGCACCTGAATATGTCTTGAACCTGTGTTGTCAGAGTCACAAAACACTATTACACTGTTTATTTGATTTGCACACACTATTTCCCACCAAAACTTACATAGGAAAATAAAACTAGAGCTTAACTGTGAACTTAAACAACTACTGTATCTACAAAATCTCAGGTTCTTCTTCTTCTTCTTGTTCTTTTCCTTTGGGCTGCTCCCTTCAGGGGTCACTACAGCGAATCATCTGCCTCCATCTCACCCTATCCTCTACATCTTCTACTCTTACTCCAACTACGTTCATGTCCTCCTTCACCACATCCATAAATCTTCTCTTTGGTCTTCCTCTAGAGTCTAGACCTTCTGCCTGGTAGTTCCAACCTCAGCATCCTACTACCAATATACTCACTATCCCTCCTCTGTACATGTCCAAACCATCTCAATCTAGCCTCTCTGACTTTGTCTGCAAAGCATCTTACATGTGCTGTCCCTCTGATGTACTCATTCCTGATCCTATCCATCCTCGTTACTCCCAAAGAGAACCTCAACATTTTCATCTCTGCTACCTCCAGCTCTGCCTCCTGTCTTTTCCCCAGGGCCACTGTTTCTAAACCATACAACATTGCTGGTTATTCTGAGTTAATGACTTCATACATCGAGAGAGGTAGAAGCATGAGAGGGACTGAAATATTTACAAAAATTCTATTTGCATAATGGCGGCCTTGATTTGCATATATGGAGATAGAAGTATGTTTAAGTATGCTTTGACAAAAGTTAATTAATTTTCAAAATAGTGGCCAATATGCAGTAAATTTCAATGAATTTGCATAAGAATGTGCGTGGGGCACTTATTGGGCTGTTAACATCCAAATTGTTATCTACACATCACACATATTACACATTATCCACCCGTCTAATCACAGTAATTGGGAAATTATTTCGGGGGGTGGGGGTGGGGTGCATGGGAACCTCTACCACCAACTAGACTATTACTGCTGCTTATTCAAAGACCCCACACAACAGAACAACGAGGCCATACTTACATGTAACTGGGGCATGTGGTCTGCCATATGGTTGTGTTTTCCTAAGTATTATTTAAGTCCTCAGTTCATTAGAAATTTGGATACTAAAGTACACAATATTAATAGTACCTCCTCAATTTCTGCTATCAGATGCTCTGTAGCTCTCCTTGTTTTATCACTGAGTTCAGTTAAACTGGTCTTCTGCAGAGTATAGCTGCTTTATAGTTCTGTACTCGTACCTATTGTTTTGTTATCTAAGATTAGTACAGCACATGACGAGTGATCAGTCACTGCAACAGCATCTGTTCCCCAGAAATCAGGATTTGATATGTTCCACCTCTCTGGATTCTGCAGCTACTGATGCAAATTAAGCACTGTGTCATATGTCTCTCTCTCTCTCTCTCTCTCTCTCTCTCTCTCTCTCTCTCTCTCACACACACACACACACACACACACACACACACACACACACACACTTGCCCTAAACCTGGAGTCTGTCAGTGTGCCTCCATCATCCTTTATATTTCTTGTACCTGATCCCTTTCTGCAGAGCAACAATAAGCAGGTTCTACATATAAACCTTTCCAGCAAAATGATAACACCGACCCAGAAATGCAGAGGTTTTTCCCTTCACATGCAACTAACTTTACATAAGCTTTACAGTGACGGTTATGTTATTCAGTGCTGGTTTGGGCAGCTTGGCTATGTAAGTCACTCTCCTTTCCTTCTCTTCTGTCCGTCTGGGTTCAGTTCACGATGATCCAAAGTGCTGATTTTGTCATGCCTCTATAGTTTATTCCCTTAACCACTGTCCTCTAAAAATAATGTTGTAGTAATTCTTCTTCACCTCTCCACGGGCTGTTTGACAGATTAAATAGAACCTTCTGGAGGCATAATTAAGGTTTAATAGATTCAAACCCCTGAAGGGGCTTTTTCCCCTTTGTCTGAGATGAGTGAGGAGTCAGATGAGTCTTGAAGGAGGCTTGTGGTTAAACTTTTCAGATTTCTTACTACTTATTACCTTCAACATGTTTGGGGGTTTTGTGTATATATATATATATATATATATATATATATATATATATATATATATATATATATATATATATATATATATATATATATATATATATAGTGTGTGTGTGTGTGTGTGTGTGACTTTAGTCAGGATAATCGAAAAATAGTCAGAATATAAAGATATTAAAATGTATTTTTTTATATTTTTTATTCTGATTATTGTTTAAAAACATTGCAGTAACACTACATAGTAACTTATTATTTTAATGTGGCATGTAGTAAACATATTTAGTGTTATTTTGTTGTTGTTTCTTTTCTCCAAAGACAGCAAAGGTGCTTTAGATTCCTCCAATGTCTGTGAGCTACAGATTGTTTGTGGCAGATGGACAGATGGTGATTGGCAAGGGCCTGTGTACGTCAAGTGTGAAGGGCAAGCAGGGGCAATGAGGCTTTACCAATAAAGTGTGCAACTCAACCTTGAAAGCATAAAGATAAACCATAAAAATGTTTTTTCTCTTGTATTTCCATTAAAACCCTCGGCTTATCAGCATTACCTTAATTCTCAGCTTCCTCTCCTCCTGTAATGGCAAGAAATACATTTTCTACTTAACACAGCCAAACCACACGGTATCCATTGAAAATATATACATGTACTGTATTTTCATGTCATTTAACAATATATACCGTCATGTTGGTTCATTATATCATGAACTCAGTGTACCATCAGTCTAATTAGAGATTTAGTTCAATATGTAAAAAAAAAAAAAAAAAAAACAGAATACATGTGTATGAATGACAAGGACCCAAGAGGAACGGTGAGGTTACAAGGAGCAGAGATAAGGAAGGTGGAGGATTTTAAGTACTTAGGCTCAACAATGCAGAGCAATTGGAGAGTGTGGAAAAGAGGTGAAGAAGCGTGTGCAGGCAGGTTGGAATGGATGGAGAAAAGTGTCCGGTGTGATGTGTGATAGGAGAGTATCGGCAAGAATGAAAGGAAAAGTGTACAAGACGGTGATGAGGCCAGCCATGTTGTATGGTTTAGAAACAGTGGTCCTGGGGAAAAGACAGGAGGCAGAGCTGGTGGTCGCAGAGATGAAAATGTTGAGGTTCTCTTTGGGAGTAATGAGGATGGATAGGATCAGGAATGAGTACATTCGAGGGATAGCACATGTTAGATGTTTTGGAGACAAAGTCAGAGAGGCTACATTGAAATGGTTTGGACATGTACAGAGGAGGGATAGTGAATATATTGGTAGTAGGATGCTGAGGTTGGAACTACCAGGCAGAAGGCCTAGAGGAAGACCAAAGAAGAGATTTATGGATGTGGTGAAGGAGGACATGAAGGTAGTTGGAGTAAGAACAGAAGATGCAGAGGATAGGGTGAGATAGAGGCAGATCATTTGCTGTGGTGATCCCTGAAGGGAACAGCCGAAAGGAAAAGAAGAAACGTGTTGTTTTTTGAAGATGTAGGCATTTATTCTTCTTTTTTAAGATAGTCAATGACCCAGCGTATAATGCCAGGGGAAGTGCCTTCTACCACCTGGTGCCAGCACAAAGAAGAGCATAGTGAGAGATGGTGGGTCCAATCAAGTGGTGTTAATTTGTCAATAGGGGCAGTGTGTCGATGAAGTGTGAGAAATTGTTTAATGTAGCTGGACAATGGTTCTTTTTTAGCCTTTGGAGGCATGTGAAAGCCATTGGGGTGAGTGGCAGCAAAGGGATGGTATGGGAGAATTTGCGAAAATTGAAAGCATGTTTTGCAGCTGCATTTTGGATTACGGCGATCAGATGGTATAGTGGTCCACTAGCCTGGATAGAAATGGGTGGGTTATTCATAATCTTTACTGCAGAGACCTTCATATGTGAGGCAGTTTAGTAAAGTGAGGTGAGAAGGACAGTTGGTTGTCCATGGTTACTATAAGGCTGCATGTAGTAACAGATGGTGAGGTGTACTTTATATATGGTTGTTGACAAGGCCTTGGAGCAAATTATCTTCCTGGACTTTTCTCTATGCTGCACTAGCTATGTCTGCTATTCGTATGAACACTTTATTGGGAACATTTGTGCGCTATCTGTTCCAGTCAAGTGGCAGCAGCTCTATGCACAAAGTCATGCAGATACCGAGTAACAGAATCTTAGTAATGTTCACGTCAAACATGTCTCGAGAAGGTCGAATCTTTGTTACTTTGACCATTGGTCTACTTTCAGAAACTGCTGATCTCCTGGGAATTTAACACCAAACAGTCATCAGCAGGGATGCCACCTGTCTTGCTTGAGGCTGCTGCTGGTGTTATCTTGTAAGGAAGACTTTCTTGGCACACATTTGGCTTCTTAATAGCAATCAGTCTTTGCTTGAATGCCACAACCCATTTTCTCATCGTTGCTGACCATGCACATTCTTTTTTTGGTTCGTTCCTAAAAAGGCTGCTTCCAGCATACCAATGCACCAAGTCAACAAAGGTCACCAAGCCATAACTGGTTCCATAAACACCACAATGAGTTCAGTGTACACAATGGCCTTCGCAGACACCAAGTCCATGTACATTAGTGTGAGAGGTGAAATAGGTAGAGCTGTCAAAATGTCATTGTTACGCCTTCAAACTTTCACACTGCTTTTAAAGGATGCAGAACTTGTATAAAATTGTGTTTATTGTTAAACCGGGCAGAGATATCCGAAGCTCAGTCCAAGCTCAGTGTCGGACAGGCACAGGTCAAACAGATGAACAGTTCATCAAAGGCAGGGCAAACTTACAGTAGTGGAACCGGCAGGAATAGGTCGATAGTCAATATCATTCCAATAAACATGAGTATTCAATATCACAGGCCAGGATAAAGATCAGGAACATAAACAAAACATGTGATATATACAAGCACTCACATAAAGGTTAAGCTGAGTACCAGCAATGAGGATACAATAACAGTGGTTCTTGCTTCACTTTAAAGGTAATGTCTGTTGGGCTTTTTATACCCGATCCATAGCGGCTCATCAGGCTGGTGCTTATCCCTGGTTTCTGTAGCGTTAAGTGACTAGGAGTACAACTCCTGGATGGGACGCTAGTCCATCGCAGGTTACCTTCCCAGTATTTTTACTGGTACCCATTTATACTGCTGGGTGAACAGAGGCACACTTGTGGTTGAAACCTTGCCCAGGGGTCTCAGCAGAGTGGGGGTATAACTGGGATTTGAACACACATCCTCCTAATCATGAGCACAGCACCCTAACCGCTACGCCACCGGCCCCACTTCACTTTACTTTGGGTGCGTTTACTGTATTTCGTTTTATATGAAAGCTGCACAGATTGTCTACAATTGAACCATAACTGTCTGCATATGTTTCCCATGAACTGAGTCAGCTTGCTGGGGGTGTCTTGTAGTCTTTCTTCAGAAAAACCTAGAAGTGCCTGCTGCTCTGCAACAAATTTCCATAGATACTGTGCTGGATATGGAAGAAAACAAGAGGGAACTGGGACAAAACCTAACTATCAGGGATCCCAGATCTCCGCTATTTAGCGGAATACTGCTATTTTTACTCACCTATTTAGCGGAATTCCACTATTTTTACTTGCCAAAGTGATAATTACAGGGATCCCTCACTTTCCATGATTAATTGGGACCGAGATCCCCATGTAACCACTGATATCCACAGAGTAGGGTCAACGACTGACGTATACATACATGTATATGTGTGTATAATATCAATAAATACACATTCAATGCTATAAATGCTTATAATAACAATTATACATTAAAAAATAATGCATAAGATATAAATAAAATATAAATACATACACATACAGATGCGCGCATGCACACCTCACAACAATGTAACTAGTTTTGATGGGAGGTTTTGGGTTGTTTTATGTTTTGTGTTTGTTTGGGTTTTTTACTTGCATAATTGTCCTTGTTTTTGTGGCATTCTCCTTAACTTTTCCCCCTATTCTTCCTTAATTTCCTTATTTTTTAATTCAATGAATATTTAAAAAAAAGAAGCACGAAGTAGCGGGGGATCAGTTGTATTTATAATATATGCTCCCTTGAGCCCCAGCTGAAATATTTAGTTTCCTCTATTTCTGAACCCGTTTCCTCTATTTTTTCTAAACCTCACTGGGATCCCTGAAGTATGTGCAGTACATTTAAATAATATGTGGTGAATTCATAAATGCAGATTATACAGTACATTTGTCTCCCACCCCCCAGGAATGGCTCCGAAAGTTTTGTTTGTTGTTTCCTGTTTTCCGATACTCACTCACTTCCTCAATTACTTGCCGAGGCGATTAATCCTATCAGGGTTACAGGAAGACTCAAGCCTTTCTCAATCCACATTCTTCAAAGGCAGGATATAATCCTGAACAGCTCACTAGCCCATGCCAATACCCACACAACCATTCATACTCATGACCACACCTAGAGGTAATTCTGAACAGCCGATGAGCCGAATGTGCGTTTCTGTGGACTGTGGGAGGATACTGGAGGACTTGAAGGAATTTCACGGAAGCACAGAGAGAACATACGCCACACAAAACTATCAGAGCTTTGGACTTGACCCCAGCACCTTCTTGCTGTGAGGCAGACATGCGGCACCGCCATCCCACTTGTCTTGCAATAGTGCAATGAAATTTCTGCGAGTGATTAGAGTGGTGTTAAAGTGATCAAGACAGTTTTTGTTTGAAGTTGCATTACCATTCTTTGCTAGATTACTGAGTGAACCTTTCTGCCATGTCTAAATTCCTTTTCAGTTACACAACAGAACATGTACCTTCTGCTGAGGTCACTTATGTAACATGTAGGAATCTTTGCCTCAGTAACTTCAGTGTCTGTTCACCTGAGTTTAAATTTTGTTTGAGCAGGATTCCAGCCGAACAAAGTGGCAGTGGGGCATGATGGATTAGATATCATAAATGTGGTGTGGTTGTGGTTGTGTAAAGATTTGTAGCGGGAATGACAATCTCTTGCTGGCACAAAGGACTTGGCTTTTGTTTTTAGCTGCATGTTAAACTCTTACATGAAGGCAAACAAAAATAGTGTCTGAACCATCTTCCTTATTCCTTCATGTACTGCAAAACAGTCACCATTATATTAACCTTTCAATAAAATTTGGGAATACTCATCACAAAACTTTTAGCTCAAGCCAGGCTATGCAGCTACTCTTGTTGAAAGTCAGCAATGGTTCTTTTACATGAACCTCTCACCAGAGACAGTGAGAGACATGGCCGGCCTTTGATAACCCAGTTAGCCACACTGGGGGAACAGTGACTGGGGGAACATTGAGTGTGGGGCTTGAACCCCCCCCCCCCCAAACTTGGGATCAGTGATCCAGAATCTTACCACCAGCCCATCACTGCCCTTGTCAACATTTTTGACAGTTAAATTTTTCTCCTCAATTATTACAATGTGTTACAATTAGATGCCAATTGTGATTGAACATGCAAAGCGCGGTAAAGCACAGGAAAGTTTTGCAGAGTGTAACGGATCTTGATGTGCCATCGTATGAGATATTGATGAACTTGGCAACACAGTTCCTTCATACTTTATCTCCTGGATGCACCCTGCCTCCTGTTTTATATCCCAATCATGCTTCACGTATGCTCATAAATCGAGATCTCTGTGCTTTTTCGAATCGTGGAAATCGAGGGCAACAGTATAAACCTGGGGTAAATAGGGACCTACGCAATATCACCTCAATATATATATATATATATATATATATATATATATATATATATATATATATATATATATATATATATAGATATACACAGGGATCCCTCACTACTTCGCTGTTCAATTCATGCGGCTTCAGTGCATCGCGTTTTTTTTTTTTAATAAATAAATAGATATTCATCCAATTAAAAAATAGGGAAATAAAGGAAGAATAGGGGAAAAAGTTAAGGAAAATGAAACAAAAACAAGGCCAATTGTGCAAAAAACCCAAACAAACACAAAGCAAAAAACAATCGAAAATCTCCCATCAAAACTACTTACATTGTTGCATCAGTGTGTGCACCACATCTGCGCGTGTGTGTGCGTGTGCATATGTATGTGTGTCATCTTCTTCTCATGCAATACCATCTGTATGTGTGTGTACTAATATTTTATTTACATCTTATGTTATTTTTTTAATATTTAATTGTTATTACAAGCATTTATAGCATTTAATATGTATTTATTGATATTATAGACACACACATATACATGTCAGAAAATGTCAGTCAGGGGGGTTGGGGGGATGATTCTACTTCGCGGATTTCGATAGTCGCGTACGGATCGTGGTCCCAATGAACCGCAGAAAGTGAGGGATCCCTGTATGTGTGTGTGTGTATATATATATATATATATATATATATATATATGTATATATACTGGTCCTTCTAAAAAAATTAGCATATTGTGATAAAGTTCATTATTTTCTGTAATGTACTGATAAACATTAGACTCATATATTAGATATATTTTAGATTAATTACACAAAACTAAAGTAGTTCAAGCCTTGTATTGTTTTAATATTGGTAATTTTGGCAAAAAAGTAAAGAAAAACCAAAAATCCCGATCTCAAAAAATTAGCATATTTCATCTGACCAATAAAAAAGTGTTTTTAATACAAAAAAGTCAACCTTCAAATAATTATGCTCAGTTATGCACTCAAAACTTGGTCGGGAATCCTTTTGCAGAAAGGACTGCTTCAATGTGGCGTGGAATGGAGGCAATCAGCCTGTGGCACTGCTGAGGTGTTATGGAGGCCCAGGATGCTTCGATAGCGGCCTTAAGCTCATCCAGTGTTGGGTCTGGTGTCTCTCAACTTTCTCTTCACAATATCCCACAGATTCTCTATGGGGTTCAGGTCAGGAGAGTTGGCAGGCCAATTGAGCACAGTAATACCATGGTCAGTAAACCATTTAGCAGTGGTTTTGGCACTGTGAGCAGGTGCCAGGTCGTGCTGAAAAATGAAATCTTCATCTCCATAAAGCTTTTCAGCAGATGGAAGCATGAAGTGCTCCAAAATCTCCTGATAGCTAGCTGCATTGACCCCGCCCTTGATAAAACACAGTGGACCAACACCAGCAGCTGACATGGCACCCCAGACCATCACTGACTGTGGGTACTTGACACTGGACTTCAGGCATTTTGGCATTTCCTCCTCCCCAGTCTTCCTCCAGACTCTGGCACCTTGATTTCCGAATGACATGCAAAATTTTCTTTCATCCGAAAAAAGTACTTTCTTCTGCCGCTGTTTCTGGTTCAAAAGTAGCTTGACCTGGGGAATGCGGCACCTGTAGCCCATTTCCTGCAACCGCCTGTGCACGGTGGCTCTGGATGTTTCTAATCCAGACTCAGTCCACTGCTTCCACAGGTCCCCCAAGGTCTGGAATCGGCCCTTCTCCACAATCTTCCTCAGGGTCCGGTCACCTCTTCTGTTTTTGTGCAGTGTTTTCTGCCACACTTTTTCCTTCCCAGACGTCCCACTGAGGTGGCTTGATAGAGCACTCTGGGAACAGCCTATTCACTCAGAGATTTCTTTCTGTGTCTTACCCTCTTGCTTGAGGGTGTCAATGATGGCCTTCTGGACAGCAGTCAGGTCGGCAGTCTTATCCATGATTGCGGTTTTGAGTAATGAACCAGGCTGGGAGTTTTTAAAAGCCTCAGGAATCTTTTGCAGGTGTTTAGAGTTAATTGGTTGATTCAGATGATTAGGTTAATAGCTCGTTTAGACTACCTGAACATGATATGCTAATTTTTTGAGAGAGGAATTTTGGGTTTTCATGAGCTGTATGCCAAAATCATCAGTATTAAAACAATAAAAGACCTGAAATATTTCAGTTGGTGTGCAATGAATCTAAAATATATGAAAGTTTAATTTTTATCAGTACATCACTGAAAATAATGAACTTTATCACAATATGCTAATTTTTTGAGAAAGATCTGTATATATATATATATATATATATATATATATATATATATATATAATGCTGTAGTGATGGGTACATGCCGGTACACGCTGTGTACCCTCTTGTTTTAGTGGCTGAGTTGCGTGTACTGACTTAATTTGGTCCACTTTTTAGTTGATAAATGGAAATTTCCGTGACTGTAAATAAAAAGAGGAGATGAAGTGCTAAATAGTTTCAAAGCCAAAGCTGCACTCTCCCCACGCTGCCCGCACCTCAGCCCACTTCATGTTTTTTTGACCACTACAGCACTGTGTATGTATATACAGACGCTCCCCGACTTACGTTTTTAATTGGTTCCGGACGGCTGAACCAAAGTTGAAAGTGAACATAAGTTGTTCCAGTGACGTATGATGTATGACGTGTGACGTATGACGCTCATACTCTACTATAACCCATAAATACTGTTGCTGTATCTCATAAAACACCCCTAAATCAATTATTATAAACATATATATTTATTTATTTATTATAAAAACACAGATGACTGGAGCTCTAAACGTCTGAGTGAAATGAACAGTCATGCAGTCAGTGCGGATCACCAACAATGCAACAATTCACAACCACAAACTATCTGCAGGGCACTGGAGGACTGGTGGTAGGTCACTGATCCCAATGCCAGGGGTTCAAGCCTATCAACGGGTTGTCACTGTTGTCCCCCCCAGTGCAGTAAACTGGGTTATCAAAGGCCGGCCATGTCTCTCACTGCCTATGGTGAAAGGCTGTAAAGGAACCTGCAAAGCCAACAGTGTGTTTCTGCCCTGCTATGACCTGGCAAGCTGTCCAGGGTGTCCTCTGCCCTTGCCCAAAGTCAGGTGAGATGGGCCTCCTCGCGATCTTAGTTAGGATTAATCAGCTTAGAAAATTAATGAATTTTTTATATATATGCGCGCACACACACACACACACACACACACACACACACACACACATACACACACACACACACACACACACACAGAGTTCAGTCAAAACTCAGCAGAAAATTTCTTGTTTCTCAACTATTATTTTTAGAATAACAAGGGGGTCGGCAATCTACCAGAACTCACTTACTGAATTTGCTCAGCATCATCATCAATGTCATCTTCCGCTTAATCCAGGGTCGGGTCGCAGAAGCAGCAGGCTAAGCAGTGGGCCCCAGCCATCCCTCTTCACAACTATTTCCTCCAGCACGTCCAAGGGGACGCCAAGGCGTTCCCAGACCAGCTGAGAGACATAGTCCCTCCATCGTGTTGTGGGATGACCCTGGAGTCTCTTCTTGCTTCGACATGCCCGAAACACCACAGCAGGGAGGCTTTCGGAAAGTATTCTTACCAGATGCCCGAGTCACCTTAACTGCCGCCTCTCAACGCAGAGGAGCAGCGATTCCACTCTGAGCTCCCCCTGGATGGCTGAGCCCAGCCACATGATGAAGGAAGCTCATTTCAGCCGCTTGTATCCACAATCTTGTTCTTTTAGTCATTCCCTGAAGCTCGTGACCATATGTGAAGGTTTGGAATGTAGATCGAGTGGTAAATTGAGGGCTCTGGCTCAGCTGCCTCAAGATAACTAGATTCATGTATAATTCTAATCACTCTTCTCTGAAGATGTATCATAGAGTCCACATTTATTGTATGTACATTTTTTCAATTTTCAACACAATGCAGTATAACTTATCTGGCATTTTAAATGAACAGTACATCATATATAAACATTTTTTCTTCAAAATCGCCTTTAATTTATAAAGAACACAAATAGGTTTGAATAATTTTCTTTTATAATATATTACATCTGTCTTTCAACAAAGTTTATTTCATTTTATTCTGTTTTCTTTTACAAATAATGTATTTTAATCAAACTATTTCTTTCAGGTAATTGACTCTCGTTCTACTCTATTGTAAAATTTTATATTTATAATATTATTTGCAAACATGACCTAAAATAACAAAGTGACACAATGAAGGACAGATAAGAAACCATTAACACACTTTCAATCCTCTTTGGCCTTGAATGATGAAGGGCGAAATCAAGGTCACAAGATTTTGTGCACTTATCACTTTAGGGTGCCATTACTATTGAACACTAATAGGAAATCATGGACTTTCAAAGAGACAATTTCCTCTGATCTTGAACAACCTTGAAAACTCAAACCCCAGCTATCTTTTAAAACTGTCAAGCAAGATTTTTTCTTTTATTTGGTCATGTCCATGTACTGTACAACATATCATAAGATGAGGACACGGATGAGTAAACCAGAAGTGACCGGGAGTTCAACTCGTCCTGGATGGGACGCTAGTCCATCGCAGGTTACCTTCCCAGTATATTTTTTCTGGTACCCATTTATACTGCTGGGTGAACAGAGGCACACTTGTGGTTGAGACCTTGCCCAGTGGGGGTCTAACTGGGATTTGAACACACAACCACCCCCGATCATGAGCACAGCACCCTAACCACTACACCACCGGCCCCAAAATTGTATTCTAAAGTACTCCTTTAATTTCAGCATGTTTTCACAGCATACACAGTTGGTTACTAATGCATTTTATTTCAGACATATGTACAGCTTATGTAGTAATTTTCATGAAAATCTAAATCAGTTCTTAGAAGCTGTTTGTAGCTGATAAACACCATTATGTGCGTATTTCTTCAGCCATTAAACTCAATGTTCCTGTTCTTGGATAATGCTGTATATATACAGTACTGTGTGTTTCTATAGATCACATACATGGATAAATACTAGCTACAGAATAAGATATGAGTGCACAGAGAGGTTTTATTTTTGCAGTTTTTTTTTAATCACATTGTATATACAGACGCTCCCCGACTTACGTTTTAGTTTGGTTCCGAACGGCCAAACGTAAGGTGAAAAAAAAAAACAAAAACGTAAGTTGTTACTGTATGTTCCAATGACGTATGACGTTCATACTGTACTATACATCCATAAATGCCGTTACTGTATCTCATAAAACACCCCTAAATAAATTATTATAAACATTACATTGTAAATTAATATCAAATATATCAAATAATATCCACATTAATTTCAAATAAATTAAATTCAAGCAAAATAATTTCAAATAGATAAATTTTAATCAAATTCACTCATCAAATATCAAATACAGTATCAAATATAACCTTTAACATTCTCTATGATGTGATCTGTCTGCTTGTAAATGGTGCCGATGGTCGACGGAGCCATTTGGAAGAAACGTGCAACATTTACGTGTTTTTCACCAGCATCAATTTTCTTGATAATAGCCATCTTCGTTTCTAACGAGATGGCTCGCCGCTTTTTCTGATTACCACTATCACTAGTAGGCTTATACTTCTGACCAACCATATTTGCTTAGGGTTACAAAAGTCCGCAAAACAGTGTAAACACAAAGATAACAGAGACGGCATCTTAACACATGGGTAACAGGCGGTGAACTGGGAAGAAGGAGGGGCACATTCAGGCTGTTGTTTGTAAACAATGGACTCATCGTCATGCGTAAGTAGTGTATTACGTCAACATACTACGTAGGTACATCTCGTACTTACAGAGAGCACACTAAACTCAAAATTTGATATAATTAAAAAAAAAAAAAACCTTGTAAAATCGAAAAATACATAAAACGAATGAACGTAAAGCAGGGAATATCTGTACAGGGATCCCTCACTACCTGTACAGATTCATGCGGCTTCAGTTTTTAAAAAAAATATTCGTTGAATTAAAAAATAAGGAACTTAAGGAAAAAGAGGGGGAAAAAGTTAATGAAAATGCCTCAAAGACAAGGCCAATTATGCAAAAAACCCCTAAACAAACAAACAAAAAACAACTCAAAACATCCCATCAAAACTGGTCACATTTTTGTGAGGTGTGCATCTGAGTGCATGTACACGCTTCTGAGTGTGTGCGTGCATCTGTATGTGTGTGTATTTATATTTTATTTATATCTAATGCATTATTTTTTAATCTTTAATTGTTATAATAAGCATTTATAGCATTGAATATGTATTTATTGATATTATATACACATATACATGTACGTATACTTCAGTCAGGAGGGGGGGGTGATCCTACTTCACAGAATTTGGTGGTTGGGGTGGGCATGGGGCGTGTTTCTCGGTCCTAATTATCCACGGATAGTGAGGGATTCCTGTATTAGATTGCAGTTTAAAAGACTCTGCTCTACAGAGACGGGTGTCCAGAATTGAACCTAGCAAAAGGAATTGTGGAATTTCCTATGGATGTACTCCGATATAGTTATTATCGCATCCAGTGAAAAGTTCAAAGTTGACATGTGAGGTTAAGGGTTCATGCAACAGTCATTCATTTGGCTTAATGATAAATGAAGCTGTCTTAAAGCAAAACATCCCTCTGTTGCCCGTTTTATTGATCTCTGAGTGGTAGTTAATTCAGTGCATTAATCACTGTTCCTGGATTAAAAATTGTATGTTAGGACAACAGGATGCTTGTGCTAATGACATACTGTACATTCAGAGCCTTTTGAGAACATAAAGATTTTTTTTTTTTTGATCAGATTTTGGACCTGATGTTCATTACTGGAGTCCTTATAGTAATTGTGAACTTAGTTAGCCTAGATAGCCAAGTAGATGCTTCAAACGTGGCTTTGAAATCACAAGTAAAAAAATCTGACAAAAACGTTCTAAACCAGGTTCAATCACAGACAAAAAAAATTACACAGTAAGTGTTACCCATGGGGACAGCTGTTTCTATGGTAACAGTGAACATGAGACGTAATGGTCAGTTTTCTACTCTGCATACGTGCACATTACAGAAAAAAAGCTTCTCAACCCCAACGCAGTGCACCAGATTAGCTACTATAGTCCCGCGTAATGACCTAACGAGAAAGAAAATGTATGCATTATTTACTTACTACACCAATCAGCCTTAACATTAACACCACCTGACTGCTTTGCAGCTGAGCCGCCTTATACAAGGCAATGTGGAATGTGTTGTTTTCATAGCCAGCATTCACAGTTTTATCAGTTTGTGCTGCAGTAACTATTCTGTAGGATCAGACCAGACATGCTGGCCTTCATTCCTTGTGTGCATCAGTGAGCCTTGGGCACCTATAACACTCATGACAGTTCATGGTCGTTCTTTAGCAGGAACTTACAACTGCATACCAGGAACACGCCACAATACCTGATGTTTCGGAAGTGAATAGACCCAGGCATTTAGTCATCACAACATGGCCCTCAAAGTCAC
>CM045741.1:32585015-32672515 GCA_024760905.1 Plotosus lineatus
CGTGCTAGCACTCTCAGGAAAGGAAAGAGAATCAAGGAAAAGAGAACAAGTACCTGCACTAATCATTTTACCATGCAGATTTCATGGTTGCCCTTTTGAAAAGATGTTTATTGGCCATAAATGACCTGAAAATGTAGTGATGTGACTCCCGGAGAAAATGAGTTTGACAGCCCTGCACTAATTTGATTGATTAAATTGTACTCAAAAGTGCTTTTATTTACTATAACCCTATATATATATATATACATATATATATATATATATATATATATATATATATATATATATATATATATATATATATATATATATATATATATATAT
This sequence comes from Plotosus lineatus, assembly GCA_024760905.1. Classification (NCBI taxonomy): domain Eukaryota; kingdom Metazoa; phylum Chordata; class Actinopteri; order Siluriformes; family Plotosidae; genus Plotosus; species Plotosus lineatus. The sequence goes on from CM045741.1 coordinate 32,585,340, forward strand.
ATATATATACATACATATATATAAATCTATATAATATTGTATAGTAACATTGTATAGTATTGTAATATTACATACTTGGAGGACTACATATTTTATATATATATATATATATATATATATATATATATATATATATATATATATATATATATATATATATATTTTTTTTTTATTTTAAATATGTATATATTTTATATTATATCTATAAGACATTAATATTAATATTACATATAATATATGTATTATTATATTATAATATATATTATAATAATGGGGGTAGTACTTCTGATTTGCATCATAAATGTTTGGCATTGGTTTTACGTCGGATGCCCTTCCAGACACAACCCTCTGCATTTCTCCGGGCTTGGGACCGGCATGAGGAGGAGAGACACTGGTTAGTGCCCCCCCCCCACCATGGCTGCATTAATATATATTATAATAATATGATATAATATTAATACCCTCCAAGTTTAACACTGTACAGGGTTGATGACATCACGAGCAGACCGTCTTCCTCTATAACCTTTGTCTGGAATATGAAAGCTCATAAGATGAAGATAAAAGGAAAAAGGGATTTTACTGGAGGCAAATTTAATAGAAAATACACCGAGCAACATTTTTGTGCAAAGCTTTAAACTGTTAAAAGCAATACAGTACCTCACTCATAGGTACTGTATTGTGCAGTAATACTGAATATCAGCATAGGTGTGACTCAGCCTTCAGCATGAGCCTGAGCTCAATGACACTCATGCAATATTGTTTAATTACACCTCATTGTTCATGCTCTCGCTTGTGTTTGCATTTGTGGATGATCCTATTTTGCACTGTCCTTATTTGTTTGCATTTCCCTCAGTAAATACCATTACAGTACTTGCAAGTACCTTTTAGTTGTAAGTCATGGCTCATTTAATTTTTTTTCTCCCATTTTGTTTTTGTTTCAGCTGAGAAAATTATTCACGGTGTAGCTATCGTTAAAATCCGTTTTTAATTGTACTGCTTGTTAATTTTGGATAATATACCATGATCAAATATACTGGTTACTGCTGTTGTGACATGCTTCTGGTATCACTGGCCCTTGCATGCATCCGCTCTCTCTTAGCCAGGGCAGAATTCCTCCTGGACAGCTCACCGGCCATCACAGGGCAGAAACACGCTTACGGCTATGCAGCTACTCTTGATGAAAGTCAGCAATGGTTCTTCTAAATGCCTCCCACCATAGACATTGAGAGACATGACTGGCCTTTGATAACCGAGTTAGTTGCACTGGGGGGACAGTGACAGCTTGTGGAGAGTGGGACTTGAATCCCGAACCTTAGTATCAGTAATCTAGTACCTTCACCACCAGGCCACCACTGCCCATTATCAAATGTAAAAGTGAAAGATCGATCAATTTCTCTTTTGAATGTCCATTTTTCATGATGTCCCTGTCTTGAGTGGTGTATAACGAGATATTTTCTCAGAAAGCTTTGACTGTAACCTTTGCTGACTGTAACGTAATAGCACACATAATTAATTGACTACAGAGATTAATACAGATTAATGATGCCCCCTTCACACCTGTAGAGAAGAACACTGGCCACCATTTTGGACCTCAAATGAAGATGCCAATGGAAATTCAGTGGCAGAGAATCTGTAACAGGGCGGCACGGTGGCGTAGTGTTTCGCACGTCCGCCTAACAGCATGAAGGCCTTGAGTTTGATTCCCAGCTTGGACGCTTCTGTATGGAGTTTGCATGTTCTCCCCACGCTTGTGTGGGTTTCCTTAGGGTACTCCGGTTTCTTCCACAGTCCAAAAACATGCACAGTAGGTTAATTGGCTGTTCCAAATCACTCCTTGGTGTGAATGTGAATATGAATAGTTGTGTGAGTGTCAGCCCTGTGATCACCTGGCGAGCTGTCCAGGGTGTACCCTGCCCTCACCCAGAGTCAGCTGAGATGGGAACCAACCTCCCTGTGACCCTAATTAGGATTAAGCGATTTAGAAAATAAATGAATGAATGAGAATCTAGGACATCCTAAAAGACTGTCTTCAATGCCATTAGTGTTCCTTTCTCATAAATTGCTAAATTGATTTAAACCTAACTCACATCACACATAAATAATGATTAAAAAAAAAAATCTACTGTATAGTGGTACCTCACCTTACGAAATCAATCCGTTCCAGAGCCTTTTTCTGAACCTGGATTTTTCCTACATTGAACCGCATTTTACATGGAAAACGCGTGATTCGTTCCAAAGCCCCAATACTACCCCTAAACCCATTAAAAATTATAGAAATATACCTTTTACGGCCTCCTTCTGCTTCAATATCGTACCGATGGTAGACGAGTTTAGCCATATTCCTTTGCGATATCACTCAACCGAACACCACGAGCCTGCTTCTTCTTTTCACTCGCACCGGACATCACAGGCGCGTGTGCGTGCGTGCGTGTGTGTGTGCGCGTGTGCGCGCGTGTGTTGACCATGTCTTCTTAGCAGAGTTATTCTCTTACAAATGTTTATGGAAGGTTAAAAGCCTGAGTCAAAAAATAAAGTTGGAATGAGCACACTCAGAAAACTCATGAAACAACAATAACTCTGTCCTTTACATGAAAAGCATTATGGGAGATGCAGCTCCATAATAGCCAATGGGAGGGAGCTGCGTCATCCCTCCTAGCCAATGGGAGGCCAGCGGGATGGGATGCTGGGAGATAGCCAATGGGAGAGAGCTGCGTCATCCCTCCTAGCCAATGGGAGGCCAGCGGGGCGGGATGTTGAAAGATGGACGAGCATCTCGTGCATTGTTTTAATGTTTGAATGGCGCGTTTGAATGTTTGAATGGCGCTTTTGGTGCATTTCGTATGGAGAACTTGTGTCATATACAGAGACAAAAAATTTTGGAAAATGTTTTTCGTAACCTGGATTTTTCGTTTGCTGGGACCATTGTAAGGTGAGGTACCACTGTATTACATTTTGGCACTGTGATGGCCTGACAAGCTGTCCAGGGTATACGTCTCAGGCTGAGGCCCTAATTAGGATTAAGCATCTTAGAAAATGAATGAATGAATGACTGGATGATGAATGTATTACATTTTGTTTCTTTAAACCTTATATCTGGTGAACATCTAAAAGAAGAATTGGGAAAAATTTCAGCAAAATGAATTTAGAATGAAGAATGACTTCCCTTAAAGTCCAAATGGGTTTGAATTCAGAACACCTTACATTTAACTTGCATATCATCTATTCAGACAACTGGGTTTAAGCAACATTTTAGAATCTTATGATCTAGAAGCCTCTGGAAATCCTTGGAGGGATTCATGGATTCAGAAGTTTGCAGATGGAGATGATTTCTTTTCTGTTACATGTCCCACTTTCTCGGAAAAGTGTAATGACTCAGGGTAAGATTATAGAAAGTAAGGCTTAGAGCGGAAGCAGCAGTCGAAGTAAAAGCTTCGGGGTTCTCACTGTTGGAGAGCGGACATCAAAAAGAGAGTGCGTTCGTTGATGGCTGATATTTTCGGCAAAGTACCGACATATGACCACAGCATGTACGGGCTGTCAGTTAAAAGTGGCAAAAGAAATGGGGAGAGAGAGAGAGAGAGAGAGAGAGAGAGAGAGAGAGAGAGAGAGAGAGAGAGATGATAAAATGATATCCATACATTTTTATGGATATTACCAACTTGTGTGTGTGTGTGTGTGTGTGTGTGTGTGTGTGTGTGTGTGTGTGTGTGTGTGTGTGTGTGTGTGTGTGTGTAAATAAATCTGTAACTGTGAGACTGAAAATGTCATTATGTGTGTGTGATCTATACTTCTGCCCGATCCAAAAAAGGGTCAGATCGCAGCTGCTCTGAGAGCTTTCACAAACCCACAGGACTGAGAGCCTTCTGTTAACTTGTGTGTGCGTGTGTGCGGGCGAATGTTTGGCTGTGCTTGTACACTTCTGCCCTCAGGCTAAAAAGCAATACAGGACATTTTAATTTTTCTCAGTAGTTAGGTATACCTTTGAAAGAAGACATTTGAAAGAATTTTAACCAGCAATTCTTTTCTGCTTGTTGTCATCTGCTCTACAAGCTTTTATCCTTGAGATGAAAGAGATGATAATGTGATGAATACATTATTGACGGCAATGCAACTAGACTCACATGAACATTTTTCATATTGGTTTCTGGTGTTAGCGAGAAACTATGTGGTGTGCACAAGAAAGTATGAGCTATGTATATAAATGCAAATACTTGACTTTAGTGAGCTGGATTCTATACTTGGTCTCGCCTATAAAGGCACTGCAGCCTTGCTTTTCCAGCGTCACCTTTATGTTATCTCTGATCAACATTTAATGCGGGTTTTACATTTCATGGAAAACAAGCCTGATACGTATTAATAAAACATCGTCAGATAATTTTATTCTATATCTTACTGCATTCCAGTGTACAGTGATCCCTCACTTTTCACGGTTAATGGGGACCGAGACCCCTCCGTGACTGCTGATTTTCGCGAAGTAAGATCGACTCCCCTGACTGACGTATACATACATGTACAGGGATCCCTCACTTTTCGCAGTTAATTGGGACCGAGATCTCCCCGCGACCATCGAATTTCATGAAGTATAATCACCCCCCAACCCCCCAACTGACGTATACGTACATGTATATGTGTATATAATATCAATAAATACATATTCAATGTTATAAATGCTTATAATAACAATTAAACATAAAAAAATAATGCATAAGATGCAAATAAAATATAAATACACACAACACATTCAGATGCGCACATCACATAAAATTGTAAGTAGTTTTGTTGGGGGGTTTTGGGTTTTTTTTTTTTTTTTTTTTGCATAATTGACCTTGTTTTGTGGCATTTTCCCATATTTTCCCTCAATTTCCTTATTTTATCATTTTTATAATTTTTTGATGAATATTTTTGAAAACCCGTGATGTACTGAACCCACAGAAACGGAAGAACGAGTAATGAGGATGACTGATTTCTTAAAAATTAATCAAAAATGGTGTTGAAGGAATAGCGTACTAAGTGGGTAGAGACTTACTCCTTGCAACAAGCCATAAAGGTCCATTTGGTTGGAGGAAAAATCTTGGGGGAAACATCCAATACTTTAAATGAATATTTTCTTCCATGTTTTTGTCAGGTTTCCCCTAAAATCAATAAAAAGTTATTAATTATGATGAAAGAATTAGAGATAAAAAAAAAAAATATATATATATATATATAAAACTAAAAATTAATTAAGAATAGCATGCTATAGCTCGTGGCACTTCTGGCTGATTCACACTGGTTGCAATGCGTTTCCAACAGATATCCTTATTAGGCCAATAATTCTAAATTGAAGTGTGTATACATTTTTGGGACGCCCTGCTTTATGTTCATTCGTTTTACTTATTTTTCGATTTTATGGTTTTTTTTGAATAAAAAAATTGTCAAATTTTGAGTTTAACGTGCCCTCTGTAGTACGAGACGTACCTACGTAGTACGCTGACGTAATACGCTACTTACGCACGACGATCAAAAAAAAGTCAAATTTTGAGTTTAGACGTACCTATGTAGTATGCTGAGGTAATGACGTAATGACGCTGCGTCCATTGTTTACAAACGACAGACTGAACATGCCCCTCCTTCTTCCCAGTTCACTGCGTGTTACCCTTGTGTTAAGACATCGTCTCTGTTATCTTTGTGTTTACACTGTTTTGTGGACTTTTGTAACCCTAAGCAAATATGGTCGGTCAGAAGCGTAAGCCTACTAGTGAAAGTGGTAATCAGAAAAAGCGGCAAGCCATCTCGTTAGAAACGAAGATAGCTATTATCAAGAAAATTGATGCTGGTGAAAAACATGTGAATGTTGCACGTTTCTTCCAGATGGCTCCGTCGACCATTGGAACCATTTACAAGCAGAAAGATCGCATCATAGAGAATGTTAAAGGTCATATTTGATACTGTATTTGATACTTGATGAGTGAATTTGATTAAAATGTATCTGAAATTTCTGGATATTCTGGAATTTGAAATATCTGAAATTTGAAATTATTTTGCTTGAATTTAATTTATTTGAAATTATATATATATATATATATATATATATATATATATATATATATATATATATATATATATATATATATATTTCTGCTGTTTCTTTTTGTGTTTTCTATTTTTTTGTAACTGTTTTATATGTTTTTAACTCACCTGTATCAGACCTTCCACGCTTTTAAGTGTTTTGTTTCCGGTGTGTTAGGAACTGGCAAAAAGTGATAATATGAACTATCTTCTCCACAGTTCTCTGCTATCACTTCCTCAGTCATTCAGTCTCTCATCTGCATTTCTTTTTTCTTTACTCCTCCGAAAACTTCTCCCACTTTCACTAACACTTTAAAGTACGGTGGAGAGAAAAGACACTGGAGACAAAAAGACGTCTGGTTGCAAGGCCTTTATTTCATGTCTGTCTGCGCTGTGAAACTCTCAGTATTGTTAACTTTTTGAAAAGGGCGTGCTTGCAGAATCTAGCATGCAAAATTAAATGGGACATGCACTGCGTCTGTTATGTGACATGGTCGTATAGAGCTATATTACAAAAAAAAAAATAAATCTAAGGAGTGAAGTTGGTACCTCAGCAGTACCTCTCGAATACTGGAGAACTTTGCGATTTTTGGATCTGCTAACTGTTCAAACAAATATTGGCAAAAATAGGGTCTGCATCTGTCATTAGCGATGTTTAGCAGCAATTTTTAACTTTACATGAGTTGTTAAATGTTATTGACAGTGTTTGTGCCACTCTTTCACTACTGTTCAGGCAAACCAAAAGATTTTAGCAATCTGTGTTGCAACCATTTGCAAACACTCACAACTGTTTTGCAACTGTGTGCAGAAGAATACATTCACGAAAAGAAACGGAACATAGTGTTTTTATTAAGTGTTTGATGGTAAGCTCCACATCTTTTTGGTGAAAATTCACTATAGTCATCAGCATTCGCCATTACTAGTCTGACAGTCAGATGTAAACACGAGGTGTTAAAAAGCCAAGATGGCGTTTCACTATCCAGAACACTGAGTATGCAAAGGACAGTCCATACACAAGGCATGCACTTTGGTGCATAATGTTATGGACTCTTTTTTAAAATTTCAATTTCTACGACAACAAACTTGTCTATAATATGATATAATACTGTTTTTATCACTGTCCTGTACTTAGTCTGCTACTTGATTATGTTCACAGATTCTTTGTTCGCCTTGCAAAATATATTTGTTTATATGTGTATACCTTTGTGTTTCTACATCTTCTCCCTGTATCTTTCTCCTCAAAGTTTGGTCTAAGCCTTACAACCTGTCTCTGGAGTTTGGTCATGACTTGGTTGTGACCCTTGCCTGTTTTGATTTAAGCTATTGATTACCAATGTCTGATTTCGTTTGCTTTTGCTGTACTGAATGCAATTGCTGACACAGTTACTGATGCTGAGTGCAGTTGCTAGATTTCCTTTATTAAACTGTGAATTCACACTTTAGTTTGAGGTACCCGTATGCAAAATAATATTGACTGTATGTTCACATGGACCGCATTCACCTTTGTTTTCTATTAAAAGTAAATTTTGAACTGAATCCGTTAGTTTGACCCTCCTTTCTTGCTTTCTTTCTTTTTCTCTCTCTTTGCAGGCAAAGTGCTAAACACAGACTTGAGGCATTACCTCAGCCTACAGTTCCAGAAGGGTTCACTGGACCACAAATTACAGCAAGTCATCCGGGACAACCTTTACCTGCGTACAATACCATGTAAACACACACACACACACACACACACACACACACACACACACACACACACACACACACACACACACACACACACACACACACACACATTTGTCCATCTGCCAGTCTGTTCGTTATCTCGAATGTCTCCTATTGTTTGGTTGTCAAAGTGGAGGCGGCTCCCTCCGCTCACTTCGGTATGTCTGGATGTTTGGCTGTGAAGAAAGCAGCTAGTGATTCTCCTCAGGCCGATACACTGCTTCTCAGCTGGAATGTTGTATTATTCATCTACCTTGTCCTTCATGTGAGCATATGTGAATAAAAAGGTTGCAGAATTTTTGGCCTTGTAAAGTCTTGTAGGTGTAGAAATTTGAAATTTTATTGTACACAAAATTTGGTAGGGAAATCATAAGCTTGTTTCTGATTTATAATATACATATACATGTACATATGGATAATATTATGTACATATATATTATACTTTATTTCTATGTGTCTTGTATAAAAAATATAGTGACTACAGCCTCATGTATAATTGATGGTGTCATTTCAGAACACTGTGTAGGGATTGATAATAAAAAGTGAATTAATGACTGCCGTCCTGATCAGGATAAGGCGCAGTGTCATGCTTTGATCTGAGTCCAGAATAAGACACCAAATTAAAACTTCAGTGTGGGGTGACATTTAAACACAACATGCTGCTCGTCTGTCCTTAGGTCACTCCATACACAGTAAAACTTGACAGGTTTCTCTCTGTCTTTTTTAAATTTCTCTCAAATAACGATGGGCACCTCTATCACTGATTCTGATTTGATGCACATTTTTAAAGATACCTATGAACCAACAAAAGGGGGCAGTGGTGGTCTAGTGGTATAGGGCGCTGGATCGCTGATCCAAAGGTTGGGGGTTCGATTCCCACTCTCCACAAGGTTGTCACTGCCCCCCCCCCCCAGTGCAGCTAACTGGGTTATCAAAGGCCGGCCATGTCTCTCACTGTCTATGGTGTGAGGCATGTAAAAGAACCATTGCTGACTTACGACAAGAGTAGGCTGCAAAGCCGTCGGCATGTTTCCGCCCTGCGATGGCCTGGCGAGCTGTCCAGGGTGTACTCTGCCCTCGCCCGAAGTTGGCTGGGATGGGCGCCAGCCTCCCCGCGACCCTAATTAGGATTAAGCGGTTACAGAAATGATGAACCAACAACTAATGCAGTGCTATATGATTCCCCCATTGTGATGTGTTTGACTTGACACAATTTGATTAATTACAGTATGATTCAATGAGACGCGATCTGATTGCTATTGAATTCAGTATAGTAATTCCTCCTGCAAAGCAATCCATTATGTAATGACATGAGAAGGAACTTTTCTTTTAAAATCTATTTTTGCTACAGCAAGCAACCAACATGGACTTTTATCTTGAAATCCTCTTGGCTTGTATCCTTGACGGCTGTATGTCATGGATGCCATGTCACTGACACGGAAAGACTGCTCCAGTGTCTAGGAATGCAACCAAGCAATGAGTCTGTAATTCACAGGGTGTTCAAATCTACTGCCTATATATTGTCAATCGAGATTTAACAAGGTCTAATCTGCCATTTGAATCAAATAGGTAATTCTCGGTTGATGATGTATCGTCTGTGTTCTTAAGTTGACATCAATGTTTTTGTCTATATCAGGACAGGACCTCTTCAATGCCTCATGCAAACACACCTGCTGGACTGTTTCATTCTGTGTTCTTCAGATGCTAGTAAAGACGCTTGAATCTGAATGAGCTGACTTGGAAGGATTCTTTGGATCACGAACGCAGTTTTGACATTGAGAAGTACAAAGAACCTCTGTTTCACATCAACGCTTTTATTTGACTCTCCCAGACATGCCCACAACTTGTGACTGAGAAAATTGATGATTGGCCAGTAACAACAGTTTGGATGAGAGCGAGCTATCATAATGTAGCCCTTTGTCAGAGTCACTCAGATCTTTGCTCATTTTGCCTGCTTTCAACACATTCCACAGAGTAGCAAGCTATTGGAAGATGTTCCTGGTATGCAGTCACAATCACCTACCCCAAATGTGGAAAGATAGCCAGTGAACTTGACCGGAGCTTACAGAAGAGCCAGTGTAGCACAAACTACTGAAACTATTGATGCTGGCTACAGTATATTGATTTGGACAAGTCAGAAATTATGACTGATTGAAAACTGAAGAAAGTGAACAAAGATTGAAAAAGATTTGCATGATGGTTGTTGGCCCACTGAGTGCTCATATGCCTTTTAATAGGTCTTGTCTGTTGTACTGCTGGGTGTTGTACTGCTTTCTTTGCCAGTTCAAAGCTGGCTGGGAAACCGAGTTAGGCATCAACTGTCCAACCATGCAGCAGGTTGTACTGCGATATAATGTTACTAGTAGCAAAGCAAACTCTAAACAATCTCCGACCTGACAATTTATGCATCCTGAGTTTATCTTAAATTGCATCAAGATTGCACGTTTTAATCTGGACAATCACATCATGACCTTTTAAATCATTGTTGATGTGAATCTATGAATCTTACAACATCAGCCATCTGTTCAGCTGAGACGATAAGAGATGCAAGAAAGATAGAGAATAGAGATTTGTATAGAGCAGAACAGACATTGGAAGAAAAAGCTTGAAAGAGGAAGACAGCGCCTCCGGTGGAGTCACAGAGCAGAATCAGTGCACATGATAAAAGCTTTTTGAAGCCTCAGTGATGGAGGAAGAGAGAGAACCCCCTTAGGTGGTACTCAGCATTTGCACTTCTCTTCCCTTTTCTTTCTTTCTTTCTTTCTTTCTTTCTTTCTTTCCCCTATTTGAAGGAAATGTCTTTTTAACATGCCCATGCTTTAAGAATACACACACCTTGTTAACCTCCTGATCTTGCACAAAATCAATTGATGCGATTCCCAGAATATTCCGCGAGAGTTCAATGTGATGTTTCAAGGATGGTGTCATTAAGATGGGGTTTATATCATCTTCTCATTGTGAAGTTCAGCCATCTGATACTGACATTTAAATATTGAGAATCAAATGTAGATGTACCTCAAATGAGAGTAAAGCCTGCTGGCATTTTGGAGCACCCACACAGACGCACACTGAAAAATATCAGCTCTTATTTTTGTTCTTGCATTACATTGCATTCTTGCAAAGGCCTCTTTCAAAGGTTTCTGGTGTGCAGGAAAACAATTGAGTCTCCTTCAATGACGGTCCCAGTAGATGGACACACACACACACACACACACACACACACACATTATTTCCAATATGTTCTATTCCTTAATTCAGAGGAATATCTTTTTTTTTTTTTGCTCAACAAATGCAACAGATAAGTTTCTGTATTTTTGAAATGTATTATTTTATTTTTAAATACAGTTGAAGTTTAAAAAAGATATATATATATATATAAATATATATATATATATATGTATATATATATATATATATATATATATATATATATATATATATATATATATATATATATATATATATATATATATATATATATATATATATATATATATATATATATATATATATATATATATATATATATATATATATATATATATATATATACACACAGTCAGCCCCCTACTTACGAAATTAATCGTTCCAGAGCCTTTTTCGTAATGCGGGAGTTTCGTAACTAGGGGGCGCATTTTACATATTAAATGCATGATTCGTTCCAAGACTACCCCATAAACCCTTTAAAAATGATAAAAGTGCATCAATTTTGTCTGAAATATGTGTTAAAAGTAAAAGAAAATTATTTATTAAACCATTTAAACATTTTATTAACATTAAACCATTTTATTAACATATTTATTAATTAAACCATTATTTAAAACATTTTTATTAACACACACACACACACACACACACACACTCACACACACACACACACACACACACACACACACACACACACACACACACACCTGTCTGTCTCTCTCTCTTTCTCTCTCTCTCTCTCTCTCTCTCTCTCACACACACACACACACACACACACACACACACACACAAGACAGTACACGCATTAAATGCGTATTGTATACACATTAATTGTTTATTGTGGGGCTGCGGGCCACGCCCAGAAGCAGGACGGCAGAGCATTTTAAGATGTGGAATTCAAAGTGCATTCCTTGCTTGAGAGATTGGACGTCCAAACTCAACTTTAACTTGATTCCTTGAGGGATCGGAGGTCCAGATGAACCGCGTTTTGCTCACATGTGCCACAGTTATTGAACATTTACTGAAATAAACAACTTAAAAAACTAAACTAAAAACTAAAGAGTTGAGCCTCCTTCTGTCTCTCTCTCTCTCTCTCTCTCTCTCTCTCTCTCTCTCTCTCTCTCTCTCTATATATATATATATATATATATATATATATATATATATATCTCTTTCACACACACACACACACACACACACACACACACACACACACACACACACACACACACACGCATACTGCACACTCTCTCTCTCTCTCTCTGTTTCTCTCTTTCTCACACACACACACACACACACACACACACACACACACACACACACACACACACACAACATGCAGCTGATGGAACAAAATGTTTAAATGGACGGGATGTTGTATTTAAAGTGGAATTACAGTACCTGTTTGAAAGATCTGAGATCCTCATTCAATATTAACTTGCTTCCTTGCGAGATTGGAGGTCTTCTCCCACGGAGCACTCTGTTTTAATATAGTGCCAAAATAATCACCTCCGTCGCTGCATTTCTGTTTTAAGGTCTCCTTCTGGTTCAATATTGTCCCGATTGTAGAGGGGTTTTGGCGATAACGAAAGATAACGCTGCATAATCAATCTCAAAACAAGCCAACAGTCAACTTTGCTTCACGCGTGTGACAAACAGGAAGTTATAACCTTATATATAGAAAAAGTTCTTCTATAATCACCTGAAGAGAGAGGATGGTTTTGTCTTGTCCTGTCTTTGTCCTGTCCTTTTATTTTTGTTATTTGCTCTACCAAAAAGTATTGAGCACTCTCCTATGGAAGGATCTACTCAGAAAATCCTCTCTCTCTCTCTCTCTCTCTCTCTCTCTCTCTCTCTCTCTCTCTATATATATATATATATATATATATATATATATATATATATATATATATATATATATACACAAAAATAAAAGGACAGGACAAAGACTTTCTATTGAAACTCCATTTATCACTACAGATCTGTTTCGAGGGGTGGTGAAACCATCCCCTCTCTTCAGGTGATTATAGAAGAATATATATATATATATATATATATATATATATATATATATATATACACTTTCCTTAACCTTTTCCCTATTTTTCCTTAATTTTCATATATATATATATATATATATATATATATATATATATATATAGTACTGTGTGTGTGTGTGTGTGTGTGTGTGTGTGTGTGTGTGTGTGTGTGTATCTCAGTATTGACTTGGTGGGGCCAAGTGCATTCAGTTATCTCCAAGTCTTCATTGTTTCATTGTCCATGTTATAAGGAAACATCTGTAAGCTTTTTTATATGCCCTTTATATATGGGGGCTGGGGTGGGGGTGGGGGTGGGGGTTGAAGTGGCTGCAAAATATACTCCCAGATCTCTATCTTTACTATCATTCAGTTTATTGTGGCTCTAATACGTACTCTGTGATGAGGGACTGCTCTGCACTTTAAATGTTTTAAAGCTTTCGTTAAATGGGGGGAAAGGTCGACTGCACACCACTTAAGAGACTCTGAATTGATAACATTTTTTCCCGCTGAATCTTTCTTTTACTAAAGGTCATAAAAGAACAATGTATGATGTATAATGTGTGTTAGCCTTATAAATAAAGAATATTTGTGTGCTAAAAACAGCCCTTCTTGAAACGAGGCACAGCTGGTGGGATTTGGGTCTTATTCATACTTATTCATGGGTGGGTAACATGTCAAACAACATTTTTCCCCCAGTAATTCCACTGTGATTTTCTTCATCAAAGGTCACCAAAATCATCATGCTTCCAAATTTAACCACCACAATTAAACTCGAAAGGTTCCTTAAAAAAAAAAAAAAAAAAAAAATCGACCAGCTGCTATGGTTAGAAAAAGGATTACCCAGTCAGGATCATATGTTTTTGTGCTGTGTGTTAAATCACTCAGCTCGATATAGTCTGAGTGCAGAGATATCATGGAGACAGAACCAGGAGCTTTAAACCAGGAGAAAAAAAGTATAAATTACTCAGATGTTTCTGCTGTTTTTTGTGCTGATTCCTTGCAGTTTCCCCTCAGATGTGAATTCGTGAGAGCTACTGTGTGACCGTGTTTGACTGACACTTAAAAGAGACTCAATATGTTTCCCGGCAGTGGTGGAACAACATTTTGTTCTTCTTATTTTAGCTAATTGAGCACGTTTCAAAGTCTACTCTTCCAGCTTTATTGAATCTCACAGCACTCAAGCAATACTTTAGGCTCATCAAGTACAAACTGTCTTTTAGTCTTTTGACTTGTAGCTCTAATAATTAGACTTGTATTCTCATATTTTACAAAGCTGTTGATTTAAACTACTTTATATCTAAACTGAAGTTATAGTTCCACTTCAGTGATGCTTTATCTTGCTGCTATTTAAATAGAACAGGTTTGGATTGAAGTCTTTTTTTTTTCAATCATGAAATCACTTGAATTGCACTTAAAATGAATTGAAAAGTGATTCAATGCATGTAATGCAATGCATTCATTTTACTTTTTTTTTTTTTTTTTTTTTTTTCCAACTGAAGGCACAACCCGTCTGCCCAGAGAAGGTGAGGTTCCTGGTGTGGATTATAACTTCATCAGTGTGAGTGACTTCAGAATCCTGGAGGAAAGTGGCTTACTACTGGAAAGTGGAACCTATGATGGTAAGTGTGACAAACGAGATGTGATAGAGGAGTGTGGCTCCAGGTGCAGTCTTTATTAAAGCACACAAAATCCAGATTGTTGGGTAGCAGTGGCCAGAGTAATGACATTAAACAATAGGACAATCTTTAAATCAGTTGATGAAATAAACAGAAGATGAGAACACTGGAGATTCTCCTTGGCTGTTGTGCCTAGCAAGGCACGAAGACAAGGCTATTGGAGTGAAGCACTGAATGTTTATTGAATGGACAGCAGGTTCCAATTGCCTCTCATTCTGTAGAAATGAAGTCATTTTACCCCTACCAGGTTGTCAGATTTGAAGACATATTCTGTACACTAAAGACATTTTCTGGCTTGAGCATACACACTGAAGCCTAAAGGTGAAGTTCCATCCTTGCAAGGCAGGCCCTTTTCTCTGATTCTTGATTATCTCATGAATACACACATTCTCAATTTCTCTTTACAACTCGAATACATCATTTCAGATGGATATATTTCACCCACATGGAAACATCTAATAAAGACTTTCATCATGTGGACATAAACTGGAACTTGTCCATGACTAACAATGGCTTCAGGGACAGCAGATCCAGGGTTTAGCAGCAGTCCGTCATGCATGGTGGGTTCATAACTTTGGTGTTGGACACATACTTATAAAATCCACCCCGTTGCTATCATGTGTGTACGTTCACGGTTGAACAAATTGCTTTTGGTCAAGTTAGCTAGCTAGTCAGGTGCCATTTATACTGAAATAATATTACTGTCATGGCAAACACGATCACAGCACCGGATCAAACGTATTCGTGAAATCGCTTCAATGCATGAATTTTAGATGCAAACACAAAAAGTCAAATAATAAATTTAAAAATTTACCGTCGACGAAACTTCGTGAAATTTTAACCATAGACACGTGTAGTATTCTACTTCTGGTATGACCTCACAGTTTTGTCGTCTGCTAAATAAGTCAGAGCAGATGAACCAAAGCAAGCAATGGGTCGCAGATCGACGGAGATTGACAGTGCCACGAAACAACTGACCGTAGATCTAAAAGGCGCAGATGGACTGTTGATCAACACTGGAAATCTGTTATAGTCAGTGATGAATCTCAAGTAGTCATTGGGAAAAATAGTCGTGTATTTGTGTGGCGATCAGCAAATGAAGCATACCGACCCGAGTGCATGTGTGTTCCGAGCCAGCAGAAGTTGTCTGTGATGGTGTGGGGTTGTATCACTTGGTACGGTGTGGGGACTTTGTGCTGGGTCGATGGTAACGTAAGTGCTGTCAAACACATTGACATCCTGGAAAACAATCTGTGGCCAGTTTTAGCCCGTCATTTCACGGACAGACCCGTACAGGGTCCAAGATGACAATGCCCCCGTCCATCAGGCTCATATTACAGAGGAGTACAAAATTCAAAACAATATTCGTGGCATGCTATGGCCGGCCCTGTCTTCCGAGACAAATTCTGGCCTGTGATCGAAGTAAAGGACAGCTGACCAAGTATTGAGGTAGGAATTTTAACGTTTTCTGTTATAGTTACTCAATTGAAAATGCGAGTCGATTGTTTGTTTGCATCCGCCATCTTGGAAAATTGCGAATACTTTTGATCCGATGCTGCAGGTTTGCATAATTAAACTAGCCTTTTCCTAATAAACCTCTTGATATTTTAAATGGTTTTAATAGAAATCTGTGTATTAGTGCATGTATCCAAAACAGTCGAAATAGATACGTAAACGTAATGGACAGACCGTAGCACTCAAATGTGTCTGCATCTCCTGGGCTATGGAAAATTATGTTAAACTGATTCGAGCGAGAATACAGTACTTGTTGTTATAAGGGCCAAAGGTGGTCATATTAAATTCTACAATTTCTGTTAGATTTAATATTTAGCATTTAAGTAATTTGTTCACCTTTGTTTCACATAAAATAAATTGTATGAACCATTAAAAAATATTTGTTATGCACTTACAGGTTGTCTAATACATTTGTTCCGTGCGATACAGTGTTTTTTATAATAGTCCTAAATGCAAGTTATGTGTATCATTAGCATGAATAAGCTAAGGGATAAATTTCGCGATAGCGGGATAGACTTATGGATGGATACTCGCCACTTTCACAGTGAGTTTGAGATTACATTTTGTTAATGCGCTTTGCAAAGCTTTCTACTGAACTAATATAAAGCGCACATAAAAACAGGGATCAGGGACGTGAGCCATTGTAATAATATCAAACCCCACTGGAGCAGCTTCACACACCAGAGGGAGGGCTTAGTCACCGGAACATATTCCCTGCTTAGAGAAATGTCACACATTGGATCATTACTGACCAGCATGAAAAAAGCAATGAAGCTAAATTAAGCCTTTCTACTTGAGTGTGACACTTGTGTGGATTCTTTACCCTTTTTTTTTTTCTTTCTTGTTTTAATATAGGTGGATATGTGAGGTTTTATTAATAAATTTTTCAGACAGGAAGCATGGTATTACAGGGTCCAGTATGACTTTAGATGTTAATCTGAAATAAAAAGAGACAATGTGTGTCTGAGTGTGCTAGGTTGGAGTAAGTACACCCCATGTTGCCTCTGTGATTATAGCTGTTTGAGAGAAGCCTGCTGAGATATCCTGTCAGATCGCAAAGACATGTCCATATGCAGCCTTTCTTAGAAAGTAGATGCTGTGCTCCTAAACACACACACACACACACACACACACACACACACACACACAGAGCACAGCACAAATACCAAAGGTCAAAAACCTGCACACAGAAATATAGCCATACTAAGCAGATTTATTTCATATTAAGTTTATTTTCTGTAACCGTTTAATCCTAATTAGGGTTGCGGGGAGGCTGGCGCTCATCCCAGCCAACTCCAGGTGAGGGCAGAGTTCACCCAGGACAGCTCGCCAGGACATTGCAGGGCAGAAACACGCTGACTGCTATGCAGCTACTCCTGTCGAAAGTCAGCAATGGTTCTTTTACATGAACCTCACACCATAGACAGTGAGAGACATGGCCGGCCTTTGATAACAGTTAGCTGCACTGGAGGGGGGGAGGGGGACCTTAGGATTAGTGATCCAGTGCCCTATACCATTAGGCCACCACTGCCCACTTATTTCATATTTATTTATCTATTTATAGTTATAAACATAAAGCTCATATTAGCTAGACATGAAGAATTCACCCACATTTCTATAGGGATTGCGCCACAATATTGGGCACATAATTCGATCTTCATACTAATAAAAAAAAATTGATAAAAATTTTATTGCAGGCATCACAGGGACACAGTGGTTAGCTGATATTGGTTGGCTCTTTGTGGAGCTTGCATATTCTCGCAGTGCTTGTGTGGATTTCCTCTGGGTACTTTAGTTTGCTCCCACAGTCCAAAGACAGGGACTGGCCGTTTCACGTTGCCTTTTGGTGTGTGTTGCTTGGGTGTTCAAGGCGTAACCCTGACTTCACTCAGCGTCAGCCGAGACTCTGGTACTGTATAATTAAGCAGTTCAATTTTGTCAATTCTTTATTAGCCCAATTCGTTTACTGTCATGAAAATTTAGAACATTTTAAAAATTAACAATTATTATTTGCAAACAATAATACAGTGGTACCTCACCGTACGATAGTCCCAGAATATGAAAAATCCAGTTTACGAAAAACATTTTCCTAAATTTTTTGTCCCTGTATACGAAACACGTTCTCCTTACGAAACGCCATTCAAACATTCAACCGCGCCATTCAAACATTCAAACAATGCACGACTTGCTCTCCCACTGACTACATGTCCCACCATCTCGCCCCGCTGGCCTACCATTGGCTACCTCTCAACATCCCGCCCCGCTGGCCCCCCATTGGCTAGGAGGGATGACGCAGCTCCCTTGAGCAGCAGCTCGTGTGTTTTTCGAGTGTGCTCATTGCAACTTTATTATTTGGCTCAGGCTTTTAACCTTGCATAAACATTTGTAAGATTATAACTCTGCTAAGAAGACATGGTCAACACGAAGTTAGTACCTTAAAAGGTATGCTTTTATCATTTTTAAAGGGTAGTATTGGGGGCCTTGGAATGAATCACGTGTTTTACATGTAAAATGCTGTTCTACTTACGAAAAATCCAGGAAACGAAAAAGGCTCCGGAACGGATTGATTTCATAAGGAGAGGTACCACTGTACTGTGATTTAAAAGCAAATAGCAGATAGGCCTTTTCTTATCATTTATGAACATATTAGAAGGCTGTTATCAGGTAGGAACATCAAACCTTCACTTGCTTCTTGTTTCTATAGCTTTCAGCTCAGGATTGCTCAGATTTCTTGTTAAATATATTTGTCCAGCCAATAGTTCCATATGATGTACAATGTAGCACATATTGAATACGTTCCCATTTTAGAGCTCTTTTGTGTTTTTAGAGCATTTTGAACTGAACAATTCGAATACTGCCACTCGGTGTAACAACCAACCTACAGTTTTACCGACAGTGACATCACTTGGATAACTTTTACTGTTCATAATTGCTGTCCATACAATGCAAGTAAAGGGCAGTGGTGACCTAGTGGTATTGCTGATCCTAAGGTTGGGGGTTCGAGTCCCACTCACCACAAGTTGTCACTGGCCCCCTGACCCCAGTGCAGCTAACTGGGTTTTCAAAGGCTGGCCATGTCTCTCACTGTCTGTGGTGTGAGGTTCATGTAAAAAAAACGTTGCTGACTTTTGACAAGACTAGCTGCAAAGCCGTCAGCGTGTTTCTGCTCTGCGATGACCTGGCGAGCTGTCCAGGGTATATGTACTCTGCCCTTGCCTAGACTCAGCTGGGATGGGCGCCAGCCTCCCCGCGACCCTAATTAGGATTCAGCGGTTACAGAAAATGAACTGAACAATGCAGGTGAAGATTACGAGGCCTAATAATACACACAATTCATTTTTGTTTTTTTCGATGACATAATTAATCGTAAAGTTGTATTGCCTTTAAGTAGCACAAGAAAAAATAAAACATTGAGCGCTTATTGTAGTTTCCCTGTAATGGCCTTGCAGTCATGTAAACAAGGGTAAGGATTTTGAGCCAAGATGTTCCCTTACTGTTCTTTTCAAGAGAATCTGAGAGTTGTACGACAATCAATTTTCAAAAAGGGCACACACATGAACGCAGTGTTTTAATCCCATCTTAGCTACAGTGGTATGAAAAAGTATCTGAACCTTTTGGAATTTCTCACATTTATGCATAAAATCACCATCAAATGTGATCTGATCTTTGTCAAAATCACACAGATGAAAAAACAGTGTCTGCTTTAACTAAAACCACCCAAACATTTATAAGTTTTCATATTTTAAATGAGGATAGCATGCAAACAATGACAGAAGGGGGAGGAATAAGTAACTGAACCCTCTGCCTAAGGAGACTTAAAGAGCAATTGAAACCAATTTTTACCAAACAATTTAAGTCAGGTGTGTGCCCAATCACTGATGAGTGGCTTAAAGCTGCCCTGCCCACTTTAAAACACACACCTGGTAAGAATTGTCTTGATGAGAAGCATTGTCTGATGTGCACCATGGCTCGCTCAAAAGAGCTGTCTGAAGACCTGCGATCAAGAATTGTTGATTTGTATAAAGCTGGGAAAGGATACAAAACCATCTCTAAAAGTCTGGATGTTCATCAATCGACAGTCAGAGAAGTTGGCTACAAATGGAGACAGTTTGGCACTGTTGCTTCTCTCCCAAGGAGTGGCCGTCCACCAAAGATGACACCAAGAGTTCAGCGCAGAATACTCAGAGACGTAAAAAAAACCCTAGAGTGTCTGCTAAAGACTTACAGAAATCACTGGCACAGTCCAATATCTCTGTGCACACATCAACTATATGTAAAACAATGGCCAAGAATGGTGTTCATGGGAGGACTCCAAGGAGGAAGCCACTGCTGTCTAAAAAAAACATTGTTGCTCGTTTAATGTTCGCAAAAAGGCACTTGGACACTCCACAGAAGTTTTGGCAAAATATTTTGTGGACTGGTGAAACCAAAGTTGAATTTTTTGGGAGGAACACACAACGTCATGTGTGGAGGAAAAATGGAACAGCTCACCAACATCAACACCTCATCCCCACCGTGAAGCATGGTAGAGGATGCATCATGATTTGGGGCTGTTTTGCTGCCTCGGGGCCTGGACAACTTGCAATCATTAATGGAAAAATGAATTCAAAAATTGCAACAAGACAATGATCCAAAACACAGACGTGAATCAACTTCAGAATGGTTTCAGAAGAACAAAATACACGTTCTGGAGTGGCCAAGTCAAAGTCCAGACTTGAACCCCATTGAGATGCTGTGGCACGACCTCAAGACAGCGATTCATGCCAGACATCCCAGGAATCTGACTGAACTACAGCAGTTTTGTAAAGAAGAATGGGCCGAGATTAGTCCTGATCGATGTGCCAGACTGATCTGCAGCTACAGGAAGCGTCTGTTATTGCTGCCAAGGGGGGGGGGGGGGGGGGGGGGGGCACAAAATATTAAATGTGATGGTTCAGTTACTTATTCCTCCCCCTTCTGTCATTGTTTGCATGCTATCCTCATTAAAATATGAAAACCTATAAATGTTTGGGTGGTTTTAGTTAAAGCAGACTCTGTTTTTTCTCTGTGTGATTTTGCCAAAGATCAGATCACATTTGATGGTGATTTGATGCAGAAATGTGAGAAATTCCAAAAGGTTCAGATACTTTTTCATACCACTGAACAATCACTAGGCCCAGGTATAAAAACAGCCCAACAGACTTTACCTTAGCTCAGTGCTTCTCAATTACGGTATTTTCTATCACGCCCCCCCTAGGAAGAGGAAAACATTTCACCCCCATATAAATAGTGTTATTTGTCTAAAAATTGTTATAAATGATGATATCATTATTATTATTATTATTATTATTATTATTATTATTATTATTATTATTATTAATAGTAGTTGTGAATAATAATGTTAATAATAGTAATAGTAGAAGTAATGATGATGACAGAATTGAAAACTATTCCAATTTTAATATGGTGATTTTTTTTTTTTTATAAAGATCTTTTATTGAAGGAGTCTCCAGTGTCAGTGCTTACCAATCAGAGGTGAAGCACTATCTTAAAATTTTTGGCCAACTTTGGGACAGGAGTTTCCACTTCTTTGTGGTTTCTTGCTCACATGTGTGCCAATCTGTATTCTTTTTATCTGATTACCTTCATACATAAATGTTGAAACTAAAAGAATGATTCAGGCGAGACATCCGGTAGATTTAGACAACAGCCACCATCAATGGCTATGTGAGCAGTGAATGTTTGAAAGTAAATGTTTCAAATGTTTCAAATCCTCTGCATACACTGTATCCTTATTAACATGATAAATCCTTATTGACATTATGAAATACAAAAATCAGGAAGAAATATAGATCAACTTCCAACAAAGAATAACTTTAAAAACAAATTTTTAGTCTTTAAACAAAAAGATTTAAAGTGCATCAATTTGCCTGAAATAAAAAAAAACGTATCATTATTTAAACTGTCAACATTTTTACCAACAATTTGAACCATTTTATACTAGAAAATAAAATTAAATAAAATCAATAAATAATAATAAATTCAAATTGATCAGCAATATTCAGGAGCACAATATATAAAACACTTTAACCTACAAAACAAACATGAATAAAACACTTTGTGTTATTATTATTATTATTATCAAAATGATTAAGTCCAGATTAATGGCTATAATGAGCACGTTTCGCAGTGCACAGCTTTTCAAAGCCGGGTTTAAAGCACGATACTGAACTCTCAGCTCCTGCTCAATGCTGAACTGGGACCTGGACTTATTTTCTCGGCAGTGACGTCATCCATCATGACGGACCCCGTGTCTTCTACAGATAGAATCCGTTCCTTTGCTCTGCTGTGGGGTTTTCTGCACTGAGCAGTTTGGTACTCCACCTTATCTGATGCTAACACAGCTCGCTGGTTTGCTGGAGTAGCATTCTCAAAGCGGGATGGTTGTTGGCAATACTCGGCACGTTTTCGCGCCCCACTATTTCAGAACCACTATGTTAGCTACAACCAGAGCTTGGAAAATTCTCCTGCTATGTTTAAATACTTCTTTCCCCCTTTTGTCAACAGTCAGTATTGATTTATTTCTCAGCAGTGGTAAGGTGGCGGGCATGTGCCACCGTGGTTGTGATAGCGACACACTGAGACATGTACACCGGCTGTGATGACCATCCGCTGTGAGGCATATACCAGCTGTGATGTAAACGATGATATAAACAAGAAGGTTCTGTTATGGTAATCTTTTGCAATGGACTGCGCTGAACCCTGGACAACCAAAGACAACCGAGAGCACTTTCCGAGACCCTACACCTCACTAGCCATCATCGACCTGTGTCCACTCCGTCCAATCCTTCTTTCTCCACTTCAATAAATTGTTATACAGGCCAACTCTGCATGATGGGTTATTCTAGAGCTTTCAGGAACATGCGTCAATCTGTCACATAGTCTACAATACAATATGAATCATCTTGGTCACAGTGGTTGCCAGATTTGAGCTCTCTGAACAATAAAGATTTGATTCGGTTTTGAATGCCTCTGAAAATTAGATGTTTCATTGAACAATGGAAACCTCATGGGTCGTCTTGTGACAGTAGCGACCTGGTGAGCACTCAATCGGAAGGTTTTAGGAAAGGAGCAACACATGACACATTTGATCCTTTTCTTAATGATTCTGTTGAAGCAAACGCGAGCCACATTCTGAACAGCTCAACAGGCCATTGTAGGATGGACACACACACACACACACACACACACAAACACACACACACACACACACACACACACACGCACACACACACACACACACACATGGAGATCCTTCCTGGCCCCGGAGAGATATCTGTTTTTCACTGAATTTCTGTTTTACAAAACTATTCAACATGTTATAAGTTTCCCGACCTCCCTGGATAACCAATGACACACACACACATTGCCAGTGAGCATTTTTATTGCACACAAATAGGCTTTCGAAAAAAATAATTAGGCTTAAAATTCATTATTTGTTAACAAATTTTTAAAAATGAAAAATATATTTAAAATTGCTGTCTGCAATTTTAAGATGTGCTTGAGGTTGTTCAGGTTCGTTGGATATTTGTTTACTGCGCATTTCTAAACAGTGGCAGTGGTGACCTGGTGGTATAAAGCAGTGGGCCTCATCCCCCGGGCCGCGGACCGGTACCTGTCCGTGGATCAATTGGTACCGGGCTGCACAAGAAATAATTATTTCTTTCTGTTTTATTTATTATGTGAGTCTGAACGATCTTTTATTTTTGAAAAATCTTTTATTTTGAAAAATGACCGGATTCTCGCGTAGGCCTCCGTCAGTCCCGAAGGATTATGGCTGCGCTCTGGCCAGTATCCCAACTGGTGATACTCCCCAGTGCACAGAGCCTGGGTAGGGAGTAATGAGGGACAGGCTGTTACCCAAGCAGCAAGTCCCCCCCTGTCTCGGCGCCACTGGAAGGATCCAATGGAAAGGCAAGTGCCAATACGACTGGGTTCCAGTGCCGCTGCAGGAGAGAAACTACGGTCAATTTAGAATGGCCAATTAACCTACAGTGCACGTCTTTGGATTGCGGGGGGAACTGGAGCACCCGGAGGAAACCCGCACAAGCACGGGGAGAACACGCAAACTCCACACAGAAACGCCCAGGCCAGGAATCGAACCTGGGCCTTCTTGCTGTGAGGCAGACGTGCTAACCACTACGCCACCGTGCCGCCACTTGAATTTTGAAAGGAAGTGCACTGAGCAATAGGATGTTCTGGCGCCTTCATGTCCAATACGTGCAACTATTTGGATTGATGGTGTTGCGCGTGAGGCTCAGCACTCTGGTGAAATACTTCGGGTCTTAAATGAAAAATTGATCCCTGAACAGCTTTTATTCAGATTTTTTTTTTTAATCTTGGTCTCTCGGTTACATGTCGGTCATTTGAGCGCTAAAATGTAACCCACAAGGGGACGGCACATGAACAGAGGCGAGTTGGACATGTTTCAAACAATAGCGGGGATTTCGGGTGAGACTGAGCCTGAGCCTTCATTCTCCCAGCTGGTGCACCATCACCAGTGTTTTTTTTTTGTTTTTTTTAAGAAGAGTTCAGCCCAATTAAAAATGTAACACTTAATCCTAATTCGGGAGGCTGGCACACATCTCAGCCGACTCTGGGCAAGGGCGGGATATTATATTTACAAAATAAACAAGCTACCTCCCAGACTGCGGTAAAATTGTCAAGCGTTGACCAGTCCGTGGTGATAAAAAGTCAGGCACCACTAGTATAGGGTGCTGGATCGCTGATCCTAGGGTTGGGGGTTCGAGTCCCACTCTGCACAAGGTTGTCACTGCAACCCCCCCCAGTGCAGTTAACTTGGTTAACAAAGGCCGACCATGTCTCTCACTGTCTATGGTGTGAGGTTCATGTAAAAGAACCATTGCTGACTTTCAACAAGAGTAGCTGCAAAGCCGTCAGTGTGTTTCTGCTCTGCGATGGCCTGGTGAGCTGTCCAGGGTTTACTTAGCCTTCGCCCGGAGTCTGCTGAGATGGGCATCAGGGTTAATTAGGATTAAGCGGTAACAGAAAATGTACTGATGAACATTTCTGAACAGTGACACAGATTCTCAATGTGATTTAGATCTGGATTTGGATCCCCCTTTTCTTTAGCAGACTCATCGTATCTTCTCATATTTCAGTGGACCTATCTTGACAATCTTGTGAAGAAAAAAAGCATCCTTGTCATAATATTTCACTTTATAAATGCTGTTAAGCGAGGTATGTCAAAGGTGATAGAAATCACTGTGACTACACATAATTTTTTTTTGGTTGGTTGTTTGTTTTGAAAAATGAAAGATGACATAAGTTAAAAAAGAAGACAAGTTCAATCAAAAACAGACTATTCACTCACTCACGCTGTCATTTGGTGAACCGCCTAATCCTATTCGTGTCGTGGGGTGCTGAAGCCTATCTCAGCTGAAACTGGGTGAAGGTGCAGTACACACCCTGAGCAGCTTGCTAGACCATCACAGGGCAGCACAACAATTTGCACTCACATCCACACTTAAGGGCAATTTGGCACAGCCAATTAACTGAATGTGCATGTCTTTGGACCGTGGGAGGAAACCGGAGTACCCTGTGGAAACCCACATAAGCACTGGGAGAACTTTAAATGCCACACAGAAGCGCCTGAGACTTGAACCCAGGGTCTTCTTCTGCGAGGGCGACATACTAAGCACTACGCCACCATTCCGGCTAATAAACTTGACAGGGCAGAAGAAGATAAAATAAAAGATCATAAACCAGATAAGCATAAAGTACGAATAAGATTGGTTAATTCGCGGTTAATGTTAATTGGGACCGAGAACATCCCACGCGCCCACCGGATTCTGCGAAGTGGGATCCCCCCCCCCGACTGACATATACGTACATGTATATATCATATCAATAAATACATATTCAATGCTCTCAATGCTGATAATAACAATTAAACATTAAACAATAATGCATAAGATGTACAGTAAACACAATATAAATACTGCACACACACACACACACACACACACACACACATTCAGACACTCGCACGCAGATGCGCTTGCACACACTCAGATGCACACCTCACAACAATGTAAGTAGTTTTGATGGGAGGTGTTGGGTTGTTTTTTGTTTTGTGTTTGATTAGGGTTTTTTTTTTTTTTTTTTTTTTTTTTTTGCATAATTGGCCTCGTTTTGCGACATTGTCCTTAACCTTTTCCCCTATTCTTCCTTAATTTCCTTATTTTTTAATTCGATGAATATTAAAAAAAAAAAACAAAAAAAAAAAACATGATGCACTGAAGCCGCATGACTTGAAGTGTGAAGTCGCGAGGGATCCCTGTATTAGTTGGAAAATGTAGTCAGCAGCAGACATACTGTAGGCTGTGGTGCAGTCTGGGAAATTGAGTTTAAACCCACTCTTATCCACAATACCCTGTAACTTCTTTCAGAGATTGCAGGCTTCACTGGAGCTTCTCTCACCAGTCCCTGTCCTGTTTATTACTGGTTTTAAGGGACGTCCTTGTGAAAGTAGTACAGTAAAACCTCCGCTGACGAACGCTTAAGCTCACGAACTTTTCGCCTCAAGAACATGAAATTTGCGAGCATATTGTCTCTGCTGACGAACTAGTTTTCGGCGGACGAATCAAACCACGCGGTCGAACAGCGCCACGGTGGCGGCCACGTGAAGTTGACGCACGCTCACGGCGTCACAGTTCGTCACCCCCTTTCTTTGAGTGCGGAAGTGGTTTGTGTTTGATAGACATTTTGGACCATATTGAGTGTACTTTTGCTATTATGGGACCGAAAAAGACCCCACCACAGGCGGAGATCATTGAAAAACACGAACGAGGTGTGCGTTTGTGTGACTCAGCGTCCCAGTACCAGTACGCTAAGTCTACCATTGCTCCCATCCTTAAGAACAAGGAAGCTATTAAGGGTGCGTGTGTGGCTAAGGGTGTTTCCAAACAGTAGGCGTTTCCAAACTCTCCTTCCAAACAGTAAGTCCCTCCCTCCTCCTCCTCCCACTCCATTCCATCAAGCCATCAACTACCATCACAAAGGTAAATAAAACCACTTTATTATACAGTACAGTTTATTTCTTTAATTACAATACAATAGCACATTTATTATACATAAAATAAGGTATATTTTTGTGTAGTTTTAAGGCTTATTTAGTAGAAAATTATGTTTTATGGGGACCTGGGGACGGATTATTCTCATTTTAATGGTTTCTTATGGGAAATAAATGTTCGGAAGACGAACTTTTCGCCTCACACACACTTTCTGGGAACCAATTATGTTCGTGAGCAGAGGTATCACTGTACTTGGGTGGTAATATTGCTTTCACGTTCTCGATTGATTCAACAACATTTACTGGGATGTCCAACCTATTAGATGTAATGTTTCATCCTATTCTGAGATCAGTGGTGGCCTAGTGGTATAAGTGCTGGATCACTGATCCTAAGGTTGGGGGTTCAAGCCCCACTCACCACAAGTTGTCACTGGCCTCCCGACCCCAGTGCAGCTAACTGGGTTATCAAAGGCCGGCCATGTCTCTCATTGTCTATGGTGAGAGGCTCATGTAAAAGAGCCATTGCTGATTTTTGACAAGAGTAGCTGCGAAAGCAAGCTGTCCAGGGCATACCTCGCCTTCACCCTATGTCTGCTGATATAGGCTCCAGCCTCCAGTCAACACTAGTAAGATTAAATAGCTTGGCGAATGAATGAACTATTTACCTTTACACACGAATAGACACTGCTGTCAGATCATCCACAAATGCAGCTAATAAACACTACTCAGCAGTCCTTAGACACTCCATAAATAAATGTGAAACATTGCATTCTGGGAATAGGAGGAAAGACTCCAGTAATCTTTATTTATTGTAGAATATTTTCACGTTCCTGCACTTCTGAAAATGTGTATAAACAACTTGTGCAAGGGGGAAAAACCCATGCACTTTTATTTTGCACCAAGCAATGTCAATCATCCATTTTGGCTCAGTATCATGTCTCTGGGCCAGTTCAGGACACAGGACTTAATCTACATCTCAGGCAATCGTCTCCCTTGCGAAGCAACAGAGAAGGAATCCTTTTTGCAAGCTGAATCCAGCTTGGAACACTTTTACTCCATTACCATGACACATTGTATAGAGGAGGTTTTTACAGGTATAGAGAGTTGATTCATGTGAGGCAGTGGTGGCCTGGTGGTGAAGGTCGCTGGATTGCTGATCCTAAGGTTGGGGGTTTGAGTCCCACTCTCCATAAGGTTGCCCCCCGGTACAGCTAACTGGGCTATCAAAGGCCGGACATGTCTCTCACTGTTTATGGTGAGAGGTTCATGGAAAAGAACCATTGCTGACTTTCAACAAGAGTAGCTGCAAAGCCGTCAGTGTGTTTCTGTCCCTTGCTAAAGGGTTGTGTCAGGAAGGGTGTCCGACGTAAAAACCTCTGCCAAATCAAACATGTGAATCAGATGATTCGCTGTGGTGAGCCCTGAAAAAAAGGGAAAAAGGAGAAGAAGAGGGAGTTGATTCATATACACTTTCCACCATTCTTCTGTTATGGTCTTCTGAATATAATGGACTAATAAGAATTTTTGGGGGTCAATAATCAGCCATTTTACATGTTTTCTTCCTTGAATGACCTGATGATGGAAGGCATTCTTTAAATTCGGTTGCACTCGTCCTATTTCTCTTATGTTCCTGCCATGGACAATAATACAATCTATGATAGTCTTTCTAATTTCATCTGAAATTACAGCTCTTGTTCTCGGTCTTCTTTGTCCTCTTCCTCATCCACCACCTCTGACATACACTTTTCTTTCTTTTCCTCTTCTCTATTGCTGAAATCACAATCCAATTCAAACACAGCACTTGTATTTAATCTGGTTTATATCCTGCTCTCTGTCTGGGTCCCATGTATCACTGATTGGACAGGAAACTGCTCAGTATTGAGTGGTAGGGTGTGATTTGTATTTGTGCCGGATGCTCCAGATTTACAAATTTCAAGTTTAATAAAATAGCTTTCCTTTAGTGATTTATTTAACCTAGGGGAGTTAAATACTTATCCGAGTAGAAATTCTTTTCGTTTTCCTTTAGAATGCTTGATCAAATTTTACCTTGAAAAATCACTGTGAGTGATGATGCGTTTGCAAAAATTACCGTAATTTCCAGACTATAAGCCATTACTTTTTTCACACACGTTGAACCCTGCGGTTTAAACAACGATGCGGCTAATCTATGGAATTTTTACAGGCTAACAGCCTAGAGGGGGTGCTCTAGCAGGAAGCACAAGAGTGAGGCAGACACCTGCGGCTTATAAAAGAGGTGCGGCCTATATGCGTACAGGTTCTTTTTCTTTTTAACTTTAGTTGGTGCGACTTATATTCAGGTGCGCCCAATAGTCCAGAAATTACGGTGTATACAGGTCCGATCAATTCCAAAGGAGGTTTGGATACTTTTTCATGCCAGTATAACTTGAATTTACAAACACGAATCATAGGAATGACCTGACCATCAAATGAACTACATGCACCTTAGGACTAATTGAGCTAAAGATAACCACTGCATGCACTCTATTGAGAGGCACAATGTTCTCCTTGTAGCAGCTCAAAAAGCGAGACAGTGATGCCCCGAGGGTAGAAGAACATACACTCCTGTGCAAAAGATTAGCAAAAAAAGGTGACAAACTGGTGTTGTGCTTGCACTTTAGTCTCTGAGCATAAAAGTCCTGGGTTCAAGTGACGTGCCAAGTCCTTGTGTGGAGTTTTTATGTTGTCCGCATACTTACGTGGGGTTTTGTCTGGGTGCTCCATTTTCTTGCAACAGTTCAAAGACATGTACACTCGGCTAATTAGATATTATTGATTGCCCGTAGGTGTAAATGTTGGTGTGAATGGTTTTCTGTGTGTGTATGTTACCCCTGTGATGGTGTGGTGAGCTGTTCAGGGTTCCCTGTGTTTGCCTGAAGTCAGCTGGAATGGACTTCAGCGTCCTCACAATGAAAGCTTAAGCAGACTGAAACGTCTTGTAAAGAAATGCTGTAATGTAGAGATGCATTTGAAAATATTTGTAAAATCAAAATGAATTAAAACATTTTTATAAAGAACAGCAAACAGCGCAAAACTGAGGAAATGTTTAATCAAGAAAAACTGAACACGTCACTGATGAATATTTAGCGTGATTATGATACAGAATCTGTCATCGCCATGTTTTCTGCAGTTCTGTCAGGTTATTGACTGCTAGATTTTTCTCAGCATCTTGGAGAATTTATCACAGTTCCTCTGGAGACTTCCACACCAGCTTCAGTTTTAACAGGCAGCATCCGACAGGCGTCTTTTATTATCATTTTTAAATTTAATTTATTACTTTGAAGGTAATTATTGACTGACGTACAAAAACTAATTTCCTGTAAAGTATAATTATGGATGAAAAAGTACTTTTTTTACTTGCTCAATAATGAGAAAGTCAAAAAGTACATTTATTATATTATATTAAAATTAGTGTAGAAAATCTACAGTGCTAAAGATTTCTGCGCACTGCTCTTACAGTAAGGGCCACGTACAAAAATCCGATGACCCCAGTGCTTCTCAATTATTTTCTTTGGCGCCCCCTCTAGGAAGAAAAAACATTTCACGCCCCCCAACGCCCGTGAGCGACTATAAATAGTATTATTTGTCTATAAAATTGTCATTAATACACCTCTGCATAACATTGTATCTTCATTAACATTAGAAATAAAAAAGAAAGAAATATAGTTCAACTTACAATAAAGAAAAAATTTATTAAATTTATCTTGTTTAAACTCATTCAACTTATTTATGTCTTAATATCTCCATCTCTCTCCTCCTTTCTCTTCGTTCCTGTTAGAAAATTTTCCGTGTTGTTTCCTGAGAGGTTGTTTACTGCACTTCATATCGTTTGCTCGTGTGAAAAACCGCTACACCATCGCATGACAATGCGAGCACCACTGCCAACTACTGGAGTGGAGGTGCAATTACACTTAATTCTCGTACACCATTCTAGAAAATGGGTGGGGCCGGTGGTGTAGTGGTTAGGGTGCTGCACTCATGATCGGGAGGTTGTGAGTTCAAATCCCACTGAGACCTTCACTGTGCTAAGACCCTTGGGCAAGGTCTTAACCACAAGTGTGCCTCTGTTCACCTAGCAGTATAAATGGGTACCAGTAAAAATATACTGGGAAGGTAACCTGCGATGGACTAGCGTCCCATCCAGGGGGAGTTGATTCACGCTACAGAAACCGGGGATAAGCACCGGCCTGATGAGCTGCTAAGGCTTGGGTGTAAAAAGCCCATGGACTTTACCTACATTTATTCTAGAAAAGCATGTTTCCCAGGGTCCCCCCACCCCAACCCCCAGCATCACACCACACCCACCAAGGGGGTGCACACCACTACTTGAGAAGCACTGCATCACCCAGATGACTAGTCTCACAGACAGGGCAGCTCATTGGTGCCATTTCGATATGGCAGATAAAGAGTTAAAAAAAGACATTCAGATTAAATATCTGCCATATAATGGTCTTGAGATGTTACACCAATAGCTCTCAGGTGCAGCATATGGACAGCGTAAGAAAACGGAATGTGACTCTGCTCGTGATGTTCGTAATGGGTAGTCATGCAGCTTCTCTGTGATACTGTTGGGGTAGAAAAGGCATAAAAATAATTCAGGTTTTTTGTTCTGTATTCAAATTTACACATTATGCATTTACATTTTCTTCATAAATTAAATGTAATCCCCTTGGGTAATGATCAGTGCTTAATTATTCTCAGTGCCTAAGGCATGCTGGCTCATATTCAGACTTATATTAATTAGCAATCAACATTAATGAACAGTCGTACGGGTATGATGTTGTTAATAAGCCAGGAAATGTGGGTAATCTCATAAAATCTTTACTAAGGTGTGTCAAATTTTAATTCTGAAATATACCATGGACTCTTTTGTTTAGTTTACAATTATCTGAGAGTGACATTTATTTCTGTAGATTATTGTTCTTTGTGGACGTGGATTAAACTCTTCCCCTTTAGTGAAGTTTAGTTCAGTAATATTAATTGAATGTTGTGGTGTATACAGTATTCAGCACACTGTAGTTCTGCTTTGTGAAACAATACTACAAATGCACTGTGACGCTCAGTACTGCTCACGCCTTCGTCACTGTCATATGTTGAAAACGTATTTGTTTCTTAATTTATCACCACCATTGGACAAATGTTGAAGAGGGCAGTGATGGTGTGGTGCTAAAAAGTGCTGTATCGCTGATCCTGATCCTAGCGTTTGGTGTTCGAGTCCCATTCTCCACAGAGTCGTCACTGTCCCCCCCAGTGCAGCCAACTGGGTTATCAAAGGCTGGCCATGTCTCTCACTGTCCATGGTGTGAGGCATGTAAAAGAACCATTGCTGACTTTCGTAAAGAGTAGCTGCATAGCCGTCAGCGTGTTTCTGTCCCTTGCTGAAGGGTTGTGCCAGGAAGGGCTTTTTTTTTTTTTTTTTTTTTTTTTTTGCTTTTTACACCCGAGCCCTAGTGGCTCATCAGATCAGGAAGGGCATCCGAGGGCTATGGTGACCTCTGAAAAAAAAAAAAAAAAAAAGGGGGAACAGCCGAAAAGAAAAGAAGAAGATTGGACAAATGTTGAAAACAACACCACAGTGTTTAACTTGTGTCTCGCTGTAAAAGTGCTGTATTTAACTTTCTCTTTCCGTCAATAAAAAAAAAACAGACTTTCAAAGTTGATATAATCACAACACTGTGTGTTTCGAAACAATCGAATAGATTTAATGACATTGATTATATAGAGTTAAGACTTACTCTCATGTGTGCTTGATTTCCATTCTCTAATTATAATACTTGTATGGTTCAAAGTGAAAGTGTGTACTGTTGATTACATGGATTCTTTTGTTTCTCAAAAAATATAATATGGTATTCCACATGATTCTAATGTTTATTTACTTTTGGATAGGTTGCCAAATTGATTGAAATCTGAAAATATTTATTTATTCATTCATTCATTTTCTGTAACCACTTAATCCTAATTAGGGTCGCGGGGAGGCTGGCGCCCCTCTCAACTGACTCTGGGTGAGAGCAGAGTACACCCTGGACAGCTCGCCAGGCCATCGCAAGGCAGAAACACATTGACAGCCTTGCAGCTCCTCTTGTCGAAAGTCAGCAATGGTTCTGTTACATGCCGTCCACTACAGACAGTGAGAGACATGGCCGGCCTTTGATAACCCAGTTAACTGCACTGAAGGGGGACAGTGACAGCCCATTGCGAGCATGGCTTGAATCCCCAACCTTAGGATCAGTGATCCAGCACCTTTACCACCAGGCCACCACTGCCCTGAATGTATTTATATTATATTCTATTAAAAAAGAATTAAAATAGTTCATTCAGTATTTTTCCTCTTTGGCATGGATACAATCGTATTGAGTAATTTCAGTATGATGTTAAAAGATGGGGGGTCTAAACAAACACACACAGACACACACACACACGCACACACACGCACACACACACACACACACACACACACACACACACACACACACACACACACACACACATTGCTTTATCATTCAAGTACATTATACAACACACTGATTAGATTCGCCATTATAGATGCTGAATATGAATGGATTTTTTTTTTGTTGCATTCAAATAAAACATGGAGGATGAGGTTCATTACTGAATCCACTGGAGAGTGTAATGGCTATCAGAGTGTCACCAAAATGAGAATGTTTGATGTGTCAATCTACACAATGTATTGTCCCTTCAAAAATCATTGTATGAAATGAGAGAGCTATAACCAGGCCGAGACAGAAGCGTTCCCTCAGGTCCTTTCTGATATCACTTCATTATAGTCTGCAACCTCTGCTCTCTGATCTAAATAAATATTAATTTATAACTAAGCTGCTTTTTATTGAGTCCCTCTAGTATTTACTTCAGCTGCTTATTGCTATTTTGACAGTGATGCTGACCGACAGCTCAGTGCATTTGTAGAATTTAAGGCTGCTTTAAATTCTGTAATATGAAGGTAAGGTGGCAAAAGCATAGCTAGTTGTTTTTAATTGGTGAAAAGCGTTAGTGGTTTAGACTTAAACTTTAGTATAACCGACAGTCTTGGGTTTTATGAGTGTTTGACTGAGACAGAGCACGCCATCAGTAGTTTATGAGTCACTGCTGCCATTGTTACTGGAACAGAATGGGGAAGAATTTGGAGAAGCCATTATTTTCGAAAGCTTTAGTTTCACTTAAAAAAAAAAAAAAAAAAAAATTGCAAACTCTAAAGATTGTGTAATCTTAGTAATGATACTAAAACAAATTTGTTCTGTGCTTTTTAAAGGAAACTATTATGGCACACCCAAGCCCCCCGCAGAGCCCAACTTGGTTCAACCTGACTTGGTTGACCAGGTGTTGTTTGAGGAAGAATTTGGTACTGAAGTCCAACGCAAGCGCACCACCTCTGTCAGCAAGATGGATCGCAATGACAGTGTTGTCCCTGAAGAGGAGGATGATGAAGAACGACCAGCTCTGCCAAATGGCCTTCCAGGTGATTGCAACTGTGTGTCTGTGTATTTATTCAATTCAATGTTATTTATACTGTATAGCGCTTTTTATAATTAACATTGTCGCAGGGCAGCTTTCTTCTTCTTTTCCTTTCAGCTTTTCCCTTCAGGGGTCGCCACAGCGAATCATCTGCCTCCATCTCACCCTATCCTTTGCATCTTCTTCTCTTACGCCAACGACCTTCATGTCCTCCTTCACCACATCCATGAATCGTCTCTTTGGTCTTCCTCTAGGCCTTCTGCCTGGTAGTTCCAGTCTCAGCATCCTATTACCAATATACTCACTATCCCTCCTCTGTACAGTGAAATTAGGAGCTTACAAAAGAGTTTAAACATTTTCTATAACCCGTACACATCCCGAATAAGAAAGCCCACAGCACCAGTGCAAAGGAAAAACTCACTTAGTCGACATGAGAAAGAACCCATAAGAGGAACCTGGTCACAAAGGGAAACCCATCCTCATGTAGGTGAAGCCATAAAGATACAAACCACATACGAGAAACTTCATTACAGTCCAAAATGTAGTGGGGTTAGTTATTTCCACAACTGTAAGTCCTAAATATTTGTGGGGAAAAGACTTTAAATCTCCAGGAGTGAAAAATCATCTTCACAGCCTGAGTGCACATCAAAGTCCGTAGAGATCTTCCTCAGCAGGAGGAAGGAGCTTCCAAGATGAGAACTCCAGCAAACATGAGCACACCAGGCCACACCACACGACTCAGAATGCTGAAGGGTCAGGCTCACGGGTATCTCAGAAGAAGAATGTGTACCTCAGCAAACACACACACACACACACACACACACACACACACACACACACACACACACACACACACACACACACACACATGCACATATACACTCACAGAGAGAGAGAGAGAGAGAGAGAGAGAGAGAGAGAGAGAGAGAGGTTGTTAGGCATACTCATAATGGTGGAATGGAAATAGAAGAGTTTATTACTGCTGAGTGCAAGCAGGGACTCTGGCATGACTCACTATGGCAGCATAACTCAAGGACAGAGAACCAGATGGAAGGCAGACATGAGGGCACTTTGTGACATTTGACAGTCAGCCACCCCACTGTCAAACGGACCTGGGGGATGACAGCATCTCAACATCACAGTTTACCAGAACTCTCTTTGCCTGAAATCCCCAAATCTGCTACTTTATCTAATAAAATGCTGTTAACAAAATGCTGCACTAAACAAGTACATTTTCAGCCTCGTCTTAAAGACCAAGACTATGTCTAAGTTCTGAACATTAACTGGAAGGTTATTCTATAACTGTTGGACTTTGAAAGCGAAAGCTCCGCCCCTGAAGTAGTCTTCATTATTCGAGGTATTGCTAAGCAGCCGAAACCTTTTGATCTAAGGGGCGTGCTGGATCATAAACGAAAAGATGTTTACTAAAATAATGTGGCGTGAGACCATTACGTGCTTTATAGGTTAAAAGTCGTATTTTATTTTCGATTTGAAATTTCACCGGGAGCCAGTGCAGTGGAAATAAGATTGGGGTGATATGCTCGTGTCTTCTAGTTCTAGTTAGGACTTTTGCTGCTGCATTCTGGACCAACTGTAACTTCTTTATGCATCTCTTAAACTATCCAGACAGTAACGTGTTACAATAATCTAATCTCGAGGTAATGAAAGCATGAACAGGTTTTTCCATATCATACATTCATTCATTAATTTTATGGAACCGCTTACCGTATTTTCTGGACTATACGTCACTCTGGAGTACAAGTCGCATTGGCCAAAAAATGCATAATAAAGAAGAAGAAGAAGAAGAAGAAGAAAAACATATATAAGTCGCACTGGACTATAGTCGCAAACTCATTGAAACTCTTTACCTTGGCTTGGAAATCTGCTGGCAGTTTTGGTGATGTTGTGGGTCTCGCTCTGATAGAGAGGCGGTTGCGTTGCATGAAGCGGTAACACCAAGAAAGTCCTCACACAGAGATTGAGATGAGATTTCCTTTTGGCTTTTTCCCTTTATCAGGGGTCGCGACAGCGAATGATTCGTACGTTTGATTTGGCATAGGTTTTTACGTCCTCAGACAACCCTTTAGCAAGGGATAGAAACACGCTGACGGCTTTGCAGCTACTCTTTACGAAAGTCAGCAATGTTTCTTTTACATGAACCTCTCACCATAGATAGTGAGAGACATGGCCCACCTTTGATAACCCAGTTAGCTGCACTAGAGGAAGAAAGTCCTCACAGAAAGTTATTATTATTATTCATCTCCTTGACAACTACCTGGATGTGGAGACGCAACTGCACTGTTACAAGCCTCTCCCTGCAGCACGTTGCTCAAGCACCCATGTGCGAGCTCGGTCCTCTAGCTGTGGCCATCTAGCTTTTAGCCTGCGATTAGCTTTTTTTGCTTTCTTCATTGCAGTAATAGTAATCTCCGCTTTTCTCCAGTCCCTCACAAGTTTCTCGTTCACTTCCAACTTTCTTTCTGCTGCTCAATTCCAATTTTCTGCTGCATATTTCACTATTTGAAGCTTGTAATCTGCAGAATAGGATTTTATTTTTGTGGACATTTTTTCAGTGGTAGATGAGCAGGTACTGGTACCCAAACCTAGAGTGCCCTCTTGTTGTGAGTGTAAAAATAACAAACATGTGAAATTATGTTTGTTATGATGAAGAACAGAATTATATTTAATAATTTCACATATAAGTTGCTCTGGCGTATTAGTCAGCCAAATTATATGCCTGAAAATACCGTAATCCTAATTAGGATTGCGGGGAGGTGGGGCGGCACCCATCCCAGCCGACTTCGGGTGAGGGCAGAGTCTGTCTTCCTTTCGGCTTTTTTTCCTTTTAATCGGGAGTCGCCACAGCGAATCATCTGATTCTCACATTTGATTTGGCAGAGGTTTTTTTTTTTTTTTTTGCATCAGATGCCCTTCCTGTCACAACCTTTTAGCAAGGGACAGAAACACACTGACGACTTTGCAGCCTACTCTTTAAGAAGGTCAGCAATGGTTCTTTTACATGCTTCTCACCATAGACAGTGAGAGACATGGCCCGCCTTTGATAACCCAGTTTGCTGCACTGAGGGGGACAGTGACAACCCTGTGGAGAGTGGGACTCGAACCCCCATCCTTTGGATCAGCGATCCAGCGCCCTATACCACTAGACCACCACTGTGAGGGCAGAGTATACCCTAGAAAACTTGCCAGGCCATCGCACGGCAGAAACACGCTGACGGCAATGCAGCCTACTCTTGTTGAAAGTCAGCAATGGTTCTTTTACATAAACCTCTCACCGTAGACAGTGAGAGACATGGCCCGCCTTTGATAACCCAGTTAGCTGCACTGCGGGGACAGTGACAACCTATTGAGAATGGAGCTTGAACCCCCAACCTTAAGATCAACGATCCAGCACCTTTACCACCAGGCCACCACTGCCCCCGCATCATATAGTCACATCATATTTATTTTAGCAATATTATATACAACATACATCTTTTATTAATATTCCTGAGATGAAAGAATGCTACGCAAGTTATATGATCTACATGAGTTTCAAATGAAAGAACAGCATCAATAATCACCCCAAGGTCCTTTACTGCTACACATGAAACTGAAACACCATCTAAACTTATTACATAATCAGAAACCTAATGTCTGGCTGCCTGAGATCTGAATACAAATACTTCTGTCTTCTCGGAGTTTAATAAGAGGAAGTTAGTAAACATCCAGTCTCTAATGTCCTTTGCACATTTCTCAATGTCATTAAGCTGATTCCTCTCACCTGGCTTTGCTGAAGTATATAACTGTGTATCATAAGCATAACAAAGACAGCTAATACCATGATCATGAATGATATTACCCAAAGGGAGCAAACATAGAGGGAAAAAAAGCAATGGGTCTAGGACAGAACCTTGTGGAACACCAAATTTAGAACATACAGAGAAATCACCTTTACATCTATAAACTGATAATGATCAATTAAATAAGATTTAAACCAGGAGAGGGCAGTTCCCTTAACTTTCACATTTTATAATCAGTCACGTAGAATTGTATGATCAATAGTGACAAAGGCTGCACCATGGTCAAGTAACACAAGCAGGGAGTGGACAGAAGCCACCAGTAGGTCATTTACCACCTTAATGAGTGCTGTCTCTGTGCTATGATCATTACTGATACATTTCATGAATGTTGTTCCTTCAAAGAAATCAACAGAACTGATGCGCTACTGCTTTTTCTAAGATCTTAAAGATAAAAGGGAGGTTTGATATTGGGCTGTAGTTGGATAGCTGATAGGGATCAGATTCAGATTTTTTTTTTCTGACTCTCCACCATACTGTAGTCAACCATGAAAGTACTTTGATTTCAGACATTATATCGTATTAGTGCAATTTTTTATGTTATTCGGGTGTAAGTAAGTTAAGTATGTTAGGCCTTTTTTCACCCGAGCCTACTGGCTCATCACAGCCTTTATCCT
This sequence comes from Plotosus lineatus, assembly GCA_024760905.1. Classification (NCBI taxonomy): domain Eukaryota; kingdom Metazoa; phylum Chordata; class Actinopteri; order Siluriformes; family Plotosidae; genus Plotosus; species Plotosus lineatus. The sequence continues at coordinate 32,624,586 of CM045741.1, forward strand.
CATCCTTAATTTGCACATGAATGGTTACAACAGACTTATGTAAATCTTCTCCATTAAACTGCCAATTTGTACCCTTGCAGTAATATATAAAATTCTTATATTTTCTTGTACCTTATACAATGTCTGCTTTGTGTGAATTTCCCACTTGAATTAATAGACTATCTATCTATCCGTCTATCTATCTTTCTGTAGCGTGAAGCAACTAGGAGTTCACCTCCTCCTGGATGGGATATGAGTCCATTGCAGGTTACCCTTCCAGTATATTTTACTGGTTGGTACCCATTTATTCTTCAGGGTTGAAAGTGGCACACATGTGGCTCAAAACTTGCACAGTGGTCTAAGCACGGTGAGAGTCTAATGCGGATTTGAACACATGACCACTCAATCATGTGCCTAGCACCCTATCCATTGAACCAGCAGTGTATGCCCGAGGCACGAATACATCTTATGTCATTCTATTGTACGTACCATGGACACACCCATTCGCAACTAGTAGAAATACTGTATAAAGTAAGCATTACACCTGCTGGCAGTTTTTATTAGGTTGGAAGAAACCCGCAAAACCCATGTGGGCACAGTTAAAAACGCCACCCTCAGTCAGTAAGTCGAGTTCAGGTTTCAGGTTTCATTTTTATGTGCACAAAATACACTACTGTATACACAAGATCTTTCAATTCTTGCTTGCATGTCACCACAGACAAAATATAGATGATTTAAATGGGTCCTGAAGGATGGCACGGTAGTGGAATGGTTGGCACATTCAACTCACTGCAGGAAATTCCTAGTTCGAGTCCCAAGATCAGCGAGGGCATTTCTGTGTTTAGTTTGCATGTTGCTTTTATGCTTGCATAAATTTCTTCCGCGTGCATTAGGCTAACTAGTTGTTCTAAATTGCCCCTTGGTGTGAGTGTGATTATGAATGGTTGTGTGTGCTGAGCCTGCAATGGTCTAGTGAGCACTTCAGGGCATATCCTGCCTTTGCACAGTGCCGGCTGAGATAGGCTGCATCCCTGTGATTCTAATAGGATTAAGCGGTTTGGCAAGTGAGTGGGTCTTGAGATAACACAGTATTAAGATACTAGGATGATAGGAAACAGTCTTTTGCGAATTTTTACTATTTATTTCCTGTACCTGACTAATAAAATATTAATCCTTTTTATGACTTAGCTCAAGAGCTTCTGTAATTATAGCTGTAGCCTAAAGTTGTTTAAACCCGGAATTATAACGTAGGTAAAAATATATATCTGATGCTCAGATGAACAAATATTGCCAGAAAAATAAACAATGATCAGATGGATTTCGTTTTGCTTAGAAAGTTTCATGTTATAATTTTTCAGAATTGTCCAGAATGTCTTTATTTTGTTGTTTCCTCTACATGCTTCAGCATGTGTTTCAAATGTAGGCAAAAGAGATGACACACAGAAGCCATAACAGTGCATATTTAATTCTACATGAATTCATAAATAACAAAAAATATGCTTTTTGTTAGGGGCAGTGGTAAGGTGCTAGATTACTGATCTCAAAGTTGGGGGTTCAAGCCCCACAGTCAACAGTTCTCACTGCTGTCCCCCCAGTGCGGCTAACTGGGTTATCAAAGGCCGGCCGTGTCTCCCGCTGTCTGTGGTGGATGGCATGTAAAAGAACCATTGCTGACTTTCGTTGAGAGTAGGCTGCATAGCCGTCAGCCTGTTTCTGCCTTTTGATGGCCTGGCAAACTGTCCAGGGTGTACTCTGTGCTCGCCCAGAGTAGGCTGAAATTGGCACCAACCTCCCCTAATTAGGATGGAGCGGTTCAGAAAATGAATGAAAGAATGTATTTTTAGTTAATATCATATTTCGTACATTAAGAAGTTTATAAAATATAATTTTGCCCTCTTGGATATTTGGCCAATCAGATTTCAAAAAGTGAATACAGTCGGCCCTCTACTTATGAAATTAACCCGTTCCAGTGTCCTTTTCGTAACCTGGGTTTTTCCTAAGTAGAGGTGCATTTTACATGTAAAATGCGTGATTCGTTCCAAGGCTCCCAAGACTATCCCATAAACCCTTTAAAAATGATAAAAGTACACCAATTTTGTATGAAATGTGTATGAAATATGTGATAAAAGTAAAAGATAATTATTTACCATTTTTAAATCTCTCGAACCACACATGCGACGGTTTGAAGTCCGGGGGTTGCTGGTCTGAAGAACCCCCACCCTTCTTCACTAGATCCTTAAATATGGTGGTTGCTTTTTCTGAAAAAAATCGCCCCCGTCACTGTATCTCCTCTTTTAATGCCTCCTTTTGCTCCAATATAGTTCCGAAATACAGTAATCGCCTCCGTCACTGTATCTCCGCTTTTAAGGTCTCCTTCTGCTTCAATATCGTCCTGATTGTAGAGGGGTTTCGGCCATACTCCTTTGCGATTTTGCTCAACCGCATCCCACTTTCTTATTCTTTTATTGTCTCTCTACACTTCAACTGATAACGGAGCCCGCTTCTTCTTTTCGGTGTCACCGGGAATCACTTTCTTGGCGTCCATGATGGATAACGAAATATAACGCTGCAATGATCACTCTCAAAAAAACTCATGAGCCAACAGTCCTGTTCAACTCTCCTTCACGCGTGTGACAAACAGGAAGTATTGGTACAGGAATGGGTACAGTTCACCTCATGGCCAATGGGAGGCCAGCGGGGCGGGATGTTGGGAGACAGCCAATGAGAGAGCAACTTGCGCATTGTTGGAATGTTTGCATGGCGCATTTTAATGTTTGAATGGCGTGTTTGAATTTTTGAATGGCGCATTTGGCACTTTTCATAAGAAGAGGTTGTTTCGTATACAGAGGACGAAAATTTAGGAAAATGTATTTCGTAACCTGGATTTTTCGGATTCAGAGGTTTTCATAAGTAGAGGGCCGACTGTATTTGAGTTACTGTTGTCTTCCTCACACAATAAACAAGTCTGGCTATTCCCTTCTGACCTCTCACTGTCAGAGCAATTCTACTTGCAAAAGCAAAAAATTCTGATCACTGGAAATTTAGCCACAGACACCCCCCACCCCCGCGCGCACTAGTCTAGCGGCTGAAATGTTCAAGTGATCTGTCTGGCACAAACACCCATGCTTCAGTCAAAATGACTGACCATTTTATTCTCTTTTCTGTTGCCGCCTGATTTTAATGCGTTGTTCTGCTCCCAATTGTACCAATGGTATGAAATACATTCACAGTAGGGTAACTAGCTGTTTCAGATTCTCCATAGGTGATAGTGGAAGTGTGAATAGTTGTGTGTCAGCTGACAGAAGAATCAACCTCCTCATGACCATAGTAGAATGAAGCAGTTCAGCAAATGAGTGAATGAGTCCTGCAGATGTTCCTAATATAGTGGCCAAAAATTGCATTCAATATAAACCCATAGAGAAAGGGACTTGATAGTGTTTCCTTAAATGGTTGTTATTTTTCTGGAACTCTTGCATTGTTTTCTCACATGATAAACCAAATCATGGTTAGTGTTTTTTTTTTAATCTGTGAAGGGAATGAAATCATTGCCTGTGTTTCCATACACTGTACTTTGGTACTTTGGAGTGTCTTTCATAAGGAATTTTCCATGATACGAGCCTCAATCCCAACAAAAATCTGCCCCATCCAATGAGCAAAATTTTGATTTATGAGCTGTGCTCTTTTCCGGACCAGTAAGCCTTGTATTCTTTTCGCATGTATTTCTCTGTGCTCCCGGAACGTCTTGTGTAATGCTTCCCAATTATTTTCTGTAATGTCCCCTATAGGAAGAAAACAAAAACATTTCATGCCCCCCCCCCCCAGCAGCGCCCCGCGTGCGACTATAAATAGTGTTCACTGCACTTCATATCATTTGCTCGGTGCTTTTTCCCTACACCATAGGGAACACCGTGAGGGCGCCACTGCTACCTACTGTAGAGGATGCGCAATTACACTTAATTCTAGTGCAGTATGGCAAAAAACATGTTCCCTAGGGTCATACGTGCCCCCCCCCCAAAGGGACCCCACTATTTGAGAAGCACTGGCCTTGTGGAAGCTCACCACGCTTCGCTGGCATTCGTAGCATGCACATGCACAAAATTCTCCCCTCCTCCTCCTTTTCATGCATGCCCACGTAACATCTTTACACCAACTTGACATCTTTGCCACAGTCGCTGATCGGAAGGGTTAGTTGACTTATTGTTTATTCTTGTTTAATTATTATGTATTATTAATAATTATTAATGTTAATGTACATGTATTATTATTATTATTATTATTTAGTTCATCATCATTTTCTGTAACCGCTTAATCCTAATTTGGGTCGCGGGGAAGCTGGTGCCCATCACAGCCAACTTCGGGCAAGGGCAGAGTACACCCTGGACAGCTCGCCAGGCCATCGCAGGGCGGAAACACGCCGACGGCTTTGCAGCCTACTCTTTACGAAAGACAGCAATGGTTCTTTTACATGCCTCACACCATAGACAGTGGGAGACATGGCCGGCCTTTGATAACCCAGTTAGCTGCACTGGGGAGGACAGTGACAACCTTGTGGAGAGTGGGACTCGAACCCCCAACCTTTGGATCAGCGATCCAGCGCCTTATACCACTAGACCACCACTGCCCCACTATTATTATTATTATTATTATTATTATTATTATTATTATTATTAAGAAATATTGTTTTTACATCTTTACTACATTAGGTCAAATATATGTGTTTGTGTCAGTTTATATGAGTTTCGGAGGGAGTTGGAACGGATTAATTGGTTTTCTATTATTTCCTATGGGAATTTTTGTTTTATCTAACGAACATTTTGACTTACGAGCTTGCCCTCGGAACGGATTAATTTCGTAAGTCAAGGTACCACTGTGCTCAGTTCATTGATGTAGAGAAAGATAACTGGACACTGAGAGCCAGAAAAAGAACGGAGCAAGTTTTAGACTAATTGTTTTAATATGGCACAAGCTTTTGTATATGTTTTCTTGACCAATTGAAATTGAAGCAAACAAATACAAAAGCGTGTCATATTAAAACAATTCGTTTAAAACTCGCTCCCTTATTTTTTAAAAATACTGATTCATGGAATGGGAGGTAGGCACACAGTGGTAAGGACATCCATCTGCCAGAAAGAAGGTCCTGGGTTCGACTTCCAAGCTTGGTCAGGACGTCTCTGTGTGGAGTTAGCATTTTTAATCCCTTTGCTTGCATGGGTTTCTTTCTGTCCAAGAAAATGCACATTATACTAATTGGTTTCAAATTGCCCTTAGGTGTTTCATGTGTTACCCTGCAAGAGATTGGTGAGCTCTTGAGGGTGTACCCAACCTTTTCCCAGAGTCAGCTGTGATGGACTTCAGCCGTTCTGTGACTCAAGTAGGATTAAGTGGTTCAGCAGATGATTGAATGATTGAAGTATTTATGGGGACATATAAGAACCACAAACTATGTTTATATGATAATTGGAGAGTATATATTACCTGTCACTCAAACTAACAATCCTTCGGTAAGCGTTCATGATTACTCAAACCAGATGTGCATGCTTTTTTTTGCAGACAAACAGGAAATAACACCATGCATTATGTATACTTTATTGCATATGAGCTTTCATATGTAATCATGGAAAGTAATCCCAAGCTGATAGACACTTGTAAATAAAAAAGTAGCACAAGAGGAAGTGAGGGAGAAATCTATAAGGAGAATGGAGGATAGTTGACCATGAGAGCTGTTGAGCTGTAACGAGAGCCAGTCTGTCTCTGTACATCTTGATCTGCTTTGATCCACTGCATACAATCTGTTTTAATGGACACCATAATGGAAGTCATCTTAATGGAAATCTATTGAAGTGAAGAACACACACACACAAAAAAAAATCTGAAAAAAAGTCATTGTTGCCATGGTATCAAGCAGAATATACATGTCTTGTCTGAGGTAGGTTGAGCTCTCAAGTGTACGACTATTGATTAATGTCTAAATCTCACAATGGCTGTGAATTTGCATAGTTGGGATTGGCTTATGTTTCAATCAAGGCTTTGGCTGATACCAGTGGAGAGAAAATCTCTGCTGAATGTTCACTGAAGCAAATACTCTCTATATTGTTTAGAAAAAAAATTCAATCAAAGTTTTTTTGTAAACTGGTGCCGCATTCACAATCAAAGATACAAACCGGATTCCAAATAGTTGGCACACTATACAAATTGTAAATAAAGACTGAATGCAATGATGTGTACAGTCGGTGCCAAAATTCAATATTTTATTCCGAATAGAACATAGATGACAGGGTCAAAATTTTAAACTGAGAAAATGTATCATTTTAAGGGGAAAATATGTTGATTTTAAATTTCATGGTGTCAACAAATCTCAAAAAAGTTGAGACAAGGCCATTTTCACCACTGTGAGGTATCTCCTCTTCTTCTTACAACTGTCTGCAAACATCTGGGGACCAAGGAGAAAAGTTTCTCAAGCTTAGAAATAGGAATTCTGTCCCATTCTTTTCCAACACAGGCCTCGACTGTTCAATTGTCTTGGGTCTTCTTTGTTGCACCTTCCTCTTTATTATACGCCAAATGTTGTCTATAGGTGAAAGATCTGGACTGCAGGCTGGACATTTCAATACCCGGATCCTTTTCTTACGCAGCCATGATGTTGTAATTAATGTTGCATGTGATCTAGCATTATCATGTTGAAAAATGCAAGGTCTTCTCTGAAAGAGACGAGGTCTGGATTGGAGCGTATGTTGTTCTAGAACCACAACATACCTTTCTGCATTGGCGGTGCCTTTCCAGATGTGCAAGCTGCCCGTACCGCACGCACTCATGCAACCCCATACCATCAAAGGATGCAGGCTTCTGAACTGAGCACTGATAGTTTGGGTTGTCCTTGTCCTCTTTAGTTCCGATGGCATGGCGTCCCAGTTTTCCATAAAGAACTTCCAATCGTGATTCGTCTGGCCACAGAACAGTTTTCCACTTTGCCACACTCCATTTTAAATGACCCCTGGCCCAGAGAAACCACCTGCGCTTCTGGGTCCTGTTTAGAAATGGCTTCTTCTTTGTACTGTAGTGTTTTTAGCTGCCAACGGCGGATGGCACGGTGGATTGTGTTCACCGACAATGGGTCCTGGAAGTATTGCTGAGCCCATTCTGTGATTTCCCTCACAATTGCATTCCTGTTTGTGGTGCAGTGCCGTTTAAGGGACGAAGATCACGGGCATCCAGTGTGGTTTTTTGGCCTTGACCCTTACACACAGAAATCGTTCCAGACTCCCTGAATCTTTGGATGATGTTATGCACTGTAGATGATGATAAGTTCAAAATCTTTGCTATTTTTCACTGGCAAACATCTTTCTGATATTGCTCCAATATCTTTCTGCACAACATTGGGGGAATTGGTGATCCTCTACCCATCTTCACTTCTGAGAGACACTGCCACTCTGAGAAGCTCTTTTTATACTCAGTCATGTTGGGAATGAACCTCATTGGTCTTCCAGATGTTTGTTTTAAGTGCAATTGACTTTTCCAGCCTCTTATTGCTACCTGTCCCAACTTTTTTTGACATTTGTTGACACCGTGAAAATTTAAAATCAGCATATTTTTTTCTTAAAATGATACATTTTCTCTGTTTAAATTTTTTGACCCAGTCATCTATGTTCTTTTCGAAATAAAATATTGAAATTTGGCACTTCCATATCATTGCATTCAGGTGTTATTCACAATTTGTATAGTGTGCCAACTTTTTTGGAATTCGGTTTGTAGGTAGTTGATCATAAAAGACACACAATCATCCAGCAAACAATCTAGAAGCATATACCAGGGTCAACAACTTTCAGAAAAATTTCTCAAACTATATTCCAAAGCATGCGCACACGCACACACACACACAGACACACACACAGACACACACACACACACACACACACACACACACACACACACACACACACGCACACTTTAATTTTGGACTCACCTATAAAGGCACTACAGTCTATAAAGATATTATGTAATCTCCAAATGACACTTGAAGTGAGTTTTTAAGTCTTGTGGTCAGTTTTGGCACAGGATGGCATCAGTCTTGATTCCCTGGTAACATATTGGTGCTACCAGACAAAGCAAAGCTGCAATGTCTTTACAGGCGAGTCCGAGGTTAAAATACAGCTCAATTAAGTCACATGTTTCCATTTATTCCATATGTACAAAACGTATACTTTCTTGTGCGCACAAAAACTATATATATATATATATATATATATATATATATATATATATATATATATATATATATATATATATATATATATGTATATATATATATATATATATATATATATATATATATATATATATATATATATATATATATATATATGATTCAGAGTCCCATGTATGTAACCACGCAAAACACTTCTCTTCTTTGAGTGGACAAAAAACTCATAATTCGACTCATAATTCTTTTTGGTACATGATGGGCACACCAGAAAGTGGATATAGAAAAGAATCATGCATTCAGAGTTTCAATAAATTATTCATTTGTAGCCTGAATGGAAGATACATGCAAAAAATGTATCGACCATTTAGAAAAAAAAATCCTGAGATGTTCAAAGGATAACCAACTCTACTAAAATACTTATAAACTTAATCAGGCGTAAAAAAAAAAAATCACCTTCTGTATCTGGCCAACCTTTCAATGTGAGTAGGAGAGTGATGAGGTAACTAAACAGAGAGTCTAGCAAGAGGCCCCTGCCAACTTTGAAGAAATTATATGAATTTTTGGCTCATAATGATCACTATACTCATGTGACAAGAATATCAGAAATGCTTCACGAATATGGCTTGTATGGGAGGATTGCAAGAAAAAAAGACAAGATTTTTTTTTTTTGCTTTAATGATTCTCAGGCCAAAAAAAGTTATGATTAGAACTATTCAGTCTTAATGCCAAAACTTATATTCTACAGTAAATAATTCACATGGAAGAAAATTATAGACATAGTTCTGGATGTTGCAAAATACCATCAAATTCTTAAGAATACAGTAATCCCCCTTATTTCGCGGTTAATGGGGACCAGCCCCCCCCTCGAAATGCGAAAAACTGCGAAATGACTTCTGCCACTTCTTAAGGACACCCAACCACCTAGAAATTATATAAAATTTATATAGAAGTTAATTTTAAAGTGATCTAAGCATGTTTATGTCATACAGGCAACATGTATTAATGTATTAATAAATTATACACCTTATAATGTGTGTATATATATATATATATATATATATATATATATATATATATATATATATATATATATATATATATATATATATACAAATACTGTATAACAAACCTTATAAATAACAAATCCACGGCCACGTCAAGAAGGAGAATCACTGGCACCTCGAGAGCCTTTGCTTTAGTACGTATCATGTTAGTGTCCAAACTCATTATTTTTATGGCAGTCCGTAATCCACAACGATAAGGCATTTTCCATTTTCACAACTGTTATAGTCTGTGCTAGTTGGCGGCATTTAACACTCTTTCACTCTCTCCTCATGCACTGCATGCGCTGGTGAGGGGCGTGGTTCTTACCCGCAGACGAAATCCAGTGAGCACACCTGAATTCACTCAGCCATCAGCGCACTATAAATAGCTCCGTGCTCGACCAGTTTCCGTGTTTATACTCTCCCAGTGATTTTGGTTTTTGTTTTTCCCTCACCACTACGGTGAACACGATTTTTCCCGAACCCCAGTGCTTCCCCTGAGCTCAATAAAAGTCATTGTTTCATGAGGGAGGAAAGGTGTGTTGGATGCTGGGAAATCTCGACCATTCAGCTTGCTGGATTCACAGCCAATCAGAGAACATTCAAGTCAAGCAGGAGAACAGAGCATGTTGGGTAGCGTAGTTGAATGTACATGTAATGCTGTAGTGTGAGTGAATTTTGAATAATGTTTAATTTTTTAATTTCCCAATGGGAAATCCCGCGTAATTGCGGGGACACAAAGTAGGAAACGCGAAGTGGTGGGGGATTACTGTAATCCACTGCCCTCTGCCACAGACTTGTTAGTGGGACAGAAGTTCACCTTCCAACATGACAGTAACCTGAAGCAAACAGAAAAGTTAACCACACAGTGGCTGAAGGGGAAAAGGGTGAATGTCCTTCCATGGCTTTGTCAAAGCTCAAACATAAACCCTATTGAAAACCTCTGAAATTTGAAACTTGAGGATTGCTGTGTACCATGAGGCACCATCCAGCTTGAATGAGCTTGGACAGTTCTAGTAAAAAATTAAAAAAACCAAAAAAACAGAGAGTTGGGAGACATTGCACCGTGAATCTACAAAGTCAGAGAGATATCCCAACAGACTCATTGCTGTAACCCAAGTTAAAGGTTGTTCTGCAAAGTGCTGACATATGGGTGTGATCCTTTAACCCTGGGTTTAGACTGCGGCATGATGCCTATGATTTGAGACGATTGTGAAGAACGTGGGCATCATGGGAACGAATCGTGATGACCTTATAGAAATTTGTTGGAATCTTGATGATTGCGAATATTACAATGTACTGCAATCTGACGGCAATTGTGATAGAATGTGGGTATCGTAGTAGAGCGCAGGAGAGCTCAACAGACCTGTCCTCCCAGTGCAGCTAACTGGGTTATCAAAGGCCGGCCATGTCTCTCACTGTCTATGGTGTGAAGCATGTAAAAGAACCATTGCTGACTGTCGTAAAGAGTAGGCTGCAAAGCCGTCAGCGTGTTTCCGCCCTGCGATGGCCTGGCGAGCTGTCCAGGGTGTACTCTGCCCTTGCCCGAAGTTGGCTGTGATGGGCACCAGCTTCCCCGCGACCCAAATTAGGATTAAGCGGTTACAGAAAATGAACTGAACTGAACTGAACTGGGAGTCTGGTGCCCATCCCAGCCAACTCTGGGCAAGAGCAGAATACAACCTGGACAGCTCGCCAGGTCATCGCAGGGTGGAAACAACCTGATGGCTTTGCAGCTACTCTTGACAAAAGTCAGCAATGGTTCTGTTACATGAACCTCTCACCATAGACAGTGGGAGACATGGCCGGCCTTTGATAACCCAGTTAGCTGCACTGGGGGGGCAGTGACAACCTTGTGGAGAGTGGGGCTTGAACCCCCAACCTTAGGACCAGTAATCCAGCACCTTTACCACTAGACCACCGGTGCAAATCCATTTTTAGTAATATTATCTTAGTGAGGATAATAAAACTGAGCGGCAAATGACAAAGAAATGCAGACAGATGATTTAAAAAAATATATCAAATGTAATATTTGCACAATTTTAGTCATCTCTGATCTGTTAAAAAATATCAGAACTACCTGGCTTGACTTCCTGTTTCTCCATCTGCTTGACTGTGTGGCCAATTTCCAAAACCTGAACAGATTTCTCCTGCCTTGGCCATTTCTCAATCCACTGCCTTCTCTGCAGTGCTTTACGTTGTGTCATGTGTTTTTCAGTATGTGTGATGCATTGTGTCAACTCTCTCTCTCTCTCTCTCTCGCTCTCTTGCTCTCTCTCTCTCGCTCTTGCTCTCGCTCTTGCTCTCGCTGTCTCTCGTTCTATTTTTCAGAGGGAAGTGAGGAGTGGAGGAGGCCAGTGCCCAGCTATACTCAGTCTAACAGCAGCAGTAGTGTCAATCGTGTAGGTGGCAGTAGCAGTAGCGAGCTTGGTCGTACCTGGAGTTCTCTCTCTCGAGATGACAGTCTCGAACCCCTACCATACAACTGGGAGATGGCCTACACTGAAACGGGCATGGTCTACTTCATTGAGTGAGTCTGGGGAAACTTGGCTTATAAGTGACTAAGATGTTCTGTGTATTATTGAAGGGTGAAGGGCAGCACCAGGACACCAGGACATGAGGGTCGCCAGTCCAGTCCCGAGCTCAGTCTACCGTCTCGTTCTTTTGAGACTAAAACTGATTTGTATTTGTGTTGTATATTCACTGAATTGAAGTTTTATTTGAGGATTGTTTGTGTGTTCTCATTTCGTCATCTCATTAGCTTACAGGAATATTAGGGTATGCTACAGCGATGTATGTAATCCTAGTAATGTACAGGAAATGTAATTAAAGTCAGTGAAGATTCTCTAATCACTGATGACATCATAGCCTGAAGTGTGCTGTGTACTGCAGTGAGCAGCACTAATGGACCTTATTATGACTAACTTCTGTGAAACAATGACAAAAGTACAACACAAAACTAATTAAGCACTAGTGTACGCTGGAATTCTGATATAATATTCTATATTATACAGTTTACTTTTATTTAGAAACTTGAGAAATATTTATAAATACTGTACATTCACATAAGAAATCAGTCTCTTCACTCAATTAATTGCTGCCTGCAACAGTGGAGGGAAATAATAGCAAACTGACTCCAGTTCAGATCAACTTGAATTCATTCGGCTCATGTTCACTCCACTATGGCACATGTCAGGCACCTCACTCTCACACTCTCTCACTCTCACACTCGCTCACACTCTCACTCTCCCCCTCTCACTCTCACTTTCTCACTCTCTCACTTTCACTCTCTCCCTCTACCTCTCACTTTCTCACTCTCTCACTTTCTCTCTCTCTTACTCTCACACTCTCACTCTCTCACTCTCACTTTCTCACTCTCACTCTCTCACTTTCACTCTCGCCCTCTCCCTCTCACTTTCTCACTATCTCACGCTCTCTCTCTCTCTCTTCCACCCACTCTCTCTCTCTCTCCCTCTCACTTTCTCACTCTCACTCTCTCACTTTCACTCTCTCCCTCTCCCTCTCACTTTCTCACTATCTCACTTTCTCTCTCTCTTACTCTCACACTCTCACTCTCACTCTCTCACTTTCTCTCTCTCACACTATCACTCTCACTTTCACTCTCTCATGCTCACTTTCTCACTCTCTCACTCTCACTTTCTCACTCTCGCACACTTCCTCTCCCTCTCTCACTCTCAGTTTCTCATACTCTCACTCTCACTTTCTTTCTTACTCTCTCACTCTCACTTTCTCTCTCTCTCTCACTTTCACTCCCTCATTTTCACTCTAACACTCACTTTTTCACTCTCCCCCTCTCACTCTCACTTTTTAACTCTCTCACTTTCTCTCTCTAACTCTCACACTCTCTCGCTTTCACGCTGTCACTCTAACCTCCTCACTCTCTCACTCTCTCTCACTCCCACTTTCTTACTCTCTCACATTCACTTTCTCACTCTCACTTTCTCACTCTCACTTTCTCACTAACTCTCTCACTCACACTTTCTCAATTTCTCACTCTCACTCTCAGTTTCTCACTCTCTTATTTTCACTTTCTCACTCTCTTACTCTCTGACTGTCGCACTCTCCCTCTCTGACTTTCACACTCTCACTCCCTCACACTCTCACTTTCTCACTCTCTCACTCCCTCACTCTCACTCATTCATTTTACAAACTGCTTCCTACTACTACTATTAGGGTCGCAAGAGGTCATCTTGGTCAACACTGGGCAAACATGGGGTACATCCTAAACAGCAGCTCAACAGTCCATTACAGGACAACGCACACACACACACACACACACACACGCAAACATACATGCACGCTCACACACACACACACACACACACAGACACACACACACACACACACACACACACACACACACACACACACACACACACCTCTGGGCAATTTGGAACAGCCAATCAGCGAAATGTGCATTTTCTTTAAATTTTGGGAGAAAACAGGAGTACCCAGAGAAAACCCCAGAAATGCATGGGAAGAACATACAAACTTCAAACAGAAATGCCTGAGCCTGGGAAATGAACCCAGTAGCTTCTTGCAGTGAATGTGCTAACAATGGAATTCATTTAGTGTTAGCAAGCTTTTAGACGTCTTGAAACAGACTGACTACATTTATTACTGCATGTGTCAAACTGGCTCTTTACCCAAAATAATCTAGGCAGGCTGGCAGCCAAGGCGAGGTTAGAAGAAGCATAAATATAATTTCTATATAAGTATTTTTCTTAAAGAAGGGAAGTATATTCTTGTCAGATATAAAATGTGTGGTTTTAGTTTTATTTCCAAAGTCCTGGTGCTCTCTCCCCGAAAGGTTATAACGGTCCAGTGTGGTATTTCACTAGGACCAGATTTGTGGAGCTTTTTCTAATGTATTAATAGCATACATGTGAAGGTGAATTATAAAACTGTGCTTTTGTGTTCTTTTTAGAGGATCTTTCTGAGATGAGAACAATAGAAAGCAGCAGAATATCAGTCAGTGAGTGAGCAGGAGTAAATTTAGTCCACATTGTGGCCCAGATGTTCTCTAATGAACAGAGAGATGGATGTGTGTGTGTGTGTGTGTGTGTGTGAGAGAGAGAGAGAGAGAGAGAGAGAGAGAGAGAGAGAGAGAGAGAGAAAAAACGCTTACATACTTTCATGTCATGAATATTTCAGGATTTCCAACAAATTTCCAAATTATCAGCTGCATTAATATCGGGTAGCTGCATTACCAGGTCAATGAACAGCATACCTCAGTGTTTGGGTTTCATCAGTGTTAGTGAATTGCTTTATTACTTTTAAAGGTCTACAGATAAAATATTAATAAATAACATAAATAATTTACACCTTACCATGGTAGTAAGATTTGCATGACTGCAATTGTTATGCAGAGGATTTGCTAGCATATGAGAGGAGTATTGTAGTTTGTGAAGCGTATGATAGTATTTAAGATCAATATGATAATATGTGCAAGGAATACATAAACTGTAAGACAAGTATGGTAGTGTTCATTCAATCATTAATTTCTCAAACCTACCAAAGTCATGGAGAGGCTGAAGCCCATCTAGACAAAGGTGGGGTACACCCATAACCAGTGACGTGATGTGAGGTTGACAGCTGGTGAGGTACTGACTCTTTTAGAGTCAGATTTACATATACAAATGAACTCAAAAGAGTATATTATTCATCATTTGATTGACAAGAGACATCAAATCAATACAAAAGAGGGAAGCAGTGACATGACTGTCCACACAGTTAGTACGGTATTTGATGTGTGGTGTAATACAGCCCATATCATGTTTCCTTCTATTTTAGTAGCTTTAGTACCTTTTAAAATAAATGAAATTCTTTTCAGACAACACAGCGTGTTTTATATCTCATATCAGCATTCTTTATACAAACATGTGATGCATATTTCATTTAAGGTTCAATTTGATTTCAACTACGTTGGTCTTCCTTTAGTAATTACCACTTGTTTTGATTAAAAGTCCAGATTTGCAAATTTTCTCAGCTTGGAAATGTACTCTTCCATTTTGATGAGGTGGATTGTAAAGAAAATATAAACTACAAATGAAGAAGATTGTAGGTTGCGCAAGAATCTGTGAGCTCACAAGCGCCCTCTGCCATGAGTCAGGGGTACTGTTTGCCTCACAAAGTAACTTTTTATACTGGATTTTATCATTAATCTGCAGCCAAAACATGTTACAGAAATACATTTTATACATTATAAAAATTATGAAAAGGCAGAGCATGTAATCAGAGTGTTTGAAAGCATTTCAAACTGAAAATAATAAATCTGCGATATACAGAGGGACAGTGACACACTATTTGCAACATATGCTAGCGCAGTTTGTGAGGGACACCATCCACTGAGCAGCACAGCAAAGGGCTGCCTCACCGCGCGGCTCCTCCCTGTATTTGAACAGGACATATGGAAATTTTGCTATTCTCCTACCATCTGAGTTTGACTGACGGTGTCCTTAGTCTGTGTTCTAACAAACCAGTACAAGAATATTTTCACTGAATGAGACTTTAAAGCACTTCTGTAAGTCACTCTGGATAAGAGCGTCTACTAAATGCTGTAAATATAAATGTAAATGTATTCTTAAAAAAAAAATATATATATATATATATATATAAATTTCCTTAGGGAAATTTGGAACAGCCAGTTAGCCTAATGTGCTAGTTTAATCTTTGGACTTGGGGGAGAAAACAGAAATAACTGGAGGGAACCTATGCAAGCACAGGGTGAACATACCAACCTGATATGTGCTTGCAGTGTGGGACTCGGTGCTTTGAGGCGGACGTGCTAACCATTACACTATCATGATGCCCGAGTGTTTTTTTTTTTTTTTTTTTTGATTTGATTTTGATATACTGTATTAATCCCACTGTCATGACCTGTTGAGCTGTCCAGGGTGTACCCCGCCCAGAGTCGGCTGAGACGAGCACCAGCCTCCTCATGACATTAATTAGGATGAAGCGGTTCAGAAATGAATGAATTATTGTATTTATATAACACACAAGGGACATTATTTTGTCTGCATTTAACCCATCCAAAGTGAACACACACACACACACACACACTTGGGGCAGTGAGCACACACTCATGTTGGGGGTTCCCAGAGAGCAGTTGGGGGTTACATGCAGTGCTCAAGTGCACCTCTGCCATTTATGTGGAGGAATGGAAGGTGCTGCTCTTCCCCCACAGCCACACATTTTCCCTGATGGTTGGGGAATCAAACCAGTGACTGTTTGGTTCCAAAAAGCCACTTCTCTAACCTTTAGGCTACAGCTGCCCCAAAACATGTAAACTTCACCCAGAAACACCCAGGACTATGATTAGAACCCAGCATTTTCTTGGTGTGAGGTGGATGTGCTCACCACTACACCACTGTGCTGTCCTGGCATAATAATATAATTGTGTGTGAGTGGGATATGGTTCATGTGAAATGAATATAACTCTGTGTGTGTGTGTGTGTGTGCGTGTGCGCGTACGTGTGTGCGTGCATGTGTGAAGTGTGTGTATGTTTCTGTCCATTAGAGTTGCACTTATTGCATTTCTTAATGTGATCATTGAGAGGTTCCTGCACATCTAAACCTTTGGTCAGCTGCATGAAGAATTCACTTCAGTGTAGGCACAGGCTTTATGGATGTTGTTGCTTTTAAATATGCTTTCTGAAATATGTCAAGTGAATTTCAAAATGTGCTGTTTGCAATAAAACTGGTAGTTTGATCCAAAACCTGCACTTTACAGTTTGATCACAAGATAAGCAGCAATTTCCTTTAAGAGATGCACACAGCAGACATTAGAATTTAGATGGTGCAGTTTGCCTGACAGCAAATGTGGCTGCTACGGAAACAAAGGAAATATTTTTGGGAACATGTGATCACAGTGAGATCATGGAGGCATTGGGGAAATATACAGTATATCATGTTTAACTATTGAGATGGTTTTAGATTGAGATGGTTTTTACATGTACAGAGGAGGCTAGATTGAGATGGTTTGGACATGTACAGAGGAGGGATAGTGAGTATATTGGTAGTAGGATGCTGAGGTTGGAACTACCAGGCAGAAGGCCCAGAGGAAGCCCAAAGAGAAGATTTATGGATGTGGTGAAGGCAGACATGAAGGTCGTTGGAGTAAGAGTAGAAGATGCAGAGGACAGGGAGAAATGGAGGCAGATCATTTGCTGTGGCGACCCCTGAAGGAAACAGCCGAAAGAAAAAGAAGAAGATCATGTTTAACTATTGAAACTGATTACGGGTTTTTTTTTTTTTTTTTTTTTTTTTTTTATTATTATTATTTTTTTTATTGCTTATGGTTGTACCACTAAGAAATCCCCTAAGTGGGCCACGGTGGCATATCATGTCTTCCTCACAGGTTCTGGGTTTCAGTCAGGCAAAATAAATGTTATATTCCAATAAATAGTTTTAATATGGTTCTGATTCTCTATAGTAATCTATTTTATTAATGCAGTAAGAAAGTATATAAATGTCATAAATGTTATTTGTCAAATTGCAGTCATAACACAAAATCAACCACGTGGCTGGACCCTCGCCTTGTCAAGAAAGCTAAACCACCTGAAGAGTGTGAGGATGGAGGTAATTCCCTCTCCCTCTGCCCTTTATCCAAACACACACACTTGATCTCCATCTAAGCTTCAATAACCAGAGGATTTTTTCTTTTCATTTCTGGTTTCAAAAAAATATTAATTTGTGTGAGCTGGATCATCGCACCATTGTGTGAAGATTTGTGAGGGGACACACACACACACACTCTCTCTCTCTTTCTCTCTCTCTCTCTCTCTCTCTCACACACACACACATACACACACACACACACACACACACACACACACACACACACACACACACACACAATATTGAATATGATTTGGCTGCTTATAAAAACTATAATAAAAAATGCCATCTTAAATCTACCAGACTAGTTTGTTTTTTCATGGCTGCAGCTTCATGGAATTGGAAATGTCATAGTGAATGCCAGGGTATATTTTAAGAAACTTGGTATTTGTGGATTTAACAGTACTATGCACGGGTGCTGGAAGGTGTTTTAAATGGTGTGTGTGTGTGTGTGTGTGTGTGTGTGTGTGTGTGTGTGTGTGTGTGTGTGTGTGTGTGTGCTGGAATTTGAAACAGTATACACATGGCAGGCGCTATGACATAACACCCCAATAAACACTATATAAAGTCTTTTCTAACAGGGACTGTGTGCTGATTATAATACACATTCCACAAAATGAATGAACCCTCAAATCAAAAGGTGTTGCTTTGTTTTAAGTATGTGGATACTTGTTATTGTAAAACAACAGATCAGTGTGCGGCTGGTGGTGTGATGATTAGGGTTCTGGGCTCATGACTGAAAGATTGTGAGTTTGAATCCCATGTCTGTTTTGAATCCTGGGAATGTAACCTGTGCTGAACCAACGTCCCAGCATGGACGAGTTGAATTCCTAGTTGATTCATGCTATAGAAACCAGGACCAAACTGATGAGCTTTTGCAGGCTCAGTTTTAAAAAGCCCAGTTCATCGTTTCTTTAAAAAAAAAATCATACACAGGGTGGACACATCACATGATGTAAATTGTGACTGTTGGCAAATCACAGTGTTATAAGGGAAAACTAACTGTGCAGATGTGGACGCATCTAAAAACACTTAGCTTGAGTGTAACACAGTGGAAATGACACTAGTACAATAAAACAGTGCTTGTATGAAGATGCACACACAAACGCACACATATCTGTCTCCATGTAAAATCAATTTTCTTTTGTTTGCCAAATTAGGATTCAAGGTATATTTAAGCATAGCATAATACCAATTCTATGCATTAATAGTCTCATCAATAAAATGAAGTGTGTGTATGTGTGTGTGTGTGTGTGAGAGAGAGAGAGAGAGAGAGAGAGAGAGAGAGAGAAAGAGAGAGAGAGAGAAAGAACTGTCTTGCAATAATATTTTTTTTTTTCAGAAATGACTGAAGGTACATCAGACGACACCTGCACACAGTGCAACATAAACACAGACATGCTCACAAACCAACCATGAACACCTTGTGATGTGATTACTGTATAAAGCTATGCGTACAATGTTTTTGCACACAGCCCTTTCTGAGTAAACATTGTATAAATATTCTCTTGACTGCTTACTTTAAAGTCATTCATCATCTGTTTTTCAGAGCTTCCATACGGCTGGGAGGAGATTGAGGACGCTCAATACGGTACATACTATGTTGAGTAAGTACTCTCGAACTCCAGCTGTTTCTTTCTTGAGCTTTTACTTATTATTTTATTTATGTTATTTATTTATTATTCACACACACACACACACACACACACACACACACACACACACACACACACACACACACACACACACACATGCACACATCCCATTTTATCTTTATGAAATTATTTTGTATACTGGCCTGTTATCTATAAAATAGATTGCGTGTTTATTTTCATTTCTCTCCCATGATTCTTTTGTTGTTTGTTCATTTACACTGCAGTCACGTAAACCAAAGAACCCAATTTGAGAATCCAGTTGTAGAAGCAAAGAAGAAACTTGCACAGGAGGCTGCAGCTGCAGCACAGAGCCAAAAGGGGGCAGCACCTGCTTCAGGTAAACTCTCATCACTACACAAAGTTCAATACAATCCCGTTGTTTCTGAATGTGAAAAATATAAATATACTTTTATTTCACGATTTGTTTCGAATTGAAATGAAACCCACTTCGTTAAATCACAAGTATGGATGTCTTCAGCAGGACAACAATCCAAAACAAAATGTAATAATCATCAACAACAACAAAAAGAACATACTATTTGGAAAAAAAGAAATCCAAAAGGAAGAAGTTATTCTTTGCCTACTTACGTAATATTCAAACTAAGAGGAAGACAGAAGAATTTACTGACAGAAGGCTTTAGCTCTGATGATGGGGTAGGTCATGGGTGGTAATCCGCATTTTTAAACAGGGGGACCGGAGGACCTCTTCCAATTATCGTGGAATCACACTTCTCAGCCTACCCAAGAAAGTCAACGTAGGGGTGCCAGAGAGGAAGATCCGACCAATAGTTGATCCTCAGATTCAGGAGGAACAATGTGGTTTTCATCCTGGCTGCGGCATTCTCGACCAGTTCTATATACTCTACAGGATCTTGGAGGGGGCATGGGATTTTGCCCAATCAGTCCACATGTGTTTTGGGGATTTGAGAAGGCTTTCGCCTGTGTAATTTGAGCTATCTTGTGGGGTATGCTCCAGGAGTATGGTGTATCGGACCTGTTGCAACAGGCCATACGGTGTCTGTATGATCGGAGCCAGAGCTTTGGTTTGCATTGGTAGCAACAGGTTGAATTCATTTCCAGTGAGGGTTAGAGTCTGCCAAGGCTGTCCTTTGTCATCGATTCTGTTCATAATTTTTATGAGTGCACCCGTGGCGTTGAGGGGTTCAGGTTTAGTGGCCAGAGGATCTCGTCTCAGCTTTTTTCAGATGATGTCCTTTTGGTTTCATCATTCCGGGACCTCCAGCTCTCATTTGAGCGATTTGCAGTTACGTGCAAAGCAGCCAGGATGAGAATCAGCAGCTATAAGTTCGAGGCCATGGTTCTCAGCCGGAAAAGCGTGGAATGCACCCTTTGGTTCTGGAATGAGGTCCTGCCTCAAGTGGAGGTGTTTAAGCATTTCAGGGTCTTGTTCACGAGTGAGGCAAGGATGTAGCAGGGGTTTGACATACGGATTGCTGCAGCCTCTGCTGTAAAGCGGAGCTTGTATCAGTCCATTGTGGTGAAGAGGGAGCTGAGCCGCAAGGCAATGCTTTCAATTTACAAGTCAATCTACTTTCCAACCCTCACCTATGGTCACAAGCTTTGGGCAATGACCAAAAGAACAAGATTACGGATTCAAGTGGCTGAAATGAGCTTCCTGGCTGGGCTGTCCCTTAGAGATAGGGTGAGAAGCTCAGCAATCTGAGAGGAGCATGAAGTAGAACTGTTGCTCCTCCGTGTTCAGCAGAGCCAATTGAGGTGGCTTGGGCATCTGGTCAGAATACCTCCCGAACAGCTCCCTGGTGGGGTGTTTCACACATGCCCAACCAAGAAGAGACCCCCAGGTTGACCCAGTACATGCTGGAGGGATTATGTCTCTTGACTGGTCTGGAAACGCATTGGTGTCCCCCTTAAAAGAACTGGAGGAAGTGGCAAGGGAGAGGAATATCTGGAACTCATTGCTTAGGCCATTGCCCCTACGACCTGACTCCGGATTAAGTGGAGGAAGATGATAATGATGTCATGTTCAGTAAGGCTAATGTAGAAAACAGATAAAGAAGGAACATCTATGCAAGCATACATGTTATAAGGCAGGGGTCCCCAACTTTCTTTTTATCACTGCGGACCGGTCAACACTTGACAATTTTACCACGGACCGGGGTGTGTGTGTCATAGATTGTTTATACTGTAAATATAATTTATTTTTATTATTATTATTCTTATTTCATTTCTGTAACCGCTTCATCCTAATTAGGATCACGGGGAGACTGGTGCCCATCCCAGCCAACTCAGGGCGAGGGCAGAGTACACCCTGGACAGCTCTATTATTATTATTATTATTATTATTATTATTATTATTATTATTATGGTTAATTATTATATTATTATTGTGTGTGTTTCCTCCAAAGACATGCATATTTAGTCTAATTAGTTGCTTCAAAATTGCCCCATGGGTGTGAATGGTTATGTGTGTTTTCTGATGAGCTATTCAACTCTGCTTTCAACACGTATTGGCTGAGATGGACTTCATTGAGATTGTTCATTACTATACTGTATATTGTACCTTTGATGTGTACTGTTGAAACAACTCTACACTAGATAATCAGAATTATTGGCACACTATAAAATATATGGAAAATAATTAACAGAAAGTCACTTCCACCTCCTTCCTTTTACACAACCGCCTTCTCATTTGCCCGTCCTTTACCTCCTCTTGTTCCTGCTTGTCTGAGAAAGGACTCTTACTCATCACCTGCAGCAGACAATCTCATTTGCTGAAATGAACACATAACGCTTTGTTCATCAGTGTTTATTGTTTTATTGCACTCGCACTGTGGTGACAGTACAAGGTCAAGATTTTCCATTTACGCAGAGCAAACATAATTTTTATTACACAGTGCTGACTCATTGGAAAGGAAAACTAAATGTCTGCACAATCACAGAACCACCCTTCCTGATTTTCACTTCACTGCTAAAGTATACATGGTCTGTATCAAGTGGATCTACTTCCTGAAGAAATAAGATACAGGAATGTAGATCACACAGACAGCTTCTTCTTTCCCACTGTGTTAGATCGTTTTAAGGACAAAGATCAGGGTCACAGTTCAAGCAAAAACTCAAAAGGTTTACAGTGGAGTCAGCCCAAGCAAGACATTGCACCAAATACGTCTGGGTTCAACTTCGTACTGACTCATACATATACATACACACACACACACACACACATCTATATATATATATATATATATATATATATATATATACACAGGGATCCCACACTTTCCACAGTTAGTTGAGATCGAAGCCCCCCTGCGACCACCGATTTCCGCGAAGTAGGATCGACCCCCCCCTGACTGACGTATACGTCCATGTATATGTGTATATAATATCAATAAATACATATTCGACCCTATAAATGCTTATAATAACAATTTAAATATTTCAAAAATAATGCATGAGATGTAAATAAAATATAATACACACACACACAGATGCGCACCTCACATAAGAATGTAAGTAGTTTTGTTGGGTTGTTTTTTTGTTTTTAGGTTTTTTATTTTTTATTTTTTACATAATTGGTTTTGTTTTCTGTCATTTTCTTTAACTTTTTCCTTAATTTCCATATTTCTAAAATTTATCTGAATATTTTTGAAAAACCGTAATGCACTGAAACCACAGAAACTGAAGCACAAAGTAGCGAGTAATCACTCTGTGTGTGTGTGTGTGTGTGTGTGTGTGTGTGTGTGTGTGTGTGTGTGTGTGTGTGTGTGTGTGTGTGTGTGTATACTATATATATACTGGCTCTATTGGCTAGGAGGGAGCTGCATCTTCATAATACCATATATATATATATATATATATATATATATATATATATATATATATATATATATATATATATATATATATATATATATATATATGCACATATATACACATATACACATATATGCACATACATATACCGTATACGATGTGATAAGTGCCCAGGGCGGGGTGGTCTAGTGGTATAAGGTGCTGGATTGCTGATCCTAAGGTTGGGGGTTCAAGTCCCCAGAAGGTTGTCACTGTCACCCCAAGTGCAGCTAAAGGGCCATGTCTCTCACTGTCTATGGTGAGAGGCATGTAAAAGAACCATTGCTGAACTTCGTAAAAAGAGAAGGCTGCAAAGCCGTCAGCGTGTTTCTGTCCCTTGCTAAAAGGGTTGTGTCAGGAAGGGCATCCGACGTAAAAACCTCTGCCAAATCAAACATGCGAATCATTCGCTGTGGCGACCCTGACAAAAGGGAAAAACTGAAAGGAAATCTCATATATGTATATACTCGTATGTCTGTGTGTGTGTGTATATATATATATATATATATATATATATATATATATATAATGTGTGTGTGTGTGTGCTTATACCTGTATGCATGTGTATGTGGGCTTTTTGGACAATTGCGACTCCCCATTTAAAAACAGCTTGAACAACTCAGCTGCTTTGTTTTGTCCTGCATTTTCCAGTGCCATGGCATTTGTCTGTTACCCAATTGTGTTCATATGTTTTGTTTTAGTGCTTGATGTTTTGACTGCTTAGGCTGTCCTCTGTTTATGTCTACAAGTCTAAGCTTTATTTTACTTTATTTCTAAGTCTGCTGTTGTCTATCTTCACTTGCTTTGATTTAGGCTAGATCACAAATCGTATGTAGAATGAAAGTGCCTGCATCTGCTCCTGCAATGATATCTGGATATAATTCCTGGATTGCCCTCCACAAATACTCCATGAACATACACTGTTCAGACCCACAAAACAAGTTGCACATCTAATATTTTCTTGGAGAGCCTTTATCCTTGAGCACAGCATGTAATGTCCATGGTATTGTTGCCTCGAGTCCGGTCGAGGCTTAGCAACATTAATGTTGAAATAAAATGAAGTCAGCGGATGTACCGAACGAGCAGGTTATCACATCAATGGACTTTTTCTTTCAAGATGGCGCAGATATAAAATGGGGATTCAAAAGTAGTTCAGGGAGTATCAGAAACCATTTACACATATGTATTGGCACCCCAGAGTGCTGACCTTAACCCTCTTGAAAGTTTTCAGGATGTGCTGGAGAAGACTTTATGGAGTGGTTCAATTTCTCCCTCATCCTTTCAAGAAGTCTGAGAGAAATGAACCCAACACTGGATTGAAATGAATGTTATGTTGCTTAAGTTTATTAAAACAATGGAATGATGATTACATGTTGTAAGAAAGGCCAAAGGTGGAACAACAACATGTTTGTGTGGGAGACTTTCTTTTGCCTGGGTAGTGCATTAGATTCGAAAACAACATTGCAAAATTAGCTCCATTAATAATTATGACAGTAGATGGTCCTTCTTATGATTGTGAGGTGTGTGTGTGTGTGTGTGTGTGTGTGTGTGTGTGTATATATATATATATATATATATATATATATATATATATATATATATATATATATATATATATATATATATGTGTATGTGTGAGAGAGAGAGAGAGAATAGTATTAATAAATCATTTCTGTTTAGTAATGGTCCTTGAAACACTACTACTAACATGAGGCAGCATTTGGGCATTCAGGGTGTCTGTTTGGGGCTGCATGGCTGGTAATGAATGATCTCATTTGCAGTGTCATAAAGCCAAGTGTTATAATGGATTTGTTTATAACACCAGCTGGGTGAAGCACTTTGTTTGTTTAATTATAGGTCACTCAAGCATAAAAAGCATGAGCCAGAGCTTTCTAATGCATCTCACTCTCTCTTATTTCTCTCTGCTTCTGTTTAGCTCAGCTAAAACAAAACTCCTGTTTTCATAATCCTGTCAAAATGATCATATCACAAAGTATACCAATAGGAATTGCTGATTTGAAACACATTATATCTAATTATTCCTCTAGATGGAGAAGGGGGGACTCCAGGTTTCACTCATGACCCCACTCAGCTGAAGGGCGAGTTATATCACACAGCTTTGAAAAAGAGCAGTCAGGGGTTTGGCTTTACCATCATTGGAGGGGACCGTCCTGATGAGTTCCTGCAGGTGAAGAATGTCCTTGCAGATGGACCCGCTGCACAAGACAAAAAGATGGCCTCTGGTGAGGAAGAGCACTGTTACAGAAAACACAAGCTGGAAAAAGCAAACATGATTTTATGATAATAAAATATATTATTTGGTAGCGATAGAACCCATGATGTGATTGGCTGTCTGAAATTTTGCCCAATTTTTTTCTTGGCCTGCCAGCTCTCAACCAAAACAAAAACTTTCAATACATGTTTTCGCTCTTTTTTCTCACACTCCTTATTTGAGCAAAGTACAACATATAATCTTACTATTGCTAAAATAAATCTCAAAAGTGAAATTGAAAGCTTTATTTTGGTTCAGTGATCTATCACTCATGGCCTTTGACAGACTACCGTATCCAGAACAACTTACCTTTTTTTTTTTTTTTTTTTTTTTTTTTAATCACATTTCTATAATTCAGCAGCTGAGCATTAACAGCCTTATTTTAGGGCCAAACAGAGGCAGCGTAGTGGTATTGGGGCTTGAACCCTTGCCCCTTTGCTCACTAACCCAGTCAACCACTGAGTTACCGCGGTCCAGTACATTGCCTATATAGCCTCATTACAAAGTCTCACTCTGGAATTTCCCTGTACTGACCTCACACTTGTTTAATAAGTAGTACATATTTAACCTTAACTTCACTCATAACATATTTCACTCTTAAATATCAAGGAGATGAATTTTCCCATAGTGATAAAAGCATGAAAAAACTGTTCACTTGTTGAAAACTCATTCATTTAATAATTTTCCAGGCCGCTTAACCCTAGTTAGGGTTGGGGGAGGCTGGCCTTGATCTCAGCTCACTTGGCGTGGGCGAGTTACACCCTGGACAGCTCACAAGGCCATCGCAGGCACACATGCAACCATTAGTAGTCACACTCACACCGTGGATCAGTTTGGCCAAATAGCCTACTCTGCATCTTTTTGGACTGTGGGAGGAAACCGGAGTACTGTACCCAGAGGAAACCATGCAGGCATGCAAACTACACACAGAATCAGCCAGGAATCGAGCACAGGTCTTCTTGCTGCAAGGCGGACAGGCTGTGCCACAGTTAAAAACACATATGATATTAAACGATGGGTAGTTGTTTCATTAGATCTATAAATGTTCAATATGACGTCATGTAATGCCAAATCAAATCTACGGCTTTAATATATTGATAATAAATATGAAATAAATGTTTTTCCAAAAGCTGTTCTTAAGTCCACTCATGTTATATTATCTGGCTGACGGATCCGCTGAAGCACTGCCAAAATGGCCGCTAAAAAATAATTTTTAACGTTTTCAATTTATTCTTTTTTTTCCCTCACCGATCTCTGTATTATATGCTGATTTGAAAAAAAACATCAAATCTTAATCAGACACAAAATCCTATCTTTAAATATTATGTGTAATTTTGTGATCGCCTTCGAGATCGCGCTTCCATCTTATATCCAAATGAATTCTTGCATCAGGTATCATGAGTCGAGACTCCCAGCATGCTTTGCGAGCAACTCTAATGAACAGATAATGCATTGCATTGAAACATATGTAATTTGCACACTATATTTGATGATATTTCCAGCACTTCTAAAGACATCAACCAGATATTATACATGTAAAAAATTATAATTGATGAAACCTTCCTGTGCTATTAATATCAACAAAATAACATTTTTTTAAATATATTTTTATACATACAGACTGTCGTCGACTTACGACCGCTTTTGGTTCCGACAGACCGGTTGTAAAGCGCTCTGGTCGTATGTCGACTTTCCATCCAAATACACTCATGCCAAACAAAAACAGATGAATAAATCTCGCGCATTTAAATCTATACATCTATTTTCAATTCCACGTCACTGTGGCGTGCAGCGGAGAGCCAATCCTTTTTGTACTCCAGTGTGTGGGTGGGTCCAATACCTTCAAACTCAAATTTTATTGGATTATAACAACAGCCACAGACTGCGGGGGTTGTTTTTGAGTAAAGAGATAAATTTCCCTCATTTGATCGACTCATTTCCACGAAGCCAAGCACAGCTGGCAAGCAAACACAAATGGACAGACATGGAAAAACTTCAACCTGCAGAGCAGCTGATTGCCAAAACTTGGGACGCGCTTCATGTCACATAAACACTGCAGCGTGTGAGTCCAATAAAATTAGAGTTTCCAGGTACCGTACCCACCCGCACACAGGAAGGATTGGCTCTCCGCTTCACAGTGACGTGCCATTGAAAGTAGATGAATAGATTTGCTCAGAGCTCTGAGCAGTTAGAAAGTGAAGCTGCATCATTTCCTGCTTGGCCTTTTAAGATGCTGGCGCTGCCGGCAGCGCAAACAACTGTTGTACGCAGCACTTGCACTGCACTGCCATGAATCATGTTTCACGACGGTTGCGGTCGTAAAGTTGATCAGACGTAACTCGCATAAGTTGTAAGTCGACGACTGTCTGTATACTGTATATATTTAATATTTTCCCTCCGACTGTTTTTTTTTTTTCAAAATTGTAAATAATAATATTTTTAATCTAGTGGCCTTATTTTTTTATTATTTTTGTCCACCATCACTAAATTTGTGCTGAAAATTCCATTAACCCGAAAATAAAAAATGAGTGGCCTAATCCAGCGTAACAAGGCTGGTGCAATACAATTAAAGAAAAAAGATCAGATCCACTCAACTCCATTTTTATTAGGAAACGCTAATGTTGTTTAATAAAGAAATACTATTTTACATAACTATGCTTCACATTAACATTTATTAACTGCCTCCATAAGTGCCTTTGGATGTTTGGATGTTCTTGATCCTTGAAACTTGAGTGTGAGAAGCAGAACCCTGACCACAACCACTGAACATTACTGAGTGTATTCAATGCCCCCTTGCCCAACATCTCTGTCTGAACTAATTAATGCTCGTGTGACTGAATGGCATTTTCCTACAGCCTCACTCCAAAATCTCACAGAAAACCTTCCCAAAAGAGGGCATTATAGCAGTTGACACTAATCTTTGAATAGGGTGTTTGGCAAGCATATATCGGTGCAATGGTCAGGAATACACAATATTTGGGCCCTTTACTGTATGGTTAATGAAGATTAGGTTAGAAAAGGCCTTCCTAAAGTATTTATTGAAAGCAGTAATGCTGTATATCAAAGCAATTAATATACACCATTAGCCTTATAGAAATTATTGCTTTTTTGAAGTCTTTTAATTCAGTCCTCTTTTTCACAGGTGATGTTATTGTGGAGATCAATGGCACACTAGTCCTTGGTAAAACGCACAATGACGTAGTGCAGATGTTTCAGTGCATTCCCATCAGCCAGTATGTGGATATGGTCCTGTGCCGTGGCTACTCCCTGCCCCCAGATGTGCAGGATGACAATGAAGACCTTCCCCCTCCTCCACCTCCTCCACCAACTGGTGAAGTGGTCACAGCTGTACCCCTCATCAATGGGCAACCTCTGCTAGTGAAGGGCGATGCTCTGCATGCTTCCTCCCAAGAACTGCACTACCTCACTACCGACGCCAGTGGACGGCCTATTGTGGCAGCTCTACCCAGTATTCCCACTGGTGCTGACGAAAGACCTGAGGGTGGAATGCTACAACCAGAGCTGGTGACTGTGCCCCTGGTGAAAGGCCCGGGTGGATTTGGATTTGCTATTGCAGACAGTCCACTGGGACAGAAGGTGAAAATGATCCTGGACGCACAGTGGTGCCGTGGCCTGCTCAAGGGTGACGTCATCAAGGAAATCAACAGGCAAAATGTGCAGACACTAAGCCATGCACAGGTGGTAGATATACTCAAGGAGCTGCCTGTGGGAAGTGAGGTCAAGCTTCTCGTGCTGCGTGGAGGTGAGGAACATGAAAGACAAAGAAAGAGAGGTGGAGGGAGCATTAAATAGGAAAAGATGAGAAAAGATATTCCAGATTGTTTTGAGATGAAGATATTTAAACTAACACAACTGTAAATTGCATATATTTGTTGATACCTGCAAGAATATCTATACTTTCTGTGTTTGGTACGATTCCAGATTTTTTACATGCTTGTGTCACTGTGTAGAGCAGAAGTTACCGGTATTTATAGGTTTGTAGTTTACAGGATAATTTATGGCCTTAGAGCTGCTAATCAGAATATACTTGAGGGAAAATAACACATGCCAAAATACAGTGGTACCTCACCTTACGAAATTAATCCGTTCCAAGAGCTTTTTTCTTAATTTGGATTTTTTGTAAATTTAACCACATTTTACATGTAAAACGTGTGATTCGTTCCAAGGCCCCCAATATGACCCTATAACCCTTTAAAAATTATAAAAGCATACCTTTTAAGGTCTCCTTCTGCTTCAATATCGTACCGATATTCTTTTGCGATGTCACTCAACCGCATGCCACGAGCCCGCTTCTTCTTTTCACTCGCACCGGAAATCACACGTGTGTGTGTGTGTGTGTGTGTGTGTGTAGGAAGTGAAGTAACCTTTCTCCTAATTAATTTACGCGATTTCATAACAGTGCTTTAAAAGGTAATGAAATCGAGTCTTCATAGATGGCGAAGACCGATTTCTTGCGACTGCTGGATATCCGATTCCAGCAAAAGCGCCCCAAGGTTGTCCATGACGCCACAGGGGAAACATGATGATGATGGTGTGTGTGTGTGTGTGTGTGTGTGTGTGTGTGTGTGCGTGCGTGTGTTGACTATGTCTTCTTCGCAGAGTTACAATCTTACAAATGTTTATGGAAGGATAAAAGCCAGTAACTCTGTCCTTTACATGAAAAGCATTATGGGAGATGCAGCTCCATACTAGCCAATGGGAGGGAGCTGCGTCATCCCTCATAGCCAATGGGAGGCCAGCAGGGCGGGATGTTAGGAGATAACCAATGGAAGGCCAGTGGGGCGGGATGTTGGGACATGTAGTCAGTGGGAGAGCAGGTTGTGCATTGTTTGAATGTTTGGATGGCGCGTTTTGTAAGGAGAACTTGTTTCGTATGCAGAGACAAAAAAATTTAGGAAAATGTTTTTCGTAAACTGGATTTTTCGTATTCTGGGATTATCGTAAGGTGAGGTACCAATTAGGTACATACCGAAGTCTATCTTGCCAACTAACACAGCCTTCTCCATTTCTCTCTCTTTTTTTTTTTTTTTTTTTTTTTTTTTTTTTGAAATTGAGCAAATTTTATGATTAAGACCACTCACACTCATTCATGAACTCACTTACTCATTTGCCAAACAACATACTACAGTAAGGGTCATGGGACCAGTAAGGGGTGGTGGCTAAGGCCTATCTCAGCCCACCCTGAGCAAATTTGGGATACACCCTGAACAGCTCACTAGACCACCACAGGGCCAACACAAACACAACCAAACCCAGGAGCAATTCAGACAAGCCAGCGAGCCTGCTGTGCATGTCTTTGGACTGTGGCAGGACTTTTTTCTTGTAAGGCACCACTGTGCAACCAAAGTGTAAGACCACCATAGACACCCCCCTCCCCCCCCCCCCCCCCCCCGGGTTATTTTACCAAGGCCTTGCTTATGATTGTGTGTTTTCAGTGATACTGATATTGTTGTACAATGACTTAAGGGGCAAACCACAGGAATTCTCATATGGAGTTTGCCAAAAGAGGCAAACATGTGGAAAAAAGTTTTTGGGTCTTTTGAGAGCAAAATATTTTGGCACTGGCACAAAGCACTGTTTTGGCAGACATTTCTCATCAACACGGGAAGACCACCCTGCAGTGAAAGAGCTGTTCATCAATGGTTTCCAATCAATCTGACAGAGCTGAAGCAATTTGCCAAGGAAAGTTGGCAAGAATAACAGTATCCAGATGTGCAAAGCAAAGAGACATAATATAAAACTGGCCTTGGGTGGGGTGAACAATTATGTAGAATTCCATGGCAATCATTTCCAAATAGTCTGTGACAAAATATTCGATGATGTCATGCATTTGCTCAGTTCATGGCCAATCTGCACTTGCAGTGAGTGGAGAATATACTGGGAAGACAAAAACAAAATTATTTTTCAGTATATTGACAATGGACACGTTTGATATTTTCGTAGTATTTTTATAATGTATATCATTTGTGATTAACTGCCCTCTCTTACCCTTATTATTTATGAATAATGCTGCAACATGAGAGTTCAGTGCACGCTCCAGACCATTTCCAACCATTGGTCAGGCAGTGACCCACAGCATAGCTGAAACATGAACCTTAATCCCAAGTATAAGATGCACCATTAAAAAGCATCTGAGAGTCTATATGTGCTTTGATCAGAAGAAAATTACCTCAGATTTACGCTCCCAACCCAGAGTATGTCACTAGTTTGTAGGGGAGGGAAAACAGGGACAAGTGAAAGATAGGTCAGACCGTTATGTAGGGACAGATAAGTCTTCTTCTTCTTTTCTTTTCAACTTTTTCCCCTTTTCAGGGGTCACCACAGCGAATCAGCTGATTCACATGTTTGATTTGGTAGAGGTTTTTACGTCGGATGCCCCTCCTTACACAAGCGGCAGAAACACACTGACGGCTACTCTTTACAAAAGTCAGCAATCGTTCTTTTACATGAACCTCTCAACCTTGAGGAGAGTGGGACTCGAACCCCAAACCTTAGGATCAGCGATCCAGCGCCCTTTGCCACCAGGCCACCACTGCCTGTATGTATTGACAGATAAATAAATAGTGAAAAAACGGGCAGAGAACAGGACGTGGAAAGGAGAAAAATGAGAAATAACCCTTGAGTTACTTCCTGCATGCTTTCATTCAAAGCGAGAATATGAAAGAGAAACAAGACCTGTTAAGGCTTTCATTTCCTTTTTTTAAGTAAAGACAAGAACCAGTGAGAGTGTGAGTAAGATACTCACTCACTCACTGATGCTCCGATCAGCTTTATCCTGCTACTAGGGATACAAGGAGCCTGGTGCCTATCTCAGCTGACAGCGCGAAGGGCCAGCACACAACGCAAGACAATACACACACACACACACACACACACACACACACACACACACATACACACACACAACCATTCATACTCACACACATACACACACAACCACTCACACACACACACACACACACACACACACACACACACACACACACAAAACCATTCATACTCACACACATACACACACAACCACTCACACACACACACACACACACACACACACCGAGGTACAATTTGAAACAACAGCATAGCCTAATGAGCAGATCATTGGACTGTGGGAGGAAACCAGAATCCCCGGAGGAACACAAGCAAGGATAGGGAAAGCATGCATACTGCATACAGAAACGCCTGAGCCTGGAACTCAGGACTTTATTGTTATGAGGCAGATCCCTTATTTTCCGCAGTTAATTGTGACCGAGATCCTAACATGACCGTCAAAATTCGCAAAGTAGTATCACCCCCCAACACTCCCCCAAATTGACGTATATGTACATGTATATAATATCAATAAATACATAGTCAATGCTATAAATGCTTATAATAACAATTAAACATTGGCCTTGTTTTTGTGGCAGTTTTTGTATTTTTTAATTTGATGAATATTTTTTAAAAATGCGATGCACTGAAGCCGCATGAATTGAAGTGCGAAGTAGAGAGGGATCCCTATATATACCTTCATTCATTCATTTTCTGAGCCGCTTAATCCAAATTAGGGTCGCATTGAGGCTGGTGGCCATCTCAGCTGACTCTGGGCGAGTGCAGAGTACACATTGGACATCTCACCAGGCTATCACAGGTCAAAAACATGCTAACAGCCATGCAGCCAACTCTTGAAGAAAGTCAGCAGTGCTTCTTTTACATTCCTCTCACCATACACAGTGAGAGACATGGCTGACCTTTGACAACCCAATTAGATGCACTGGGAAGACAGTGACAACCAGTTGGGAGTGGAGCTTGAACCCCTAATTTTGGGATCGGTGATCCAGCACCTTACCACCAGGCCACCATTCCCCTTATATATATATATATATATATATATATATATATATATATATATATATATATATATATATATATATATATATATACTATACTTTGAATTTGAAAGAATTTGAAAAACGTGTGTAATTGTGTCATTTACAATGGAGTTAAAATTGATACCACACTCCCATTGTATATTTATATATTACTTGTGTTTAACAGATTTGACTCTACTAAACAGTGATCCCTCACTTTTCGCGGTTAATAGGGGCCAAGGACACCCCCCACACACCTGTGACCGCCAATTTCCGTGAAGTAGGGTAGACCCCCTTGACTGATGTATACATATATGTGTATATAATATCAATAAATACATACAGACGCTCCCCAACTTACGTTTTATTTAGGTTCCGGACGGCCGAGTGTAAGGTGAAAAAACCGTAAGTTGTTACTGTATGTTCCAGTGACATATGACGTTTATACTGTACAATACATTCATAAATACCATTACCGTATCTCTGAAAACACCCCTAAATCAATTATTATAAACATAACATTGTAAAATAATATCAACATTAATTTAAAATAAATTAAATTCAAGCAAAGTAATTTCAAATAGATAAATTTTAATCAAATTCACTCATCATATATCATATAACAGTATCAAATATAACCTTTTACATGCTCTGTGATGCGATCTTTCTGCTTGTAAATGGTTCCGATGGTCGATGGAGCCATTTGGAAGAAACGTGCAACATTCACATGTTTGCCACCAGCATCGATTTTCTTGATAATAGCCATCTTCGTTTCTAATGAGATGGCTTGCCGCTTTTTCTGATTCCCACTATCACTAGTAGGCTTATGCTTCTGACCAACCATATTTACTCAGCGTTACAAAAGTCCACAAAACAGTGTAAACACAAAGATCACAGAGACGACATCTTAACACAAGGGTAACATGCAGTGAACTGGGAAGAAGGAGGGGCACGTTCAGTCTGTCGTTTGTAAACAATGGATGCAGCCTCATGTGGAAGTAGTGTATTACACGAGTGTTCCACGTAGGTATGTCTCTTACTTCAGAGAGCACGCTAAACTCAAAATTTGACATTTAAAAAAAAAAAATGTAAAGTCGAAAAATATGTAAAACGAATGAACGTAAGTTGGGGAGCGTCTGTATTCAATGCTATAAATACTTATAATAACAATTAAACATTCAAAAATAATGCATACGATTTAAATAAAATATAAATTCACACATACAGTGTGCGCACGCACGCACGCAGATGCGCACCTGACAAAAATGTAAGTAGTTTTGATGGGGGTTTTGGGTTGTTTTTTGTTTTATGTTTGTTTAGGTTTTTTTTTTTGTTGTTTTGTTTTTTTTTTTTTCCATAATTGGCCTTGTTTTTGAGGCATTTTCCTTAATTTTCCCCCCAATTTTTCCTTAATTTCCTTATTTTTTTAGTTTTCGATTAATATTTTTGAAAAACCTGCAATGCACTGAAGCCACAGAAACTGAAGCATGAAATAGTGAGGGATCCCTGCATTTTTGGGTATGGTGCAATATGGTGCAATACTGGTTAGCAGATTGACCTCGCAGCAATGATGTTGACTTTGTGTCCCAGGCTCAGAGGGAGTGTTTCTGTGTGATATCGTCATGTGATAGCTTAGTAGTTAAGGCTATCTGTTACTAATCCAAAAGTGGGTGGGTTAATCCCCACTGTCACCACTGTGGGCCCTTGAGCAAGGTTCCTTAACTCTCAGTTGCTGAGTTGTATAAAAATTATAATTCTAAGTCACCCTGGATAAGAACATCTGCCAAATGGTGTAAATGTGTAGCCAAAAAAAAAAAAAAAGAGTACCATGTTCTCCCCATGCTTGTGTGGGTTTCCTTCAGGCACTCCAGTTTTTCTCCCACAGTTCAAAGACATACATACAGTATTAGGCTAACTAATTGTTTCAAATTGCGCCTAGGTGTGAGTGTTAATCATTGTGCCTTTGTTTGCGCTGCAATGGACTGGCAGGCTATTCAAGGTGTACCTTGCCTTTACCCACAGTAAGGCCGTGATAAGCTTCAGCTTCCCTGCAACCCTAGTATGATTAAGTTCTATGGCAAATGAATGAATGAATATTTGAGTTATGCCCTACAAGTTGATGAGCCATACGATGAAGTTATGGGAAAGAATAGTGGAAGCTAGACTAAGGGCAGAGATCAGCATTTGTGAACAACAGTTTGGTTTCATGCCAAGAAAGAGCACCACAGATGCAATGTTTGCTTTGAGGATGTTAATAGAGAAGTACAGAGAAGGTCAGAGGGAGCTACATTGTGCCTTTGTGGATCTGGAAAAAGCATATGACAGGGTGCCAAGAGAAGAACTGTGGTATTGCATGAGGAAGTCTGGAGTGGCAGAGAAGTATGTTAGAGTGGTGCAGGACATGTATGAGAGATGTAAGACAGTGGTGAGGTGTGCTGTCGGTGTGACCGACGAATTCAAGGTGGAGGTGGGACTGCATCAAGGGTCAGCTCTCAGCCCCTTCTTGTTTGCTATAGTGATGGACAGGCTGACAGACGAGGTTAGACAAGATTCCCCATGGACTATGATGTTTGCAGATGACATTGTGATCTGTAGTGAGAGCAGAGAACAAGTGCAAGAAAATCTAGAGAGGTGGAGGTATGCCCTGGAAAGGAGAGGAATGAAGGTTAGCCTCAGAAAATCAGAATACATGTGTGTGAATGAGAAGGACCCAGGAGGAACGGTGATGTTACAGGGAGCAGAGATAATGAAGGTGGAGGATTTTAAGTACTTAGGCTCAACAATCCAGAGCAATGGAGAGTGTGGAAAAGAGGTGAAGAAGCGTGTGCAAGCAGGCTGGAATGGTTGGAGAAAAGTGTCCGGTGTGATGTGCGATAGGAGAGTGTCAGCAAGAATGAAAGGAAAAGTGTACAAGACGGTGGTGAGGCCAGCGATGTTGTATGGCTTAGAAACAGTGGCGCTGAGGAAAAGGCAGGAGGCAGAGATGGAGGTAGCGGAGATGAAAATGTTGAGGTTCTCTCTGGGAGTAACGAGGATGGATAGGATCAGAAATGAGTATATCAGAGGGACAGCCCACGTAAGATGTTTTGGAGACAAAGTCAGAGAGGCTAGATTGAGATGGTTTGGACATGTACAGAGGAGGGATAGTGAGTATATTGGCAGTAGGATGCTGAGGTTTGAACTACCAGGCAGAAGGCCTCGAGGAAGACCAAAGAAGAGATTTATGGATGTGGTGAAGGAAGACATGAAGGTCGTTGGAGTCAGAAAAGAAGATGCGGCGGACAGGGTGAGGTGGAGGCGGATGATTTGCTGTGGCGACCCCTGAAGGGAGCAGCCGAAAGTAAAAGAAGAAGAAGAAGAAGAAGAAGCCCTACAATGTCAAAATGAATGATAAATGAATGTATATTTCTACACTTTTTATTCACTTTTTTCTCACTTCTGCCTGTAGGCCAGACTTCACCAGTTAAAAGTCTTCGACCTGTGAGTATGCTGAAACCCTTTCCACATTTAAAACCACAAGGATTTACTTCTCATTATGGAAAAGTGAAAATATATTGATTTGGTTTAAAAGCAAGCACTTTCTATGCCTGCATTGCAGAGACAAGAAATAAGTGCCAGTCTTGAGACGTTGGACCATTGCAATGATGTCGGAGCCCCTCAGGCACTCACTTATTATTCAAGCACATTGCCCAATATTTCTCCAAGACGAGACATCACTCTTCGTCAGAGCAAGCCCAAAGGCAGTGCACAGGACTCTGGACAAAAAGGTATCCAAATAAAAAGGGTACCTAACCCCTTTATTACGAAACCCATTTCCAGAAAAGTTGGAATGAAATGAAATGATTTGTAAATTCACATCAATCTTTATCTTACTGATAAAAGTACGATTAAAAAAAAAATTATGATATCTCTCTCTCTCTCTCTCTCTCTCTCTCTCTCTCTCTCTATATATATATATATATATATATATATATATATATATATATATATGATAAATATTATGATATTATATATATTTTGAGGGTGTTTAAAAATTAGGTGTTATTTTTGTTTTTGGAAAAATAAAAAATCAGTAACATTGGTACATATAGATATCTATCGGTAATGAATGATGTGACATTACTATGAAATCATTATAAATCAAAGTGACTTCAGTTAAGATAGTAATAACACTGAATGAAACATTGAAATAACTTTGGTACACATTGGTACATGTGGGAACAAAATCGGCCAAATCATCAGCACAAATGGAGAACATAAATGGTAACGTGTGATTTTGCTTGAGATAAGATTACATCAGGATGCAGCATATATTTTCAGTAAGAGACAAGTCCGAACTGGCAGCAGGCCTGGCAGCTAGATTATGAAGACCCATGCTATTGTAGCTCATGTAGAATGAGTTTTGCATTGTACTGCTCAACTAAGTATGCAGTTCTTGGGAAAATATGTTGCTTTGATGACAACATAACTCCCTCTAAATCCCAATATATAAGCTTCCATGTTGATGGTACTTATATAAAAATGTGCCTTCGTTTCATCACAGATTCTGTTTTTTCCACCTTTAACTGATAATAATCTGGATCGGCATTTTTAAATGTTTGATGAAGAGACCTCAATGTCCTTTTTTTTTTTTTTTTCAAAAATAAGCTCAAATGTAGACTCATTTGATCACAGCATATTTGATCACTGTCTTTTGGTGTACTTAAACTTGGAACTTAGTGGTGTTTGCATAATACAATTTTGGGTGGGTTTTTGGCACAGCAGATGATGACACTGAGTTAGAGCAGTTTCCTGAAACCCACATGACTATATTTGTCACAGTAGCATAATGAAGTTTTGTTCAGGCAGCATTGCCTTAAGTCTTGAGGGTTACATATAAACAACAGTGTTTTCTTATCTTGCTTTTTATGCATTGAGACAACTGAAATATTCCCGCATTTTTAAAAACAATATTATGTATTGTATATTTTGCACAATCAAAGCTCTCTTCACCATTTCATAGAGTAATGTTTTTTTTTTGAAGTGACTAAAAATTTGATTCTAAATTTTAGCACAGTGTGATGAGCCACAACCTACCCTTTCTAGCAAAGACTGAGCCTTTAGTGCAGGGGTCGGAAACCTTTTTGACTAAGAGAGCCAAAAATAACACACATTTTAAAATCTCATCCTCTGAGAGCTACATATATATATATATATATATATATATATATATATATATATATATATATATATATATATATATATATATATATATTTACTGAATGCAACTAAATGGAAAAAGAAGACCAACAATTTCAGAGTATAATAAGACTCAATAAGATTGTTATAACAAAGTTATTTATTAATAAGAAAAGTACTTTTCACTACAGTGTTAATGTGACTTCTGGAGCTGCATTATTTTGCTGATGGCTTTGTAGTCTGGTTGAAACATGGTGAGGTTCAGCTTTATACAGGCATTTAGGCTTCCATCTGTTAAACGTGACCGCAGGTTGGTCTTGATGTTTTTCACATGTGAGAAGGATTGCTCACGTATGCATGTGGCGCCAAACATGGTCAATACAGCACGACTCACACGCTGCAGTATGTGACAGGAAGCGTGTTCCAAGTTTTGGCAATCAGCTGGTCTGCGGGTTGAAGTTTTTTAATTTTGTCCATTTGTGTTTTGCTTGCCAGCTCTGCTTGGCTTCGTGCAAATGAAAGATCAAAAATGAGGGAAATTTACCTCCTAACCAAAAAACAACTCGCACAGGCTGGTGCATATAATCCAATAAAGTTAGAGTTTCAATGTATCGGCCATGCCCACACACTGGCATATAGAAAGGATTGGCTCTATGCTGTTCATCGACAAGTGGTGTTGAAAATAGATTTATAGATTAAAATGTGTGAGATTTATTCATGTTTTTGTTTTATTTGATGGCTTTTTTCTGCATTTTTATTGAAAGGACAGCGGGATTATTATTAGTTATTCTGTTAATAAAGACCACCTGATTTATCTGAGAGCCAGATGCAGTCATCAAAAGATCCACGTCTGGGTCGTGAGCCATAGGTTCGTGACCCCTGCTTTAGTGGATACTACTTTTATACTCCAATTATGATGTAAATTACTTTGGGACTGTTAAGTGAATATTTTGTAAACCAGTGAATGTTGTTTTAAGTACGTCTCAAATTGTTAAATGTTTTATAGGTATTAAATTCTAACTTCAGTAATAGTTTAAAAATACTTTAAAGTTTGCTAGTAAACAATGAAAATCTTTTCTTAATATAGTCGACCCTCTACTTACGAAAACCTCTGAATACGAAAAATCCAGGTTACAAAAAACATTTTCCTAAATTTTTGTCCTCTTTTTACAAGCACGTCTTTTTTACAAAAAGCGCCAAATGCGCCATTCAAACATTCAAACGATAGACTAAATTCGCATTACGACTGCGCATGTGCGGGGAATGTGACCCAACCTCTGATCCAAGCGTCACTGCTACCAAACTTTATTGTAGCCACTTGCTTTTATATGTAAACACATCCTAACATCTGCCGCTTAAAGCTTGACTTAAGCCTTAAATTACATGTATTGTTATGCCAGGTACATATTGTGTATTGAGGCGATTACTGTATTTCGGAACGATATTGAAGCAGAAGGAGGCATTAAAAGCGGAGATACAGTGACGGAGGCAATTATTTCGGAAAAACCAACTGCCATATTTAAGGACCTAGTGAAAGAGGGTGAGGGTTCTTCAGACCAGCAACCTCCGGACTTTATAGCGTCGAATGGGTGGTTCAAGAGCTTTTAAAAAAGGTAAATCATTTTCTTTTACTTTTAACACATATTTCATACATATTTCATACAAAATTGGTGTACTTTTACCATTTTGAAAGGGTTTATGGGGTAGTCTTGGGAGCCTTGGAACACATCATGCGTTTTACATGTAAAATGAGCCCCTACTTACGAAAACTCCAGTTTACAAAAAAGGCACTGGAACAGATTAATTTCGTAACGAGAGGGCCGACTGTACTATTGTCTGTTAAATAAAGGTTTATGTGAATTAACAAATAACAGGTTTGGGTTTTATTGCATTTTAGAACACATCCTAAATGTTCTGGAAATGGGGTTTTATTATTATTCATAGTAGTATTAGTATTCATATTATTAGATTCATAAATCCCTGACCCAGTTTTGTTTTGTAATGTATGTTTATCATGAATTATATATTTTTTAGTATTATAATAAATATTGTTTTCTAAAAACATGTTTTTTATAGTAGGCTCAGTAGGTGTTTGGACAATTCGAGGTGTTTTGCCTCCGTTCACCACCACAATGAAGGAAGCAGTCAGAATTTGATTAAAGTACTGTATAGACTTTCAGCAGTATTTTTAGAAATTTAAAAAAGTATTGCATTAATCTTGTAGGCTCAAGACTAATTGAATAAACTGACAAAACAACAAATATAAGCATAATTTTTAATACTTGATGCAAATAATTCAGTCAAGTCAGTTACTGTAATAAGTCTGTCACCCAAAGATATTTCTTAGTTTCTTGAGATGCTTTGCCAGGCCATTTTTACCTTTGGGTGCTGTGTATTTGTTGGTGTTTCTAGTTTAAGTTTTGGGTTTCAGTAAGTGAAAACCATGCTCACACGCTGACTGTATCATTTCAGAAAATTCCCCTTCTTTATCTTAAGCCAGTGGTTCTTAACCTGGGTTCGATTGAACCCTAGGGGTTCGGTGAGTCAGTCTCAGGGGTTCGGCAGAGGTCAAGACACACACTCGATTCATATTCATGATGACACGCCTCGCTCATTCATTACTGGCTGCAGGTGCTCATGCTACATTGCTTGGCCAATCTGTGCTGCAGGAAATTTGGTGCACTCAGTAGTCGACTTGTGACTGTCGTGATGATATGTTGTGTGATTTCTTTCTGAACGTTTTAATCCTTACTATGTTGAGCAAAAAAAAGAAAGTGGTCGGACGAATATGTACAACATGGATTCACATATATAACGGAACATGATGCTAGTCAGCTTCCTATCTGCATAATTTGTGAAGTAGGATCAACACCCCCCCCCAGACTGACATATACATACATGTCTATGTGTATACAATATCAATAAATACAAATTCAATGCTATAAATGCTTAAAATAACAATTACATATTCAAAAATACTGCATACGATGTAAATAAAATATAAATATACACAAATACAGATGCGCATGCACGCACTCGGATGCACAACTCACATAAAAATGTAAGTAGTTTTGATGGGCGGCGTTCATGCATTGTATTGGTTTTGTTCTTTGAACACAGTGATGGTAATGCACAATTCAGTTTGGTGCCCCAGTAAAAACCTCTGTCTCGAAAAAAAATCATATTTTATTTTTCAATAAAGAAGGGTTCGGTGAATAAGCATATCAAACTGGTGGGGTTCGGTCCCCCCAACAAGGTTAAGAACCACTGTCTTAAGCAGTTGTTAGGCTGCTTATCTGTACTCTGAAGTGTCTTCCTATCAGCTTTCAAGCATTTGACTGAGTATGAGCCGGCACTCTTACTGTACACACTTCAGAATTTGTTGTGTCTTCTGTCAGAGGTCACATCATCTATAACCACCAGTGCTTCAGATCAACCCTTCTTGACTGCTTCTTTTCAAATCCATTGTGGTTGTGCACAACAGCAACAATCTGCAAATAATGATGGACCTAACTTTGTATTTCTAAAAAAAAAAACTTCATAACTCACTTCATGTTAATACTTATTAGAATATTAAAGGTTTTGGTTTTATTAACTGTTTATCAGCAGTGCCTCAATATAAAGAGCTGGATGTGTTTATAAAGAGGGACCAAGAGACAGGATTTGGCTTTCGTGTGCTCGGAGGAGAAGGACCTGAACAGCCAGTAAATTCTATTTTTTTGATATTTTTCACCCACTGTAATGCTCTAACCGGTATTTTCTAACTAATGTGCTTTCATAGTTATCTGGTCTGAGATGCCAACATGATGAGCCTTACTATAAATGCTTCTTAACTTTTAAGGTATATATAGGTGCCATCATACCACAGGGGGCAGCAGAGAAAGATGGTCATTTGCAGGCAGGGGATGAGCTGATGGCCATTGATGGCATCACTGTGCGAGGCAAATCCCATAAGCAAGTTCTGGATCTGATGACGAATGCAGCTCGCAACGGACAGGTCCTTCTAACTGTAC
Organism: Plotosus lineatus; assembly: GCA_024760905.1. Lineage (NCBI taxonomy): Eukaryota > Metazoa > Chordata > Actinopteri > Siluriformes > Plotosidae > Plotosus > Plotosus lineatus. Next base: position 32,667,271 of record CM045741.1, read on the forward strand.
GCCGAAAGGTCATCTACAGGGGTGTGTTTGAACCCTCATGTTCTGTTTAATACTTCATTACCCTAAAGTTTAGAGCTGTTCCCAAAAATCGTTCATATACTGGAAATTTTATAAAACCAGAATTTTATTGAGAGGGTTCTACCAAGCTGTTAGGTTTTATTTCCCAAACTAATATAAATCTCCTGTGACCAGCTGTTCTTGGAATATTCCCTGAATCTTTTACCCTCCAAACTGCTATTGTGAAGTGCGTACATGCAGAATGATATTGAGATAATTTCAAGGTTAAAAATGTGAAGCTGGTATAGCTTATAAGGCAGGGGTCGGGAACCTTTTTAACTAAGAGAGCCAAAAAACCCCAAACCCCCCCCCCCCCCCCAAAAAAAAAAAAAAAAAAAACAATTAAAATCTAATCCTCTGAGAGCTAAATATATTTTTTTAATACTGAGACCAACGATTTGAGAGGAAAATACGACTCTGAATTTATTTTAAACAACATTGTTATAACGAAGTTAATTATTAATAAGAAAAGTACTTGTTACTATTAATGCAACTTCTGGTGCTGCATTGTTTTGCTGATAGCTTTGTAGTCTGGTTGATACATGCTGAGGTTCAGCTTCATGCAGGCGTATAGGCTTCCATCTATTAAACGTGACCGCAGGTTGGTCTTGATGCTTTTCAGGTGAGAAGGACTGCTCGCGAGTGCATGTGGAGCCAAACATGGTCAATACGACAGGACTCACACTACAGTCTTTATGTGACAGGAAGCATGTCTCAAGGCAATCAGCTGGTCTGCAGTTGAAGTTTTTTCATGTCTGTCCATTTGTGTTTTGCTTGCCAGCTCTGCTTGGCTTCTTGCACATGAACTGATCAAAACGAGGGAAATGTACCTCTTTACCCCAAAGCAACACGCGCAGGCTGTTGCATATAATCCAATAAAATTAGGGTTTCAAGGTATCAGCCTCGCCCACACACTGGAGTGCAGAAAGGATTAGAAAGGATCTCTGCTGCACGCCACAGTGAAAAGTGGCATTGAAAATAGATGTATAGATTTAAATTAGTGAGATTTATTTGTTTTTGTTTTATTTGATAGCTTTTTCTGTATTTTTATTTAAAGAACAATGAAATTATGCATTAGTCATTCTGTTAAGAAAGGTCACCTGATTTATCTGCGAGCCAGATGCAGTCTTCAAAAGAGCCACGTCTGGCTGGCGAGCCATAGGTTCCCGACTCCTGTTATAAGGACTAGTTTGCCAACTGCTCAGCACTAAGAAATGTTTGGCGGCACACAAACATAAAATGAAAATTCTGATGTGAACATCAACAGCAGTAACAAATGTTTTCTTGCCAAATTACTTTTCAAATTTTTAAAGACTAAAAGCGTTTTATTCTATTCATGTTTGTTTTTTTTTTAAACCAAAGTAGAGCTGTAAACAAACACACCCTTGCTTACCAAGTGTATGTCATTTGCAGATGTGTCTGATGATGATGGGACACGGAACATGGCCCCAGCACTCATGAATGGTTCTCCAAAAACACCAAGGATTCAAGTACCAAGTGTTTTGGACCATGAAATGATGGATATTACGCTCCATCGCAGAGATAACGAAGGCTTCGGCTTTGTCATTCTCACTTCCAAAAGTAAACCCCCACTTGGAGGTAAGTAAAGAATAAAAACAACATCATATATAAACACTGACTGTTAAACACACACACACTGTTTACAAAAGAGAGATTACATATTGTGGCCCAAAATTTTAAATAATAGATCATGTCAAAAGTACTTTTGCTTATTTATCAGTTTAGCCACTTTGAATACTTCACTGCATTTTTGGACGGTGTCTAGGATAAATGGATTGGCTCTTGAATGTTGTTTATGATGCATATAACACATACACTCACTATATATATATATATATACACTCACAGAAAACACTTTTAAAACCAGATACAGGAACCACATCACATCCTTCCGCAACGAAAAAAGTAGAAACTCCACCGAACTCAGCAAGTTCAGGAAAAAAATCATTATTATGCAACACACCCCCTTAAGTACACTAAGTATTTGATTGTATCAATCTGTATCTAAACATTATATATACTTGTGTGTGTATGTGTATACGCACGTGAATGTACGTGTACATATATATATATATGTAGATATGTGTATGTATGTATATATATATATATATATATATATATATGTGTGTGTGTGTACATATATGAGTCCACGGGCATGTAAAAATGTACGCACATATATGCATGTATCGATACCAATATTTAAAAGAACCCGCCCCCGAATACGTAATGAACACCACCCCATCTAGAGGACGCCATGTTCATCGACATAGTACTGCCCCCAGCACTTTGTAATCATTCTTCTATAATCACCTGAAGAGAGAGGATGGTTTCACCACCCCTTGAAACAGATCTGTAGTGATAAATGGAGTTTCAATAGAAAGTCTTTGTCCTGTCCTTTTATTTTTTGTATTTTTGTTTTTATATATATATATATATATATATATATATATATATATATATATATATATATACAGGGATCCCTCACTTTCCACGGTTAATTGGGACCAATTAACTGACATATCCATCCATGTATATGTGTATATGATACATATTCAATGCTATAAATGCATATGACAATTGAATATTCAAAAATAATGCACAAGATGTAAGTAAAATATAAATATGCATACATACAGATGCGTGCGCACACACGCAGATGTGAGTGCACACACTCAGATACACACCTCACAACAATGTAACTAGTTTTGATGGGAGGTTTTGGGTTGTTTTTTGTTTTGTGCTTGTTTAGGGTACTTTTTTGCATAATTGGCTTTGTTTTCTGGCATTTTCCTTAACTTTTCCCCCTTATTCTTCCTTATTTCCTTATTTTTTAATCCGATGAATATTTAAAAAAACGCAATATATATATATATATATATAGTTGAACATTCCTTTCCTATAATATCCTGTGTGAAGCGAATCAACTTGGCTTTGCCCATTAATGAGCATTAATGAGGTCAGGCATCGATTAGTGAGAAGGCCTGTGGTGCAGTTTAATTAATGCCAAAGGAGTTCTGTGAGGTTTTGGGAAGGGCTCTTGAGTTCATGTACTCCAACTTTCACAAATGTACCCCACATTTTGAGGGTTTTTTTTGTCATTCCAACACATTTGGGCCCTTACTTTCAGGAAAACAACAGCAAGATGTTCTTGGGTTTGAGTTCTTGGATCAGCAAGGGCATTTTTGCATGTTCTCCTCGTGGATCAAAGGATTTACTCTAGTTTCTCCCCACAGTCAAAAACATACACACTAGGCTTGTACTGTTGAATTCTTGGTATACTGTACTATTGAATCAAGATGTTTAAATGGGTTTCATTTCTAAAAAAAACAAAGGAATACTGCCTTGTAAAAAAGAAAGCATTCTTCATGCTTCAGAAGATCCATGAAACAATTTATCAGCTCACATAGATGATCTGATTCACATATGCAGTGCTAAAATTCTCCATCTTCTTCTGATGCACCATGTTTTAATTTAGGGGGTTAACTTTAGAGAACCCAGCAAAAACACTGACCTTATATGGAACTGGATAGCCTGTCCACTGGATCCCAGTCCATGGACATTACAATTTTTTTTTTTTGCCCCACAATATTGTCAGATTTGCAACCCAATCTCTGAATTGAAACCGTTCTCCAACTGGATCATGACCATATAGTGTATAGATTGTATTATCTGTATCTCCTGCAATTTTAATACAAAAAACTTTGTCCTTACATGCACACTGTAGCAGCCCATATCTAATTCAGACTACCCAAGACCTTCATGAATAAAATGTGTGTGTGTGTGTGTGTGTGTGTGTGTGTGTGTGTGTGTGTGTGTGTGTGTGTGATGGTTTTCAGTGATCCCTCATAAGATTGGTCGCATTATCGATGGCAGTCCAGCTGATAGATGTGGTCTGATAAGTGTGGGTGACCGTATCTCTTCTGTTAATGGCCAGTCCATCATCGAACTTTCTCACAGCGACATTGTGCAGCTTATTAAAGATGCTGGTAATGCTGTCACACTCTCTGTAGTTCCTGAGGATGGTGAGTAAACATTCAGTAAGCAAAGACAAACATCTGTTCGATCTTTATTTAACAATGACTCTCATATGAATAATTATATTACCCCCAGTTTAACTACCTTATGATATAAGACAGTCCAGTTCCAAATGTATTTTGGTTAGAAGGTTTAGATTTCTTAAAATATATATTTTTAAAAGAAAGCTTTAAATATACTAGTACGGTATTTAAGAAAATGTTTGACTTAAAGTATTGAATATTAATTAGTAGGTGTTGGGAACTAAATACATAGTTTGTTGGGGCTGGTGGTGTAGTGGTTAGGGTGCTGTGCTCATGATCAGGAGGTTGTGTGTTCAAATCCCAGTTAGACCCCCACTGTGCTAAGACCCATGGGCAAGGTCTTAACCACAAGTGTGCTTCTGTCCACCCAGCAGTATAAATACGTACCAGTAAAATATACTGGGAAGGTAAACTGTGATGGATGAGCGTCCCATCCAAGAGGAGTTGAACTCCTGGTTGCCTTATGTTACAGAAACTGGGAACAAACACCGGCCTGATGAGCCACGAGGTTCGGGTGTAAAAAGCCCAACAGGCTACTTGCCTACCTAATATATAATTTAGTTTGATGCAGTGGGTTCTAGTTTTATTTCTTAAAATAATCATGTCTTCTTCTTCTTCTTCTTCTTCTTTTCCTTTTGGCTTTTCCCTTCAGGGGTCGCCACAGCGAATCATCTGCCTCCATCTCACCCTATCCTTTGCATCTTCTTCTCTTACACCAACGACCTTCATGTCCTCCTTCACCACATCCATGAATCGTCTCTTTGGTCTTCCTCTGGGCCTTTTGCCTGGTAGTTCCAGCCTCAGCATCCTATTACCAATATACTCACTATCCCTCCTCTGTACATGTCCAAACCATCTCAATCTAGCCTCTCTGACTTTGTCTCCAAGACGTCTTACATGTGCTGTCCCTCTGATGTACTCATTCCTAATCCTATCTATCCTCGTTACTCCCAAAGAGAACCTCAACATTTTCATCTCTGCTACCTCCAACTCTGCCTCCTGTCTTTTCCTCAGTGCTACTGTTTCTAAACCATACAACATCGCTGGCCTCAACACCGTCTTGTACACTTTTCCTTTCATTCTTGCCGATACCTTCCTATCGCACATCA
>CM045741.1:32677515-32767515 GCA_024760905.1 Plotosus lineatus
TCACATGCGCGAATGAGCAGCCGGCAGTAAAATACTATGTATCTATTACGTGCGCTAAAATATGCTTCTTAAACACGTTCTACAGATAGTCTTACTCATTAATACAGTATTAATGTAGGAAAATGTAGTCATGATTAAGAAAAACTTTTTCATTTTGTACTGTGATATTTAGTAATAAAATATATAAACATTATACAGCATATACTGTTGTAAAGCACAGGTTTTAAAGTCTTTTTCAATTATTATTCCAGTATAGTACCTAAGTTAATTCTGAGAATGTTTGTGCATGAGATTTTATGTTCTGTAGCATGTTTAAGAAATGATACCAAAAGGATAAACTTTATTACGCTTCATGTCCTTTTACATTGAACTTGGAGTGACGTCTTGGAGTGACGTGTCCAAGATAGCGCTGCCTAGAGGGCAACCTCGTGGAGTTCTCAGAGTCAAATTGTTTCTTTGATCGTTTTAATTTGTTTTATTTGTTTGTTCATGGTTTGCACTGTGCTCGTCTATGATCGGTCGACCCTTCTACAGCATGAACAGCTTCAGCTTCGGGCAATAACTTATAACTTGAGCCGCTATGCTATGCCCAGGCGGAGTTTTGAGATTCTCCGGCGCTTGGTTAGCATGCTTGGTTAGGAGCTCAATGCTAGCGGTTAGCGGCTAGGCCCAGGCGGAGCTCTGAGAGGCTTGGTTCGCACTTCCGGCCATACTACTTGAAAATGTTCAGTCCCTGCGAAAAAAGATGGACGAGCTTCATGCTCAGATTGCAGCGCAGAGGGATCTACAGGACTGTGTTTCTGTGAAACATGGCTCGAGGAGAGTACACCCGATAAGGCGATTATACCATCCGGCTACACGGCCTTCATCCCCTGCTATCCCAAGCGCCGGAGTCGTTTGTCGTTCAGCCCCTTCCCGCCTCGGCTTCTTTGTTAGCCGGGATGTGGCTAGCAGAGCTAGTATGCTATGGAGCCGCATCCCGGCGAACAAGCCAAGTTGAGCATGCTTAGTTATAACTTAGCAGTGTATAACTAAGCAGAGCTAACATGCAATGGTAGGCAGTGATAGAATATAGAAGATTATTGTATGCTTAGTTGCCCAAAGCTGCTCATAGACGAGCATAGTGCAAAACATGAACAAACAAATAAAACAAATTAAAACGAATAAAGAAACAATTTGACTCAGAGAACTCCGCGACGTCGCCCCCTGGGCAGCGCCATCTTGGACACATTACTCCAACTTCAATGTAGAAGGACATGAAGAGTACTGTTAAACATACTATAGAACATAAAATCTCACACATAAATATGAACTTAGGTACTGTACTAGAGTAATAATTGAAAAAGATTTTAATACAACAGTTCAGAGAAAGGAGAAAGTCTTATTTCTTCAGAAGTGACATCCAGCGTTTTCTATCGCTTAGCCAGAGAAGACGCAGTGTTTGAGTGGTATCATAGAGCTTAACTGGTAATTAAAACACACAAAAAAGAGGCTCATTGACAACTTGTGCGCGAATGAGTAAAAAGGGGCGGGACATCAGCTCAACCAATCAACAGAAAGGACAGCCATTGGTTGAATTTGAATCACGTGCTGGTTGCTGGGCAGGCTGCGTGTACTCAAATCGCGAGTGCAAAACCGCGAATAGTCAAGGGCCTACTGTACTGCCTTCCTTCTTTAAATCTTCTTCTTTTCCTTTCGGCTTTTCCCTTCAGGGGTCGCCACAGCGAATCATCTGCCTCCATTTCAACCTATCCTCTGCATCTTCTTCTCTTACACCGACTGCCTTCATGTCCTCCTTCACCACGTCCATGAATCGTCTCTTTGGTCTTCCTCTAGGCCTTCTGCCTGGTAGTTCCAACCTCAGCATCCTACTACCAATATACTTACTATCCCTCCTCTGTCCAAACCATCTCAATCTGGCCTCTCTGACTTTGTCTCCAAAATGTCGTACATGTGCTGTCCCTCTGATGTGCTCATTCCTGATCCTATCCATCCTCGTTACTCCCAAAGAGAACCTCAACATTTTCATCTCTGACTGCCTTCCTTCTTTAAATAAAGACAATAATTAATGCCTGTTTTTCAAAGAATAAATTATGTCACTAATTGAACTCCATACTGCTATTGTCCAGCATGACTGTTGGGTCTGGTGGATTCTATTACTGTACTACACCTGTACATCTGCTAGTAAATTATTTTCCATCTATTGACATATATATATATATATATATATATATGATTTTCTGAGTAGATCCTTCCGTAGGAGAGTGCTCAATACTTTTTGGTAGAGCAATTTCTTCTATAATTTCTTCTATAATCACCTGAAGAGAGAGGATGGTTTCACCACCCCTCGAAACAGATCTGTAGTGATAAATGGAGTTTCAATAGAAAGTCTTTGTCCTGTCCTTTTATTTATATATATATATATATATATATATATATATATATATATATATATATATATATATATATATATATATATATATATATATATATATATATATATATATATATATATATATATATATATATATATATATATATAGATAGATAGATAGATAGATAGATAGATAGATAGATAGATAGATAGATAGATATATGATATATTTTTATCAAATGATATGGAATCATCATCATAAAAAACTATTGTTAGTTGGTTGTTCCTGGGGCACTGGTGGCCTGGTGCTTCATTACTGCTGCCAAAGCCTGGGGTTCAAATGCCACTATTATCGCGTTGTCCCTGCTGTCCCCTCAGTGCAGCTAACTGGGTTATCAAAGCCCAGCCATGTGTCTCACTGTCTAAGGTGAGAGGCTGTAAAAAAACATTGCTGACTTTCATTAAGAGTAGGCTGCACAGCCGGCAGTGTGTTTCTGCCCTGTGATGGCCTGGCAAGGTGTCCAATGTGTACTTTAGCCTTACCCAGAGTCAGCTGAGATGAGTGCCAGCCTCCACGTGACCCTTATTAAGATTCATAAAATGAATGAATGGTTGTTCCTTCTTCTCTAACTTGAAATGTGTTCATCACTAATAAAACACAATATTTTGTATCAAACATTCTCAAATAGCAGTTTACTGATCAGTCTCATTAATCTGTTCCAGAGATTTTTTCGTAACCTGCATTTTTCGGAAGTTGAACCGCATTTTACATGTAAAACACGTGATTCCCAATACTACCCCCTAAATCCTTTAAAAATTATAAAAGCATACCTTTTAAGATCTCCTTCTGCTTCAATATCGTACCGATAGTAGACGGGTTTGGCCATATTCCTTTGTGATATCACTCGAGCTCGTTTCTTCTTCTCAATCGCACTGGAAATCACACGTGTGTGTGTGTGTGTGTGTGTGTGTGTGTGTGTGTGTGTGTGTGTGTGTGTGTGTGTGTGTGTGTGTGTGTGTGTGTGTGGGTGTGTGTGTGTGTGTGTGTGTGCACGCGTGTTCACCATGTCTTTCTTAGCAGAGTTATAATCTTACAAATGTTTATGGAAGGTTAAAAGCCTGAGTCAAAAAATAAAGCATAAAACAACAGTAACTCTGTCCTTTACATGAAAAGCATCATGGTGGATTCAGCTATATAATAGGCAATGGGAGGTAGCTGCGTCATTCCTCCTAGGCAATGGGCTCCCTGTCCAAGATGGGGTCAGGTGGACCCGTCCAAGATGGCGCTTGAGTGAAGGCGACATGAAGGACAGCTCAGTTATTAGCCAATGAGAGGCCAGCGGGGCGGGACGTTTGGCTTATATCTTAAACACTTCATGATTTGGAAAAGGTTGATTCAATTTCTTTGTTTTGTAAAATTGATTGCACAGTCTGGTTCCTTTTTATTAGTTTCAATATGGATTTATCATTGATATGGTTCAGTAATTTCATATACTTCAAGATTGTTCATTTATTTATTTATTACACCCAGTTTGAAATGTAAAAACATAGAAGCATGAAATGCTCCTCTGCATGTACTAAGAAGCAACCTGTTTGCCGTGGGTTGCGATTCGTGTCGGCGGAAGAGGGGATCCTGTTAACTGAGTGAGGAAATCTCCAAAATGAGATTTCATTACAACACGTTGCTTTGGCCCTAATTTCGCCTAGACGAGAGGCTTGTGAGGCCTGGCACAAGTCAATCGGCTGGTGGTGCTAAGCACTCGGATTTTTTTTTAAATTCTAGGAGCAGCTGCCTAATCAGGTTAATTGGGTACTCAGGTTCTGCCTGGGTGCTTGAGTATTTTAAGTATACATTGTAAGTATCCCTGACATCTGTATGCTGGAAGTCCGCATACAAATAGATGTCCCCCAGTAGGGCTCCAAGGAGGGTGGGGTGCTTCAATGGTGAAATATTATCCCTTCACTATGGCTACAACTACAAAAAAAAAACATTTAAATGATCATTAGATAATGACTCGGACAGTGACTCTGACTATGGACCCAGCACTTCTTGGCCCCATTTCCTTGTTATTCAAGATACAGAGCAAACAAAACCGTTAAGCAAACTGTCTCCCTTTGCTATTGCAAAGGGAATCAAAGGACTTGCTGGTGAACCTAATCAAGTGAAAAGACTGCGTTCTGGCGATCTCCTTATTGACGTAAGCCAGAAGAGTCACGCTACCAACTTACTAAAATCCACCATGCTAGTCAATGTACCAATAAAAGTTTCGGCCCACAACTCCTTGAATATGAGAAAAGGGGTCATAAAGTGTAATGAATTAAGATCCGCGAGTGAAGAGGAGATCCTGGAGGGTCTTCGTGCTCAGAGGGTTAGGAAGGTTCACTACATAACAATCAAGAAAGAAGGCCAGAAGGTTCCAACTGGGACATTAATACTCACCTTTGATGCTACTACCCTTCATGGGGAAGTCAGGGTGGGATATTTAAATGTCCAAGTTTCTGTCTATACCTAACTCCCTACGATGCTTCAAATGCCAACGTTTTGGCCACCATCAGGGTAACTCTGCTAACAAACCAACGTGCGGGGAAAGCGGTAAAGAGCACGAGGACCAAAATTGCAGTGAACAGGCAAATTGCATGAATTGTAACGGAAATCACCCATCCTTTTCCAAGAACTGTCCGAAATGGTTAGAGGAGAAAGAAAGCCAAACCATTAAATTCACTAGAAACCTTACCTTCAACGAAGCAAGGAAACTGGTTGAGGACAAAAGATATCCTCAACCACAAAAGACCTATGCATCAGCTACTACTGCAAAAAAGTTTATCCATTACAATTCCGCAATAGTACAAACTGACATAACTTGGCCTGAAAAATCCCAAAGCCCTCAAAAGTATCAACCAAAACAAACTAATGCCATGGCCTCCTCTTCACAGGCCACAAAAAAACTCTGTAGGTACACAGACAGTATCAAACTCCGGACCAAAACCTAACCAGCCTTCTACTAAAAATGATGAGAAAAGTGTAAAAATAAACTGAACACCAAATAGAGATTCTAAGGGATCAGAAAACAAAGTGCTCCAACATAATAAATTTCAGGTGTTGGAGGATTCTGGCGAGGGGGAGGAGAACATAGATGTTGTTCCTCATAGTCTCCCACCTAAAAGCAAAAGAGATAGGAGCAAAGAAAGAGCCAATCCTAAGCCCTCATGAGTACCAAATTAAAAGATATCATACAATGGAATTGTCGAGGACTTAAAGCAAATTATGAAGAAATGAAATCACTTCTTTGTGATAGTGTTCCTCAAATTGTCTGTCTTCAGGAAACACTACTAAATAAACTAGATAATATAAACACTTAAAGGATATGATACGTCCAGTAAAACATCTGTGTCATCAGTTGACGGGAGAGCCATAGGTGGTTCTACCATTCTAATTAAATCAAATGTCCCTCATGAGCTTATTACATTAAATACACACCTGCAAGCTATAGCCATGAGAGTGCAGCTTCATAAAACTATAACAGTGTGTTCCGTATATATCCTTCCCAAACACAGGCTTAATGCAAATGAATTGGATGAACTTTTAGACCAAACCTGTTCTCTTGTTTGGAGACTTCAATGCACATATCAATGCACATGCTACTTGGGGTTGTCAAAATTCAGACACTAGAGGTAAATTGGTAGAATATTTTGTAACACGTCATGATCTGTGCATTTTAAATTCTAAATCTCCTACATATCTCCATCCATCTTCAGGCTCCTATTGATTTGAGCATTTGCTCTCCTGCCTTGTTTATGGATCTTGTTTGGGAAGTTGGTGACGATCGGTATGGTAGTGACCACTTCCCAATCTTCATCAATACAACCACCCTTATAGATTCTGGAAAGCCCCCAAAATGGCAATTACATAAAGCTGATTGGACAGCTTTCCAGGAATTTTGCAATGATGAAATCAATTTAAACACATTCCAACCCAGTATTAAAACAATAGATGACTTTGCTACCTGTGTCACAAATATAGCTCAATTCCAAAACCCATACGTAAACCATGGTTTACCGATGACTGTCAAAAGGCCATTAAAGAATGCAAAAAGGCCTTAAATATTTTTAAACATGACTCTACACAAGCTAATTTATATAAATATAGAGCAGCCCGTGCAAATGCACGGCGTACAATTAAAGAAAATAAAAGGAAATCATGGAAAGAATAGGTCTCAAAGCTAAATATGAGATCATCAGCGGGAAAAACATGGGAAATGATACGCAAAATAAGTGGAAAACCAATAAATAGTTCTGTAAAACACATTAATAAATCAAATGGGAACAAAGCCACTGATAGAGTTGACATTGCTAACAACCTTGCAGAAAAATTGAAGAAAAGTTATTCTACAGAACACTACACTCACAACATTTCAAAAGTGAAAAAATCAGCAGGAGAAAAATCAAACTCACGTTCAACTCGGACAATTTGGAAAATTATAATGATTCCTTTATTATGCATGAACTAAGGGAATCATTGAACAAATCTCACGATACTGCTGTTCGACCTGATGATATCCATTATCAGTTTCTCAAACATCTCCCTGATGAATCTTTAAATGTTTTGTTGCATATTTTCAATGATATATGGGAAACGGGTAGTTTTCCAGACTCCTGGAGGGAAGCTACCATTATTCCAGTTCCAAAACCTGGTAAAGATCACACAGACCCTACAAACTACCGTCCATTTGCTTTAACTAGTTGCTTGTGCAAGTCCATGGAACGTATGATAAATGCTCGTTTGATTTGGTATCTTGAGAAGAACCACTCAATATCAAAGTCACAAAGTGGTTTTAGACATTTTAGAAGCACTGCAGACCATTTGATAGCTCTTGAATCTAACGTTTGAGATGCATTTGTAAGAGGTGAACACATGGTATCAATTTTCTTTGATCTAGAAAAAGTATATGATACCACTTGGAAATACGGAATTTTAAAGGATTTGCATGAGATGGGCCTTCGTGGAAGAATGCCTGTATTTATAAAAACATTTTTAACCGATAGACATTTTAAAGTTTGCGTCGCGAATTCATTTTCTGCTTCTCAGAAATAACACATGGGCGTTCCACAAGGAAGTATTTTATCTGTAACTTTATTTAATGTTAAAATTAACACCATAGCTAACTCTGTTAAAGACGGTATATCAAAATTATTATTTGTGGATGACTTTGCAATTAGCTGTCATGCAAAACACATGCACACTATTGAAAGACAACTGCAGCTATGCTTAAATAAAATTCAGAAGTGGGCTGATAATAATGGTTTTAAATTTTCTAAGTCTAAAACTGTGTGTATGCATTTTTGCATGAAAAGAAAAATGCACTTAGATCCACATCTTAAACTTGGTAGTCATGACATTCCTGTTGTTGATCAGGTTAAATTTCTTGGTGTGATTTTTGACCAAAAACTCAACTTTAAAGCACACATCGACTATTTAAGAACAAAATGTCACAAATCTTTAAATCTGTTGAAAGTTGTCTCTAAAATGGATTGGGGAGCTGATCGTGAAGTTCTGTTAAGATTATAGGTAAATCTGTTGGGTTTTTACACCCGAGCCTCGTGGCTCATCAGGCCGGTGCTTATCCCCGGTTTGCGTAGCATGAAGCGACTAGGAGTTCAACTCCCCCTGGATGGGATGCTAATCCATCACAGGTTACCTTCCCAGTATATTTTACTGGTACCCATTTATACTGCTGGGTGAACAGAGGCACACTTGTGGTTGGGGTCTTCGCACAGTGAGGGTCTCAGTGGGATTTGAACTCACAACCTTCTGATCGGCACTCTAACCACTACGCCACCGGCCCCACTCTGTTAAGATTATACAGTTCTTTAATCAGATCAAAATTAGATTATGGCGGCATAGTTTATGGTTCTGCTTGAAAATCTTATTTAAAAAAAGTTAGAAACCATCCAAAACCAAGCATTAAAAATCTGCCTAGGAGCCTTCAGAACTTCTTCTATTTCTAGCCTGCATTTGAAACAAACGAACTTCCATTACATTTGCGTATGGAAAAACTATCCTTTAAGTATGCTCTAAAACTGAGAGCAAACAAGAACAACCCTACATATGAGCTAGCCTTTCAAACCAGAAACACACGGTTCTACCAAAACAAACCAACAGCTACCCGTCCATTTGCCTTGAGAATTAAAAATTCACTTAAAGCTGTGTGTCCAGATCTCAAGAATATAGAACCATATGATATACCTGATATCCCATCTTGGAAATTAAAGAGACCACATGTAAATCTGTCACTATCTGAGTTTCCGAAAAAATTCTTCGGATCCTTCAGTGTTTCAGATGATGTTTGGTCAATTGAGAGATCTGTACAGTGTTGGGACTTTAGGGCTATTTATACAGATGGCGCTAAGGATAACAACAGAGTAGCAGCCACTACAGTCACCAATGGTTTGAATGTCCAGGTCCGACTTTTGGATGGAGCTTCTATTTTTACAGCAGAATTGCGGGCGATTCTGCATGCACTTGATATCGTGTCTTCTTATGATGGAAAAGATTTTATTATTTTCTCAGATTCTTTGTCTAGTTTGACTGCCTTACAGGGAAATGATTTTGATAACCATACACTTTTAAAGATTTTACAAAGGTGTCATGATCTCATTGAGGGTGGAAAAAATATAGTGTTTGCTTGGTGCCCCAGTCACGTTGGCATCAAAAGTAATGAAAAGGCCGATAAACTCGCGAAGGAAGCTCATAATCATCGTGTTTCTGAGAACAAGGTCCCCTATACTGACGTAAAGGGCCGTGTAAATAATTTCGTTTTTAGTCAGTGGCAAAGCCAGTGGGATGAAGACACTAACAGTAAACTTCATCTCATAAAGCCCAGTGTAAAAAGTTTATATTCTTACTCAAAGTAGAATGAGTAGAAGAGAAGAAGTAGTGTTGGCCAAAACTCGTATTGGCCACACCTAAATTACACACAGCTATTTATTGAAAGTGGAGCCTGCGCCTGTGTGTGACACTTGTTCAGTCCCCCTGACTGTCAAGCACATTTTAATAGATTGCAGAGATTTTGCTGAGACTCGGTACCAGCATTTTAACGTTAACAACTTGTACGATCTTTTTACTAAATTTAATGCTTCAGTAATCCTGCAGTTTTTAAAAGATATTGAAATGTTTTATAAATTCTGAATTTGTGGTATAATTAGCATGAATTCTATTGCTAGAGTGCTGCAAATCCGCCTAAATAACAACAGACTTTTACTGTTGGTTGGAAAAGTATCGGAATGCACATCCTTAGCCAGACCCGTTTTTATTAATGTTACCTTTTCATTTTTCAGTTGGGTTTTACACAAAAATTGATTGTTTGAAGAAAATGATATGGTTTACCTTAGTTTCATTAATCATTTCAGTTCAGTTCTTGTAACCGCTTAATCCTAATTAGGGTCACGGGGAGGCTGGTGCCCATCCCAGCCAACTTCGGGCGAGGGCAGAGTACACCCTGGGCAGCTCGCCAGGCCATCGCAGGTCGGAAACACACCAACGGCTTTGCATCCTACTCTTGTCGAAAGTCAGCAATGGTTCTTTTACATGCCTCTCACCATAGACAGTGAGAGACATGGCCCGCTTTTGATAACCCAGTTAGCTGCACTGGGGAGGACAGTGACGACATTGTCGAGAGTGGGAATCGAACCCCCAACCTTTGGATCAGCGATCCAGCGCCCTATACCACTAGACCACCACTGCCCCACTTCTTTAATCATTTGCGATTCGAAATTGAATTTTAGCCAAACAGCCATGTTTGGCACAATATATCACACTATATGTGTTGAAAGTGGCGTTAAACTTCATTCATTCATTCATTCATTCATTCATTCACTCTGTGAAAGTTGTATCTCCTATTTTGATATAGTCCAGCTGCTCCTAGATAGTGTAGACTTGTTTTTCCTGTGGAAACGTACTGATGACCACCACCAGCCCCCTTAGATGAACCAGCCTCAACCGGTTCCTCACCTCGGGCGGAGGACCAACTTAGAGCTGTATATATGTGTACTTCACCATTGTGTGTTGATGATTCGTGAATAAAGACTTTTTTTACGACTCACTCCAGAACAGTTCTGGGTGACACAGACGAATCAATCCTTGAGGAGAATTCGTGTGGGCCGATTCAGTATCCTAACATATATGTACATTTGGAACAGCAGGCCAAAGTCTGAAGGTCATCTCTGTGGCCAGTAGAGTGGTGATTCGTCTCAGAGCATCACTCTCATCTCATAAACATTCACTCTCTGCTGCTTGATTGTCTCTCTTTCGCCCACTGTAACCTTGTTTTTGTTTTGTTTTTGTTGTTCTGCTTAGGTGTTAGTGCAGTGTTGGCTTTTTTATATTCAAGTCCTATTACATCCAGCTGATCCCCTATTACATCCCCTCCGTGACATGCAATGCTCCCCACCCACCTCATTGGGGGCAGTCTAATACACTTGGAGGGAAAGTGCTGTCTACCCCCTCGTATACACTCAGAGACGCCCATGATTGGCTGGCAATTGCTGTGAATGACAAGGATGTATGTGAAAGCTCTGCCAATCAGCTATCATGGACTGATGGCCACGAACTGGATTCGAACTTGTGATCCACGGGTTAATAGTCACTCACTGTGTTGATGCACCACTCTGGAGCCGGTATCTTGGATTTCTCATACAAATACTGAATTTGTATTTGCTTTTAATGTTTAATTTATCATGTTCTATAAACTTACCAGTTTGTGCACAATTTTCTGACACAATGAACTGGTTACTGCCATCATCTTTTGCCACACGCTATAATTGATTTCTTTCTAGAAGGAGATTTATAACCTTTTCCATTGTTTCAATTGAAAAGGCTCATTTTGGGGCCATTTTCCCATGCAGTTAACTGAATACAGCAGATTTTAATTTTTTAAAAATGTATTTATTGGATGGGATTTATTTGTGCAGATTACAAGGTTATTCCGAACTTTTCACCACAACATTTAGTGATTCCACATTTGTTTCCATTGTTTGATCTGGACAGATATAAAGTCATGTACTTTAATTTGTTCGAGGTATGCTTCACAAATCCAGAATGTTCAGCTTTTAAACAAAAAAATGTCATGTCTGTGATTTGTTATATTGATATAACGCAAATAAGCAACAGCCTCTGAGTTTGGAAAGTCCATTTTGGCAGGCGTTGTATAATCTACGCTACACTTAATCTATTTTAATATTGCTTGAATGTGTGTTCAGTTATTTAAGGTGTTTCTGAGCTCTTTAGATGCACATGATGGAAGTAGGATGTGCATGAAGCTCTACTATGTCTATTACAGGCATAGCCTAGATCCAGAAGAGATCAGGGATGAGTTGGTCTGGGCTGAATATAAAAGGATGACTGATAATGAAAGAGAAGCACAGTGCGTTACAGGCTCCAAACAGGCAAGACACATGCTTTTCTCTACTGTTGTAACTTATCCTGTTTGTAAATATATACTGTATATACCCTACATATGTGTATCTAGCACCAAACCAGTCGGAAATAACAAAAAGCACATTTTAAGATCTATATTAATGCATTATTTTGCTGAAATAACGTTCTGAAAAAAAGATTTTACCATAAAATATTAGAAAAATGTGTAGACTTTGCAGTAAAAAATACAGTATATGTCACAACCTTATGATGAAATCTCAATTTTTTTACTTTTTGCAGGAATGACAAAAATTAATAAAAGTAAAACTAATACAGACACATGTGTGTGTATGTGTGTGTGTGTGTGTGTGTGTGTGTGTGTGTGTGTGTGTGTGTGTGTGTGTGAGAGCGTGAGAGAAAGAGAGAGAGAGAGAGAGAGAGAGACAATTACTCCAAAACAGATAAATGGAGCCATCAACTTTTTCAAGTAGTTGCAGAGGGTTATCATGATGTATTTTCATGCCTTATCTCATATTGACCAACAGTGGAGATATCAGATTTCATCAGAAGGCCAACGATATGCATCCCTACCTGTACTTATTATCTGTGATGTTTGGGTTTTCCTTATTCCTTCATTTTCTGAACTGCTTAATCCTAATTAGTGTAGCAGGGAGGCTGGCACCGGTCTCACCCGACTGTGAGCGAGGTTGGAGTCCACCCGGACAGTTCGCCAGGCCATCTCAGAGCTAGAAACATGCTGACGTGGCTCTTCTTTTACATGCCTCTCCCCATAGATTCCATAGACAGTGAGAGATATGACCAGCCTTTGATAACTTAGTTAGCTGCACTGCACAGCAGTGACAACCGTTGATAGAGGGACTTGACCCCCAACCTTGGGATAAGTAATCCAACACCCAACCACCGGGCCGCCACTGCCCCATATGGGGAATCCCCTGCAGTTATTAATACGTAACTTGGGCTTTCTATTATTGAATCATGTCTGTCTTCCTTTCGGCTTTTTCCCTTTTTACTCGGGAGTCGCCGCAGCGACATGTTTTACATGCCTCACACCATACAGTGAGAGACATGGCCCGCCTTTGATAACCCAGTTAGCTGCACTGGGGGGGGGGGGGGGCAGTGGCAACCTTGTGGAGAGTGGGACTCGAACCCCCAACCTTTGGATCAGCGATCCAGCACCCTATACCTCTAGACCACCACAAATGATGTAAAATTCAATTTCCACAGTAAACCAAGTCCTTTGTTCAAATTCCTTCGGTGTAAACAAACGTTTGTCTCTAGTTTACAGTGCATGCTTAGAGAAGCATTTCCTTTTTACATGGAGGCACATTCTAATATTGCGCAATTCAAATATTGCCGATTCATCAAATTTATCGAATGCACTTGGTGAATATGACCCACAGTGGCAAAGATTGGGATGGCAAAGAGTCTTTTCGATGAATTTAGGATAAATTTGATCCAACCATGTGCCTTCCAAATTAGTGATGAAAAATGAGGATGCACTTTCACGTGGATGAAAATATCAAATATCCTGAGAATATTTCAATGAAAATGTTTTCATGAAGATTTGTGTGAATTACTATTTCTGAGTATCAAATATTTGTTTCAAATGTCATGTTGATAACTTTTATTGAAATATATGCTGCTAAGATATTTATTTTGAAATTAAAATCTTTTTTTTTCAAATGTTTTTCATGTAAAACATCACTCCTTCACTGTCACTCATTTTCTGAACTGCTTAATCCTACTAAGGCTGTAGGGAGGTTAGCGCCTATCGCAGTCGACATTGGGGGAACGGCAGGATATACCCTGGACAACTCGCCAAACCATTGCAGGACAATCACATTCACACACACTCACACCTAGGGGCAATTTGGAACAACAAATTAACCTGGTGTGCATGTTTTTGGACTGGGGAGGGAACCAGAGTACTCAGAGGAAACCCATGGAAGCATATGGAGAACATACAAACTCCACCCAGAAACACCCGGGTCCAAGTATCGATCACAGACCCTTCTTGTTGTAGCAGACATGCTAACCACTAAAACATCGTGCCGCCCATGTAAAAAATAACTTGTCCATATCTTTGTCAATTTGTGTTGTGTTAAAAACGATTACTGTATTTGAAAGCTTATTTTATGCTTGTCGATGTGAGCACAAAATCTCATTTTGAAAAATTGACCTATCTGACTGCTTTGGTGCTGGATGATCACATGTAAAATCATGCAAACATGCATGTTGCATTAATAAGAGCCGCAATATTATAATAAAAATAAATAAGTAAAATTCTGTGGTGTATGTGTGTGATCTGTGGATTCGCAGGGTTGTATTCTTGTGGAGTTGGAGCGTGGCACACGTGGTTTTGGCTTCAGTCTGAGAGGAGGGACAGAGTATAACATGGGCCTATACATCCTGCGATTAGCTGAAGATGGCCCAGCAGTTCAGGACGGTAGGATTCAGGTCAGTAGTGCATCTGAACTTGACCCAAATATTTTGTAAGTAAGTACAATTGGATGCTCCTATTATTATAAATAACTTTGCAACATCACTGGTAGATTATCACATAAGTCTACAAACTGTACAACATAGCGTAATTACATGTTTGATCCAGCATGGAGTCAGTAAGAGGTCTCAATGTGCCTCACCTTACATAGTCATCACAATACTCACCGAGCAGAAACAACCCTAATACATACAGAATTATATGGGAGGATAATGGAATTCTAACAGCTTTGTTATTTAACTGCCTGAATGTGGTCTACTTTACTACAAACAGGTCGGTAAAATAATCCATTCATTCATCCATATATTTTCTGAATTGCTTAATCCTAATTAGGGTCATGGGAAGGCTGACTCCAATCTCAGCCGACTCTGGGCAAGGGCAGAGTACACACTGGAGAGCTCGCCAGGCCATCACAGGGCAGAAAAAATGCTGACGGCTATGCAGCCTACGCTTTACTAAAGTCAGCAATGGTTGTTTTACAGCCTCTCACCATACACAGTGAGAGACATGGCTGGGCTTTGATAATCCAGTTAGACTGGGGGGGGGTGACAACCTTGTGGAGAGTGGGGCTTAAACCCCCAACCAGGATCAGTGATCCAGCACCTTACCACCACTGTCATTCATAAAACACATTGAAGCTATACTCAACAATTTGAACTTGTTAATGGAGGGGGGAGGGGGCACAGTGACAACTACCCAGACCATGGGATCAGTAATTCAGCACCCCACCACCAGACCATAACTCCCCTGGAATAAATCAGTGTTAAGAATATAAAAAATAAAAATCAGACTTTGTAGAGTTTTGTTATTTCAAAATGGTCAAAATTGTAGTAATTAGCATCACAATTGAATCAGCACACTGTTCATGAGTAAGTAGTAATTTTTTAGCGTGGAAGGTGGATGTTTTTAGACTACAGTCACATAATGGCAGACCTCTTCACAACTGTACATTTGTAATTGATGGATTTCTGGTCCTCGTCTTTGATGTATTGTATTACAGGCAGTGTTGAGGCAGTGGTTCCGTGGGGGTAAAGGGCGCTGGATCACTGATCTTAATGTTGGGGGTTCAAGTCCCACTCTCCACAAGGTTGTCACTTTTCCCCAGTGCAGCTAACTTGGGTTATCAAAGGCTGGCCATGTTTCTCACTGTCGATGGTGAGAGGTTCATGTAAAACAGTGGTCCCCAAACTACGGTCCGTGGGCCAGATACGGCCCACCTCCACATTTGGCGCGGCCCACTGAACAATACCAGAGACACATTATGATTATTTTTTAGTCTGGCCACACAATCAAGACTAATACTCACCTAGAACATGACATTCTATTCCACCCTTCTGCCGTCTGTGCTCCTATCTGAACACCCCCCCACCATCCCTGAAACAAAAATCTGAGACTCTCCCCTGTCAAAAAGAATGGAATAATAGTGAAAAGGTTATGGAAGAGAAAAATTGATTCAGAATGCAGGGTATTTAACCTGCAGTGGACAAACGATTATTTTTTTGTTCAATGCAAAGAAAACGTTGTTTGTATCATCTGTCTAGAGGCAGTGGCGGTATTAAAAAAATACAATCTGCGTCCGCACTCTGAATCCCGTCACCAAGCCGAGTATGATCGTTGCAAGGCCAAATGCGAGTAGACAAACTCTCAAAGTTAAAAAGTGGACCATTGACTCAGGAGAATACATTTGTACTCCAGGCTCGCCTGAACCAGTCGTCCGTTTTTAAATTTTTTTTATTTTTATTTCCTGAATTTTTTCTGTGAAGGTCCTGGAATGGGTGACTAATATTTGGTTATGCGTGGCTTACTGGAAAACAATAAATGTTTACATTTAGGCAGCCCTGCGATCGTCACACTTTTTCTGTTAGAAACTGACCTCGGCCCCCCATCAGAGAAGGGAAAGTTATATGGTCCGCACAGGGAAAAGTTTGGGGACCCCTGATCTAAAAGAATCATAACTGACTTTCGTGATGTGTAGCCGCATAGCTGTCAGCGTGTTTCTCTCCCTTGCTAAAGGGTTGTATCAGGAAGGGCATCCGATATAAAAACCTATGCCAAATCAAATGTGAGAATTATTCGCTGTGGCGACCCCTGATAAAGGTAAAAAGCCGAAAGGAAAAGAAGAACAAAGAAGAAAAAAGAAGTCTTTGATGTATTACACTACCCTTTGTCTAAATGTGCTGAGAATGCATGTATTCATTCAATCACTTAGTCAATGAGCAAAAGTTTTGCCCTCTTAATAGAAAAAAAAAATCTGCTTATTCTACGTATCGTACACCTGTGGTTAATGCAGCACACATACTACAATGAATTGAAAAACAAAGAACATGAACGAATTACAAAGGTCCACATGCACTCAACATTCCTGATTAATGGATTTGTGAGACCTACACAAAATGAATTGGCAACTGAATGAATTTAAATGAAAATGAATTTTAAACAATTCAACAACTTTTTACTAATCAACGCTGATGCTTGACCAAAGTTAACAAATGTTTTAATGGGTTGGCTACTCGGGTAGAGTGAAACATATAGTTTTTCACAATCAATTCAGAATAGTGTAGAAAAGACGTAACAATACCAGTTATAAACATATGCAAAATATTACAAATCTGTAAAAAATATCTAGGTTCCCACAACTCACTCAAAATAAGGTATGTCGAGTCGATTTTGAAAGCATACGAGCACGCGATTGCCAACAAAGGGAATTACTCTAAATAATTAGAACTTTCACAGTTCACAGATTTGGTATGACTAGAACGGTCAGGACTCGTTAGTTTAGTAGAGGAAACTATCGCCAAGTGGTGACAGCATATAGCACATTCGACAGATACCATGCCATGCACAGGCTGTGGAGAGGGGCATCAAGGTGGTGACTGAGGCATCACAGTCTGTATGTGGCAACAATCGACGAGACGGCTTCATCCGTACAAGACTGGAGTCGAGGGCAAAAATGCCAGTTTTTGAGACAAAACGAGACTTCAATATCTGACAGACATTTAGACAATACAGTATATGTTAACACTGCCAAACTGCCTAAAATATATGTTTTTGATAATATAGAAGCAAATTGGATCACTATATCAGAATTAAAAATTTTCAGTAAAATGCCCAAATATGGTCATTTTCATCGCTCTTGGGGGAGCCTAAGATATCAACTTATCAAGATGAACTTTTAAAATCTTTTAGATGACACATCTCCACATCTTTTTATTGCTATTCCAAGTAAAAATAAGCAAAAATTGAATTTTTTACAATTTTCCCTCCACCCTATTGGTTATCAAGCCATGCACACACTTTCCATATGATCCACAAATTTAAACTGATCCTGTGACCTTCGTATATGAGCCTAAATATTTTCACACCAAACGCAACAAATGTTTATGTGAAAAAGGCAAAGTTAAAGAGGGTCAAGAAGAAGACACCCCAGAAGAAGCAGCTCCATCTCCAACTCCATCTCTACCGCCCACAACCTCACCTCAAGAATCTTATGCATTCCCAAGATACCTCAAGATCCAGTTCTCCCAGAGCCAGTTCTTTTCAAACCTTCAACAAAATGTCTCTCCAACTCTCTACACTTGAGGTGTACGAATGAGGCCATTACAGAAACTAACCGCTGCCTAACGTTGCATAAACAAAACATTCCTAAAGCATATATGGATATTTCTTGTTGTGTATGGGATGCATGATGACATACATTAATTTTTTATGCATACATAAAAAAATTGAACATATGGAATAAATTAGAATGTACTGTACGTGGAACCTGTTAAAGCAAATAACAACAAATTTAAAACGATGTCCAAGATATACTTCAGCATACAGCAGTGAATGCAGATAAATATTCATTACAGTGTTAGACGCTCAGCCAAATCACTAAAGTGTGAAGGGCACATAATGCCTACTGTTCTTTTATTTATTCACATGACGTTTCAGATTATTCCTGGGGGGGTTTTCTATGCAGGTTGGAGATCAGATAGTAGAAATCAATGGCGAGCCAACACAGGGTATCAGTCACACCAGAGCCATTGAACTCATCCAGGCCGGAGGAAAGAAAGTACTGCTGCTTCTGAGACCAGGACAAGGACTTGTGACTGACAACAGTGAGCAACTTTCTCATTGTACATACACACACACACACACACACACACACACATGAATAATGCAGGCAGGCACATAAATGCCACATGCCCCAGTACATCTGCTATAAACAAGGACTATGGCTTACTAGCATTATTTATAATATATGTGTATGGCTGATATTAAAATATGTGCCTAGCATTGTTCTTTCTTTCTTTCTTTCTTTCTTTCTTTCTTTCTTTCTTTCTTTCTTTCCTTCCTTCCTTCCTTCCTTCCTTCCTTCCCTCCTTCCTCTCTTGCTTTTTGTAGGTAATATAAGTTCCTCTGCTGTGTGCTACTACCCCCAGGATCACCATCATTAACAGTTTTTTTTCTCCCTCTGGGCATCCTTCCTCATTTTGGTAAATCTGTTTCTTTGATCTTTTCCTGCCTTCACTCACATTTACTCACACAGCTGTAAACTGTTATTTCACTAGAATGTCTGTATTTCTTTTATATTTTCTGAAAAGAAAGTCTTCCTGCTTGTGAATGGTGAACAGACAATAACAAATCTGAAAATTTGTCGTCTGTCATGAGTGTATTTAAAAACACGTACCTGTTTTAGGAATGGAGACATAATGGTTAGCACAGCTGCCTCACAGCAAGAAGGTCCTGGCTTTGAGTTCTGGTCTTAGACATTCCCATGTGAAGTTTGTATGCTTTTCCCTGTGCTTGTGTGGTTTCATCTGGATACATGGTTTCCTCTAACAGATCAATGACTTGTACATTAGGATAATAGGCTTTTCCAAATTGCCCCTAGGTGTGGATGTGGGTGCGAATGATTGTATGTGTGTTGCATTGCAGTGGTCATTCTAGCTGTTCAGGGTGGACCCTGCCTTTGCTCAGTGTTGATTGTGCTCAGCCTTGCAGTGACCCTAAGAGTAGGATGAAGAGGCTTGGCAAATGACAGAATGCATGTTTGATGCTTAATCATGTGGAAAAACAACATATATACTGTGAATAGTGACTAGATGCATTTTAAGAGTGCAAACCTCTGCCAAGCCAGCTCATTTCAGTTCTTGTTTTCATTTCAGCAAATCTTATTTTCACTGTTCTTTTCTCAACATGTCTAATATATTTCAACATTTTGTACTGGGAGATTCTTCAGATTGCACATCTGCAATTCTACGGAGTCCTGACCAAGTTTGTTTTTAGATAGAGTTTATGTAAATGTTGCACTGTAATTTTTCTGTAACCATTGTAGTCTCTTTGCACCCCTTTTTAAGTCAGAGTATAAATATTTCTTATATTCTGCAAAAGTGAAGAATTCTTTAAAAATCTCCCAGCAAAAACACACCAACAAAATGTCATGAATTCATAGGCATACTCAACCAATTCATTATGAAAATGATCAAAATCAATTCATAACTTTGTGTCAAGTTGCTAACATACAAACCAACAGAAACCAAACAAATAAAACAATGATCATCTGTTAAGTTATGGTCACAATATTGTGTGCCAGTAGCAGCTTGGTGGTACTGGGTCTTGAACCTCAATCTTCTGGTGAGTAACCCAAACCCATAACCACTGAGACACCAGTGTAAGAGCTAATTTAGAGTCTTGAGTTCAGCGACCAGCATGTTTCTGGGAGGTGAGAGGAAACCAGTGAAGCAGTTATAAACACTGTGCCCAGTAACATACCTTAGGAATGAAATGATGAAACAACAACACTACAACACCTTGACACTCTTCAATAATTGGAAAATGTAATAAAGCTTATATAAATTATTGCCGAATAATTTTTTTCATATAAGTACCCATTGTGGCAGCTTGATGGTATAGTGGTTAGCAGATCTGCCTCACAGCAAGAAGGCCTGGGTTCAATTCTGAGTTTGGGCATTTCTGTATGGAGTTTGCATGCTCTCTCCTTACTTGCATAGGTTTCTTCTGGGTACTCCAGTTTTCTCCCACAGTCTGAAAACATGCTCAATAGGCTAATTGGTTGTTACACTCACAACTAGGGGTGTTGGCCCTGCGATGGCCTGGTGAGCTGTCCATGATGTACCTAGACCTTGTCCAGAGTCAGCTGAAATGGGCGCCAGCCTCCCCACAACCCTAATTAGGTTTAAGTGTTTTAGAAAATTAATTGTGATATAATTGAATCAATGAGTAGTTTGTACACATACCGTATTCGATGTGATAAGTGCCCAGGGCACTTTAAAAATTGGAGTGGGTGGGCACTCATTAAAATGCTTACCAGCGGAGTGGAACTATAAGTGATTATTACCATCGAGGTGGAAAACATGAATAATAAGAGAACAATAAAATAGTTTTACTGGTATTTGTATTATTCATTTTGTGGATCAACCAAATTACTTACATGAAAGCTGAAAATAAACAGAAACCAGCATAAATTTTAAAAAAGACCCCTTACTTTTCTCTCCCGGTGCTGTTCCTTTAAACATTTTCCCAAAAGTAAAATCGAGCCAATCAACACCAATGTCAACTTTAGCACATGGCACGTTGAACCAATCAACACGAACATAAACAAAAGCTCATGGCCAGGAAAGTGCTTACATTTATGAAGTTAGTGAGAAGGCGAATTGGGTGAAAAATACTCGTCATCACTTTCTGATTGGTCCATATCTGGCTCATCGCTCCATTCATTCAGAGCATCCGATAGTTTTGCTGTAGCAGTTTCTAATGGTTCATCGGTTGATGAACATTTACCGAGAGAACACAGCAAAATATTTTCCTGTTTTTTAAAGCACAGCGGAACAATCAAATGTGTTGTTACAGGTGAACATTATAGACATTCCCCAGTGGCAGGGGGTCTTGAAATACCATGTAAACTCACTTTTACAGGCAGTAAGTACAGGCAGGCAGCCTTGAATGAAATTGGTAAGTTTGATCGCGCTTATTGGAGCAGGGCGCTTATTACATTGAATACAGTGTGTGTTAACCTTATTAAAAAATGTGAGTAAAAAACTTCCGCAAGAATAATTGTAAAAGCTACAAAAATAACCACATCAGCAGCCAAACCTTTTATATGTCTTTGCAATTTATTTCTTTTGAATGCTTTAGAATCTTATGTTTGCCCATAGTATATTTGCTATGCTTTGTAATATTTCCCATGTTTTAGCAGATGTGTACTTTAGATGATGTGTGGTGTTTCCCCACTCCAGGCCCCGAAGCACCAGATCCAGTAGTCTCTTCACCTCTAAGCTCTCCAGATGGTGTTTTCCTCACAGAGCAGCTGCCACATGGATCTTCACACATTTCATTAGGCTCACCTCTTGTACAACCTTCCTCATCCTCTTCCTCCTTAGGATATAGAAAGGACAGGAACAGGAGTAATTCCACTGCTGATTCTCCAAGCCTTGCTGAGTCTAGGTCAAGTCTTTCTTCTTGTCCAAAAGGCAACAGCATAAACAAGAACACCAAAAGGCAAGACTGTGCTTTGCCATCAACCTTGGAAAAAATACATGACAAGAGAGGAAGATCTAGAGAGGATAATAGTGACTCTGCAAGTATGGAAAGAAAACTTTATGGTACATCTGTAACCAAAGCTGAATCTCACAACTCCCGTAGATCCAAAGAGAATCTACCAAACAGCTCCCAGGATTCCATGAAGCGCAAGACATCCAGCAAACACCAACCATACCTCACAAAAGGTCACAAACAATCAAATCAATCAGGACAGCAGGTCCAGGCCAGTGGAGAAGAAAACTGCTCAAAGAGGTCATTTCAACAGGATGAAACGTGCGATAGTGTTGTAAGGATAACAAGAGATGGATCAAGAGGAAGGCGAAGAATCAAGAAAAGAGAGGACATGAACAGTACTGAAACAAGTGGAGAAGAATTGGTAGAGGCTGAGGTAGTGCTAGAACAAAAGGTGAAGCGGGAAAGTATACCAAGAAGGGAAAAGCAGCCACAGGACATGGAGAAAGACCAAGACACCAGCAAATCCAGAATAAAAAAGAGTCGGAGTCATCATAAACACAAAAAGGACAACAAACTACAGCAAAGAAAGAGTGAAAAACTACAGAAGAGAAATTCACAGGAGGAAGAATGGGATATTGGGGTTTGTGATACAGAATTGCAGAAAGGAGACCAGAATGAATGTCAGAAAGAATTGTCTATTATAGATGCACCAGATGAAAATGATAACTGGACAGTAACCAGCTTTGCACGCATTCTAACCCATGAAGAGGTCATGCGAGAATTGTACGGGTAACTGAAGCATCCGCCTCACATTGTGGATTAAACTGTGGCCTCTCTGCCTTTATAACATTACAATTCTACCACTTTCACACTTTAACCATGTTTACAAAGCTTCCTTCCCAGAGACGTTCGTATTAAACAGTGTACAGTGTGTTTCGTCATGCTCTCACTAAGACCATTATTTTTAAGTTTTAACACACAAAATGGGTAAAAGCAGTAAAATTGGGTTGCTGCAGTTATGCTCTTATCCATTCCACGCTTAGGGCAGTGTTCACTGATTAAAGGCTTACACAGAGTCCTTACAAAGCACCTCCTGTGACTTTATGGTTAAGTCAACAGGACCTCATTTCTGCCCTGACATTGACCGCTTTGAAATCTGTGGATATTCAGCTGTCCATCAAAATGCAGTTCATTCATATGCAATGAAAGGAAGCAACTGCCAATCACCAAAATAATGAACATGACTTTTATGCTTTGAGATTTATTATATGTCCTTGATTCATATTGTCCCTACTGCGATAATTACTTCTATTTCTGCATGCAAAACCTGACCTTTATCCCTCAACTTGCTTTTGTTGCATGCTTTAGAAATATGAGTTTCAACCACACTTGTAACGGAGAACTTTACATAGACGTTTGAGACTGAATTCTCTGCAACAACTAGCTTTAAAGACTTTTGTAGACTGTTTTCTGACACTGACATGCCTAAATTATTGACCTTTCAATTGTATTATTATCATTATTATTATTATTGCAAAAGACCAGAAACTTGTGCTTCTTTGCTTTTTCTATGAAACTCCCATTAGTTGTGTATAAGCATAGAGACATGTAGCCATATTGACTCCCTGAACGTGATGTATATAGTTCTGTAAAGTAAGCACTGCAGTAGCTTTTAATTGGTAGCAACAAATTTGACCCATCACAAAAATAATGGTACATGCAGAAGTGTCTTGTGATATTGGTTGTCTCATTTCTTTGACTTTTTTTGGATGTCTGTCTTCAAATTAAATGTAAAGGCAGGCAGTTAAGCCCCAGACCCGATAAAGAAATATCACAAATAATATATTTTTAGAAGATTATTGTGGTTCATACTTTTCCAAGTGTCTCGCACATCTGTGTAATGAAAAATGGTTCAGTATATTAGGATACCAGTCTATGGTTAGGTGAAATTTCCCCCAAAATAGGAACATTGCAGGTATTGTGTCCACTGATTCATCATTTTCATAAATCTGTATAAAATTTTTATTCATAAGATGAAATGTTGTGTAGCATCATTAAGGGCTGATTTATGTTGGTGGACTGATGTACTCATAAGGGGAAATTTTTTCAGAAAAACCACAAGGATTGGTAAATATTCAGCGGGTCTGCTGTGTGTATGCTGTGATTCGCCTCAGGTTGTGAACCGACACGAAAAAGCTAATGGTCCTTTGTGATAGTTTTGATGTATTGAAGCCATTCAGTTGCACCATAAGCCTTTCGGTCTGTTCTAATCTGCAACAAATGATGAATCATTGGTCACATTCAGAAAGCACACAGTTTTTTTTTTATTCTTTTATCAGTGACATATCATCAAGAGTTGTGACAAAATACAAGAATGGTTGCCACCACTTGGTCTGTCTGGAACATCCAGCTGAATTGTTTTTTGATTGAAAATGGACAATAAAGAAAAAGGCTGAGGTTTCAACAGCATCCCATTAACTGTCGACAGCCGAGATCTATTAGTAATATTATGAAATGATATCCTCTTACATCCTTTTATCAAAAAGTGATGAAATGGTCTGTCTATGTGCTCTAACATGTAAATGTTTATACAGTATATTGTACATCACCTTTATAAATGTGATGTTGTGTGCACTCTCATAAGAAAGAATAGAGATGTAAATTGACGTCATTATTTTTGTATTTCAATATTTAAAAAAACTAAGGTGGATATAAATTAAATAAAATATCCCTGTTCAGGTAATGCACTGTAAAATAAAATCATTTATTCTCCATGAATTGTTCATTTAATTAAAAATGTCAATATTATTTTCCTACAGAATAAACATTGTGAAAATTAACAGTCTATTTGAGGTGGAATCTTGGTAGGCATGCAATGAAACAGCTGCTTAAAACAGTTTCAGATAAAATATTATCTTAAGTTGAACTCTAGATTTCCCAGCTGCCTCGGTTTAAGAAAGCATGGAATGAATGAGGCAGTGCCAGTAAATGCTCTCCTGCTGGAAACCATGCAACTTTGGCAACCAAGGACACAAAAGGAAGGTATTCGGGCATGTGCTTCTATGAATAGTTTAATTTCCTAGATGCCTACCAAAATATCTAGTTTAATGTTTCAGTTTTCAAACTATACTGGCAAATAGGGTGTAAGTGTATGTACATGTATAAATTACTAGATCCCTACACTAAAACGTTAAAATAGGCATTTTGTGATGGTCCGGTGGTAGGGTGCAACATTCCTGATCCATTTAGCCTTGACAGTGTCTCTTATCAAAGTCACAGTGGTGCTGCAGTAGAAGGTGTGCATCATTAGTGTCAGGGTTCTTTCTCTTTTTTGCTTATACCTCCATTTCACTGAAGTGCGGCAGACTCGCGGAAGCAAAACCGTAGTCATTCTCCAATGTTCCTCAGTCATTCCGTCATCTTCCGTGTCCTTCCGTATGATTCCGAAGCTATTCCTCCTCTTCCGTCAGGCCAAAATCTTCCATGAACGTGCTTTTGAACATGTTCAAAAGCACGTTCACGGAAAAATTTTTGGACAGTGCTCCCCCCACATTCCGCAGTCCTTCCGCAAACATTCTGTCCTTTCCACAACCGTTCCGTGATCATTCCTTTTATTCCACAAGTCTTCCGTGAACATTCCGTGAGCCTTCCCCCACCAGGGATTCACTCACAGAGTCCCCACAGAATACTCATGGAAGATTTCCGGAATACATGCGGAACGTTTGTGGAATAGTTGCGGATAACACGGAAGACTTGCGGCACAGTCAAGGAAGTCACTTCCACTATAAATATTAAATTACTCCAGTTCATTTTTTTATGTTTTCCTGCTCATGTAATAAAGTTTTAAAGTTATAATCACTGTGGTTTGGACTTGTGTGCATGGTTTTTAGTCTGGAATGATTTATTCAGGTGTAAATAAAAGGAACTTATTGACATTATTGGTATTAAACATATTGCACATTAGAAACATATGGTAAATTACAAACATGTTAAATTTAAAATTTATTGTACATTACAAACATATTATACATTATAAACATATAGTATGAATGAGAGAATGAGCTTCCTTGGTCAGTCCATGTATTTATAGGTGGAATCAGGAGCAAATTCTTTGATTTTTGCCAATTTTTCCTCGTTGAAACGTGGTTACACCAGGTATTCCTCAGTCATTCCTCGGTCATTCCATGTTGAACTTGAACGTTCTGCCTTCATTCTGCCTGTTCCGCAATCATTCCCTGTGTCTTCCTTCTGAAAAGGAGTAGTGCAGCGGTCATTCCTCAAGTTTTCCTTGCTTTCTGTGAACGTTCCATGAATTATCCGAAGGTCTTCCTTTGCAATCCGCACTGGTTCCTAAGGTAATCCAAGTGTTTTTACGCATGTATTCTGACATTGTACCGCA
This sequence comes from Plotosus lineatus, assembly GCA_024760905.1. Taxonomy (NCBI): domain Eukaryota; kingdom Metazoa; phylum Chordata; class Actinopteri; order Siluriformes; family Plotosidae; genus Plotosus; species Plotosus lineatus. Next base: position 32,703,722 of record CM045741.1, read on the forward strand.
GTCTTTCCGTGCCTTTTCCGCACATTCCGTGAACATTCCGAAGGTGTTCCGAAAGTACAATTTTACTTAGGTTTTTTTACCCATTTTCTGTGTAAAAATGGCGAAGCTCTTCCGTAGAGTGCATTCTGCACCTTTCCGCCACGATCATTGCATTCCGCGCTCCAGTGAAATGGGGGTATTCATTAGGAAGTAGAGGTGATGATGAGTTTTCTTGGTCGTGATATGATGGAATTTTTTTCAAGATCGGCCTTCTATGATGTTCAACCCCAGGGATTTAGTGCTGCTCACTTGTTCCATAGCTGTTTTCTTGATGGTCAGTTGGGGCGAATCAGAGTGTGGGCCTTTCTGAAGTAGATAACACAATGTCTCATTTACAAGCGAGACCTTTTGTATCGTTCATGCCCCAGGCATAGTGGTGAGCATGTCCGCTTCACAGTAAAAAGGACTGGGTTCGATTCCCAACCTTGAGGGTTTCTGTGTGGAGTTTGCATGTTCTCCCCATGCTTGTGTGGCTTTCCTCCAGGTACTCTAGTTTTCGCCCACTCTCCAAAGACATCCACAGTAGGCCAAGTGGCTGGTACAAATATCCCCTTGGTGTGAATATGATTGTGAATGGTTGCATTTGTGTTTCCCTGTACTGGACTGGTAAGCTGTTCTTGGTGTAGCCTGGGATCAGGGTGTACTGTCCAGCAATCAGTTACAAAGTGATATCTTCATACCCAAATAGCCCTGTTACCTATCGGCTGTAGAGGGATGATTGTATTAATTGCTGTACTAAAGTCTTAACAGAAATCAGCTTATTGTAACTATTTCCTTCATGATTCAATGATTGTGTGGCATGTGTATTGAGTTGTGGTCCAGCTGTATGTGGTACCTTTAGTCACTTTTTAGCTGCTGCTAACATGGTTTTGGGTAATTGATGGGCGTGTTGGAAATACATTAATTTCCAGAAACTTCCAGTTCAAAGAAATTGTCAACATAGTGACTATAAATACCTGACCCACTACACCTGTGTTATTTGATGTAAAGTATGCTCATGATGAGGTGAGTGAAGAAAACTGTCTTCTCTGATTGTTATGAGGTTAAAATGTACAACTTGTGTAGCAGGAAATTCATTACAGTTTACCATACGGTTAAGATTGTTAGAGTTACCAACTGTTCATTGATGGAGGCTTGAAAGCAAAACGGTGTGTCTTATAACTGTATATATTGTCTTATAACTGTAATGGCATGGTAGACCTAAGTCATTTGAACAAAATAATTTGTTTTAATTGCAGTTTATAGCCATTTTTACAGTTTGAGAGTGTATATTTAGGTCCACATCTGTCCTAATAAATACTCCATTACTTTAACCAGAAGTAAGACATGATAATTGGTAAGACAGGTCTACTGAAATGGAGGATCACGTTCACAGGTTTCACAGAAGTAGCACAAGTATCTCAATGGAAACAGAAAGACATCTACTCCTTTACATAATACATAGCCATTAACTAAATGGTTAACTGAGAAAGCACATTTCAGCGTACACCTAAGTATAATGGCTGCATCTGACTCACAAACATTTACTGGAACAATGTTGTATAAATGTGAGGCTTGCTATAGCATTCATTACTCAAGGTATCAACCAATAGCCTTCACCCTTTTTGTATGATGAAAGAAGGCTTTTCTCCTAATATTGCTTACATGAGCTTTGAATAAAGGAATTGGGTCAATAAATCTTATTAAGGTCTTTTATTACACATTAGACACACTGAAAGGATACCTAGTGTTATTACACAACTAGGAAGTTTATTTTTATTTACACAAGTACTTCTGTATATTTTATTATTAAAATGATCAACCTGTGTACCCAAGCCATTACGTACACATTTCTTCAAACAGATATCTCAAGAAGTAGTCAAAATTGAATTGTCAATACCAGTCCTAAATTGATAGTTTCTACATTGTCTCACATTTTGTTTAAGCCTTATGTATGTATGAAGATAACACAGAAGCATCTTGAAATATTTATGTGAAATAAAATTATATGGTAGTCATTCCATACTAATTTTCAGAAATTGGTTGACTCCATGCAAAACAGACATACAACAGTTCTCAAAAACAGTGGTTATACAATTAAATATTAGTTCAATTATTCAAATGAAAGCAAACACTTACAACATTTTGCAATTTATATAGTGAATGTTTGAGTTTGTAAAGAATAAAGCAGACACTGATATTTTTTAAAACGTCTAATATTTCTTTCAAGGAATAACACAAATTTGATATATTTTTCTTCATGTTTTGATTTCGAATAGAATGTGTCATGTTCCCAATGCATTTATGTGTATGGAAATAAAAGCTTTTTTAAGGATTTTGAGCTTTATTCACTTTTTTAAACACACTGCTATTATTTTGAACACAGCTGGTGCATAGACAGTGATCCCTCCCTATTTCGCACTTCAATTCATGTGACTTCAGTGCATCGCGTTTTTTTTTTTTTTTTAATATTCACGAATTTAAAAATAAGGAAATTAAGTAAGAATAGAGGGAAAAGTTAAGCAAAGTGATGCAAAACAAGGCAAATTATGCAAAAAACCCAAACAAACAAAAACAAAAAACAAAACAAACCTCCCATCAAAACTGCTTACATTTTCCTTTTTTATGTGAGGTGTGCATCTGAGTGTGTGTGTGTGTGTGTGTGTGTGTGTGTGTATTTATATTTTATTTACATCTTATGCATTATTTTTTAAATGTTTAATTGTTATAAGCATTTATAGTGTTGAATATGTATTTATTGATATTATGTACACATGTACATGTATGTACAGTGGTATGAAAAAGTATCTGAACCTTTTGGAATTTCTCACATTTCTGCATAAAATCACCATCAAATGTGATCTGATCTTTGTCAAAATCACACAGATGAAAAAACAGTATCTGCTTTAACTAAAATCACCCAAACATTTAATGAGGATAGCATGCAAACAATGACAGAAGGGGGAGGAATAAGTAACTGAACCATCACATTTAATATTTTGTGCCCCCCCCTTTGGCAGCAATAACTTCAACCTGATGCTTCCTGTAGCTGCAGATCATTCTGACACATCGATCAGGACTAATCTTGGCCCATTCTTCTTTACAAAACTGCTGTAGTTCAGTTAGATTCCTGGGATGTCTGGCATGAATCGCTGTCTTTAGGTCATGCAACAGCATCTCAATGGGGTTCAAGTCAGAAATGTGAGAAATTCCAAAAAGTTCAGATACTTTTTTCATACCACTGTATATGCCAGTGGCGGGTGGGGGTGGGGTGTGATCCTACTTCGTGGAATTCGGCATTCGCGCTGGGGTGTCTCGGTCCCAATTAACTGAGAAAAGTGAGGGATCCCTGTATTCACAACCCTCCATAATTATTGCCACCCATGGATAAAATGTGTTAAAAGTCTCAAAATAAATTACTTTTTTTTTTGCAGAAAAATGTAACCTTATATTCAACTGAATTTGAAGGTGGGCGGGGATACTTAAGAGATAATTATTTTTCATGAAATCACCTGTTACAGCCTTATTGGCACTTCTACGGTAGTTTACAAAGCTGATTAGAGTATCTAGAACATATAATTAGTACTTCATCACTTCCTGTTTCCCTGAGGTATGTAACATGATGTGATACAGAAGCCATTTCTTTTATCCCTTCTTCAACATCGTAAAGACAAAGGAACACACTATTCAAATAAGGCAGATGTAAGAAGAATGTAAGAAGAATGGTAAGAAAAATAAAAAGTTCTCCAAAGTGCACTGTTAAAAAAATGCAACAAATGGCAGGGGTCAGAAAGTCTCCAAAAACAACCATCTGGCACCATCTACATGCCAAGAAGCTGGTTAGAAAGCATGCATGGAAAAAAAAAAAAAAACATTTCTCACAGACAATCATAAACATAACTGGGGCTTCAACTGGGACTGTGTGCTTTGGTCAGATGAGACCAAGATGGAAGCTTCTTGGCAACAAACATGAGAAGGGGGTCTGGTGGAACACAAACTGTGAGAATACAGAAAAGCATCTCATGCCTACTAGAAATCAGAATCAAGCTCCTCCCATGGCCATCTCAGTCCCCAGACCGCAACCCCATTGAAAGCCTGTACAGTGAGCTGAAGAGAAACGTGCAGAGGAGGGGACCAGGTCGCTGGATGATTTAGAAAAATTGTACAGAGAGGAACGATCCAAGATCCCTCTTTCTGTATGCTCCCATCTTGTGAAACATTATAGGAAAAGTTCAAGTGCTGTTTTGTTGGTAAAAGTGGGTTTGATTAGGTTTTTACGTCGGATGCCCTTCCTGATACAACACTTTAACAAGGGGCAGAAGCACACTGACAGCTATGCAGCTACTCTCCGGAATGTTTTTTTACATTCCTCACACCATAGACAGTGAGAGACATGGCCGGCATTTGATGACCCAGTTAGCTGCACTGGGGGGACAGTGACAACCTTGTGGAGAGTGGGACTTGGACCCCCAACCTTAGGATCAGTGATCAAGTGCTCTTTACCACAAAGCCACCTCTTCCAATTAAATCCCCAGAATATGAAAAATCCAGTACAGTCGGCCCTCTACTTACGAAACCCTCTGGGTACAAAAACTATGAAAAACATTTTCACGTTATGAAAAACATTTTCCTAAATTTTCGTCCTCTTTTACGAAAACACCCTCTTTTTACGAAAAACGCCAAATGCGCCATTCAAAAATTCAAACGTGCCATTCAAAATTCAAACCATGCGCGAGTTGCTCTCTCTCATTGGCTGTCTCCCAACATCCCACCCTGCTGGCCTCCCATTGGCCAGGATGCAGCTGAATTGTACCCATACTTCCTGTTTGTCACACGTGTGAGAGAGGAGAGTTGAACAGGAATGTTGGCTCGTGAGTTCTATTTGAGAGATCATTGCAGTGTTATATTTCGTTATCCATCATGGACCCGGAAAATACTGAAAAGTGGAAATACAGTGACGGAGGTGATTATTTCAGCACGATATTGAAGCAGAAGGAACATGAAAACAGAGTGCTCCGTGGGACAAGACCTCTGATCTCGCAAGGAAGCAAGTTAATATTAAATCAGGACCTCTGATATTTCAAACAGGTACTGTAATTCTGCTTTAAATACAACATCCCATCCATTTAAACATTTAAATACATCTGTCGGCTCCGGGCCGCGTGTGGGCAGAGCCCGCATTCGGCAAAACACACCAGAGAGTTTTGTGTGTGTGTGTGTGTGTGTGTGTGTGTGTGTGTGTGTGTGTGTGTGTGTGTGTGTGTGTGTGAGTGTGTGAGAGAGACAGAGAGAGAGAGAGAGACAAAACAAAACAAAAAAACCCCCAACCCAAATCCCTCATCAAAACTGCTCACATTTTTATGTGAGTGTGTGCATACGCATCTGTGTGCATGCGTATGTCTGTATGTGTGTGTATTTATATTTTTTTTACATCTTATGCATTATTATAAGCATTTGTCGCATTGGATATGTATTTATTGATATTATATACACATATACATGTACGTATACGTCAGTCAGGGGGGAGTCGATCCTACTTCGCGGAAATCGCCGGTCGCCACGGGGATCTTGGTCCTAATCAACCGTGGAAAGTGAGGGATCCCTGTATTACTATTTCCAACTGTTAGTTCAGTTACATGTGGTATATTTAACAGAACTGTCCTTCAAAAATATAAGATATCGAACCAGACAGACAGCCACATTGTTTGTGAAATGTCAAACATTTCACCCTTTTTTAAACACTAAACAACAACACTTTGATTGGTCAAAACTTGTTCAGCATGCAAACAAACAAACAAACATAGATTAAACCATATCAAATAAAGGCTGGAGCTGATTTGACTCTAGATTCATATTTTGAAGCTTTCCACAGCCTATTGAGATTACACTTAATATATACTATATTGATTAAAATTCATATTAGTGCTACAGTTGTGAGCGCATGCTCTGAAGAACACAAAGCACACCTGGCTACAGGATCCATTCATTCAATTCATTTTTTTTTTAACCACTTAATCCTAATTAGGGTCACTGGGAGGCCGCCGCCCATCTCAGCTGACTCTAGGCGAGGATAGAGTACACCCTGGAGAGCTCACCAGGCCTTTACACGGCAGAAACATGCTGACGGCTATGCAGCCACTCTTGACAAAAGTCAGCAATGGTTCTTTTACAGCCTCACACCATAGACAGTGCGAGACATGACCGGCCTTTGATAACCCAGTTAGCTGCACTGGGTAGCTACAGGATCCATTTAGTTCAAATTTCACATGTAGATTAGTTATTTGTTTAAGATCAATGTTGCATCATATTCCCTCTACAAACTAAACTATTTAATCTCTTCAACCGGAAGTAAATCAGCGGAGACTAGCTCCTGTAAAGGGTATTCGTGCACTTGTTTTTAAAGTAGCTGAGTATGGTTTGAAAGGTTTCATTCATTTTCTGTAACCGCTTAATCCTAATTAGGGTCACGAGGAGGCTTGCGCCCATCCCAGCCAACTCCGGATGAAGGCAGAGCACACCATGGACAGCTCGCCAGGCCATCGCTGGGCGGAAACACGCTGACGGCTTTGCTCTTTTACATGAACCTCACACCACAGACAGTGAGAGACATGGCCGGCCTTTGATAACCCAGTTAGCTGCCTTGGGGGCGACAGGACAACCTTGTGGAGAGTGTGACTCGAACCCCCAACCTTAGGATCAGTGATCCAGTGCGCTATACCACCAGGCCACCAGTGCCCAGTTTGTATGTTTTCACTTACTCAATGAAACCACATCATGGGAAAAACCAACCAGGATTGAATTCAAATGGACTTAAAAATGCAGGTATGAAAACACATTCTGGGAGTTGATAAGTTTAGATATATGTATCATCAGACTTGGTCCAAAAACTGTAAATCAAATATGTCAGCAGCAATGTGTTATCTGTCCAGAGAAAGGTTGAAATACACAGAAGCTTCACTCAGCCATGTGGAACTTTGCTCAAAAATGTCAGTTTCAAAACATCAGTGCAGTCTTCCCATCCTCATGATATACTAGTAGCTGAGAGAGTGGGTCCAGTAAATAATGGTGATGGGAATGGTGCCTATTTTTGGCATTCATTCTTTGCTTGTAGATGTCTTATATGCTTCCAGTATCTTTCGGATCGTTCAGATCCTATTGATTTTTGAGTTCTTTTATGGTGTCGCCTGTGTTATGCTCTAAGTACAGTATAGGTTTAAATCTACATCTGCATTTCCGTTAAGCTGCTTTATAAGAGCGTCTGTTCGTAAATGATCTTTAAACAAATTAAAATTACTGAAAAAGATGGTAATAATAATAACAACACTCATATTTCATAGGCTTATATCTGGATTGCCACATAATTTGCTATTTTTAAAAGAAGTCAGGCTCATGGTATTAAATACCCAACCATTTATTATTATGTCGTAGGGTGTAACTCTAGCTCTGAGTCCCACTATTTTAGTAATGGTGACTGGTACAGAGTATGTTCTACACCACAATCTGGCGGAGGAGGGGCATGGGTGAAATAGAGAAATAAACAGCCAGTGTTACTGTTGCTCTACAGATGAGTGGACTGCAGAAACTCCATCAAACTTAAATAACAGGATTGCTTTCGTGATTTATTGTTCAAGACCCAGGATGCATTCTATCTGACCTTTGTGAATTATACTCTCAACTCAGTTTTCAGCTCATGAAGTCGAGAGCTGTAGGCATATTTCAAGGTCCGCTGAAAGAGAAGATACATGAAAATGGTATTTTCTTACTTTCAATGTAATTTTACCCTGTGGATTAGAAATTATATTTTTGCCACTATTCTTAATTTAAAAGGTGTTAGGCATAAAATAACTTTCTCTAAAGCGCTCACAAAAATGACACAGCTTTCAAGAATAGTCAAGATTTGTAGATGTAGAAATATTTTGTAGATGGAAATAAAGGGTTTACAGACTTATATTTTTGTGCAAGTGGGGAAATCGTTTGCATGCGAGTCATCATTTGCAAGTGAAATGTATTTATTTTTTAACACACACTTCCTATCTTGGTATGCAACAGTGTTTGTTTATTTCTTTATGCAAAACTCTTTATTTAATACATGGGAGCACAGTTTTATAGTGGTTAGCATGTCTTACCCCTTCTCTGGGTTTAATTCCTGGGCTCAAGCTTTTCTGTTTGGACTTTACATTTTCTCTCCGTGCTTGCGTAGGTTTCCTCCAGATACTCTGCTTTCCTCACACACTCCAAAGACATGCACAGTACACTAATTGGCTGTTCCAAATAGCCCCTATGTGTGAATGTGAATGGTTGTGTGTGTGTTGGCCCTGCAATGGCCTGGAGAGCTGTCCAGGGTGTACCCCACCCTTGCCCAGAGTCGGCTGAGATGGGTGGCAGATTCCCTGTGACCCTAATAAGGATTAAGTGTCTTTTCAAAATGAATGAATGAATATATGCTGCTGGCTCATTCAAGTACAGTACAGCCAGTGACTTGACTTAATGAACACCTTGGATTCATGAAACCATCCTCTCTCTTCAGGTGATTACAGAAGAATCTTCTTTAAGAATATATATATATATATATATATATATATATATATATATATATATATATATATATATATATATATATATATATATATATATAGCATGTTACCCTTGTGTTAAGACGTCGTCTCTGTGATCTTTGTGTTAACACTGTTTTGCGGACTTTTGTAACCCTAATCAAATATGGTTGGTCAGAAGCATAAGCCTACTAGCATACGTGCAAGTCTCATCCACAGGGATGAATTACTATCTGCTCGGATTGGCGCAATCTACCATGCATACTCAGTTAAGCAAAGAGAGTTGTAAAATGAATGAAAACCCGAATCCACAAAAGAAAGAACTCTCTGCTCTGCTGGTGATTCACATCAGTGCAGGCTGAGTACTAAACCAGTATTCAACGGCGCCCTTGCTCACTTCAAAGACCGGAAGTCCGTATAACCCGCGCTTTGTCTCAAGCACAAAATAAGTAAACTACTTTCGGTCTTGAGCGCCTCACATATTATAAACGTTGATTGGCTGTTTTAAACTTCATGTAAAGTGACTCAGCTCAGTTTCATGTAATGTGACTCGACTTAGCTTCATGTAAAGTGACCATCCGTCGACCATCGGAACCAGTTCCAAGCAGAAAGATCACATCATAGAGAATGTTAAAGGTTATATTTGATACTGTATTTGATATTTGATGAATGAATTTGAATAAAATTTCTTCTTCTTCTCCTCCTTCTTTTCCTTTCAGCTTTTCCCTTCAGGGGTCGCTACAGCAAACCATCCGCCTCCATCTCACCCAATCCTCTGTATCTTCTACTCTTACTCCAACTACCTTCATGTCCTCCGTCACCACATCCATAAATCTTCTTTTTGGTCTTCCTCTAGACCTTCTGTCTGGTAGTTCCAACCTCAGCATCCTACTACCAATATATTCACTATCCCTCCTCTGTACATGTCCAAACCATCTCAATCTAGCCTCTCTGACTTTGTCTCCAAAACCTCTAACATGTGCTGTCCCTCTGAGGAACTCATTCCTGATCCTATTCATCCTCGTTACTCCCAAAGAGAACCTCAACATTTTCATCTCTGCTACCTCCAGCTCTGCCTCCTGTCTTTTCCCCAGGGCCACTGTTTCTAAACCATACAACATCGCTGGCCTCGTCACCGTCTTGTACACTTTTCCTTTCATTCCAACCGATACCTTCCTATCACACATCACACCAGATACTTTTCTCCATCCATTCCAACCTGCCTGCACACGCTTCTTCACCTCTTTTCCACACTCTCCATTGCTCTGGATTGTTGAGCCTAAATACTTAAAATCCTCCACTTTCCTTATCTCTGCATCCTGTAACCTCACTGTTCCTCTTGGATCCTTGTCATTCACACACATGTATTCTGTTTTACTGAGGCTAATCTTCATTCCCCTCCTTTCCAGGGCATACCTCCACCTCTCTAGATTTTCCTGCACTTGTTCTCTGCTCTCACTACAGATCACAATGTCATCTGCAAACATCATAGTCCATGGAGATTCTTGTCAAACCTCATCTGTCAGCCTGTCCATCACTATAGCAAACAAGGAGGGGCTCAGAGCTGATCCTTGATGCAGTCCCACCTCCACCTTGAACTCTTCTGTCACACTGACAGCACACCTCACCACTGTCTTACATCTCTTATACATGTTCTGTACCACTCTAACATACTTCTCTGCCACTCCAGACTTCCTCATACAATACCACACTTCTTCTCTCAGCACCCTGTCATATGCTTTCTCCAGATCCACAAAGGCACAATGCATCCCCCTCTGATCTTCTCTGTACTTCTCTATTAACATCCTCAAAGCAAACACTGCATCTGTGGTGCTTCGTTTTGATCATTTGCATGAGAATTTTGGCAGAAGTTTTATGCCGGATGCCCTTTCTGTTGCAACCCTCTGCAGTTATCCGGGTTTGGGACCGGCATGAGGGTAAACACTGGCTTGTGCACTCCCTCACAGCTGCATTATTCTTCCTTAATTTCTTTATTTTTTAATTCTATGAATGTTTCAAAAAAAAAAATGCGATGCACTGACGCCGCATGAATTGAAGCGTGAAATAGCGAGGGATCCTTCTACTGATTTATAAGTTGTATAGCATTCACTACGTACATACACTGATCAGGCATTGCATTAAAAAGAAACCTTTATGACCACTTACAGGTGAAGTGAATACCATTGGTTATTTCATTCATTCATTTTCTGAACAGCTTAATAACTAGTTAGGGTCGTGGAGCGGTTGGAGCCCATCTCAGCCAACTCTGGCTGAGGTCAGTCTACACTGTGGATACACAGCAGGCCATCACAGAGCAGGAACACGGTGATGAATATGCAGTCTACTCTTGACAAAAGTCAGCAGTGGTTCTTTTAGACAACTCTCAGTTCGTTTACACAACTCTCAGTATGGACAGTGAGAGACATGGCTGGCCTTTGATAACCCAGTTAGCTGCACTGGGGGGGCAGCACGGACAACTGTTTACAGTTGGAGTTGGACCCGCAACCTTTGGCTTGGTAAACCAGCACATTACCACTGGGCCATCACTGCCCATTGGTTAGCTCATCTTGTCCAAGTGCCATCTGCAATGAAGTGGGACGCTTTAGGCAGAACGTGAACAGTCAGTTCTCAAAGTTGATGCTCGAAGCAGGAAAAACAAGAAGGAATCAGGATTTCAGTGACTTTGACAAGGGCAACATTGTTGGAGGATAAATGACAGAGTCTCTTAATCTCTAATACAGCAGGTCTTGTGCTGTTTTTTGCTACGTACATATCGAAAACAGTCCAAGCTTGGATTATATAAATGTTTATAAAGTTCAGCATCCTCTTATTAAAGAGTACTTTTTTCCAAAATTTACAAAGAATATATACAAGAACGTATGTACATGTATATGTGTATATAATATCAATAAATATATATTCAATGCCATAAATGCTTATAAGATATAAATAAACTATAAATACACACACATACAGGCATGTGCACACACTCAGATGCGCACCTAACAAAAATGTAACTAGCTTTAAATCGGGGGTTTGTGTTGTTTATTTGTTTGTTTAGGTTTTTCTTTTTTTGTTGCATAATTGGCCTTGTTTTTGTGGCATTTTCCTTAACTTATTTTCCTATTTTTCTTTAATTTCCTTATTTTTAAATTCAATGAATATATATTTTAAAAACTCGCGATGCACTGAAGCTGCATAAATTGAAATGCGAAGTAACGAGGGATCCCTGTAGTTGTGTCCGACCATGCCACAGATTTATTCAGTATAGCCTCAGGAGATGGCTCCACCGAGGTGTTTACTGCAGGCTCCACCCCTTCATCCTGACAGATCAAGAGTTCAAATCTAATTCCACAGAGGAATCTTTTTTATCTATTAATTATTTCTTTCTATCCAGAAAATGTGTCATTGCTATGGGAAATGTTCAGAGGTTTTCTAGAGATCTAACCGTAGCTGATATTTCTCGTAAGAAATGTAGACAAGCTGAACAAAAGGAGATTACAAAATCCAAACATAGGCAAGCTGAGAGAGATTATGAAAAAAATCCATGAGTGTGGAAATTTAAAGAAATCTCTGTACTACACTCGGCTTTAGATTCCCACTTATCAAAGCAAGCAGGGAGGAAAATTAGATTTGCTGAACAAAAATTATATAAACATGGTGATAAAGCAGGGAAATACTTAGCATAACTAATAAAGGAAAAGACAGACTCGCACGCTAGCCTTTTGATCACAGCCAGATTTATGTAAACAATCATCATTTTTTTTCCTGCTTTAATCTTCCCAGCTTGATTGAGGATCAGAAATCTACTCTTGATGTTCCCATATCCAGGAAAGAAGTGCTTGATGCTAGAAAGAAGCTATATTCTGATAAAGCTCCAGGGCCAGATGGGCTCAGTGTTGAGTTTTCCAATGAATTTCGAAATATGAAAGCTCACCCTCTTTTGAAAGTGTTTCATGAATCGACTTGAGATGGATATTCTACCTTTGTCATTGAGGAAGGCAAATAACTCCTTAATCTTATAGGAATGTAGACAGCCTGAGGACCACACCTATTATCGGCCTGTCTCTCTGTTATATGGAGATCAGAAACTTCTCCCTAAAATACTTTCTACACTTACTTCATAATGAGGACCAAAGTGACTTTATTAAAGTCTATAATTCCTGTAACAATATGTGCAGGTCATTCTTTACCTTACCAGACTAGTGTGTTGAATGGCCTTATTTGTTTTATTTATTAAATACATTTGGAATAGGTGAAAACTTTATAAGATGGACAAAGTTACTCTCATACTTACTTATCATCTACAGCAGGGGTCTGGAACCTATGGCTCGTGAGCCAGATTTGGCTCTTTTGATGACTGTATTTGGCTCTCAGATCAATCAGGTGGCCTTTCTTAGCAGAATAACGAATACATAATTTCACTGTCATTTAAATAAAAATACAAAAAAAGCCATCAATTAAAACAAAAAAAGATGAATAAATCTCACGCATTAATCTATACGTCTATTTTCAATGCCACGTCACTGTGGTGCGCAGCAGAGAGCCAATCCTTTCTGCACGCCAGTATGTGGGCGGGTCCGATTCTTTGAAACTCTAATTTTATTGGATTATAACAACAGCCACAGACTGCACGTGGTGTTTTGAATAAAAAGGTAAATTTCTCTCGTTTTTGATCAGCTCATTTGCATGAAGCCTAGCACCCTAGCACAGCTGGCAAGCAAACACAAATGGACAGACATGGAAAAACTTCAACCTGCAGACCAGCTGATTACAAAAACTTGGTATGCGCTTCCTGTCACATAAACACTGCAGTGTGAGTCCCGACGTATTGACCATGTTTGGCTTTACATATGCACGCGAGCAGTCCTTCTCACCTGAAAAACATCAAGATCAACTCGCGGTCACGTTTAACAGATGGAAGCTTAAACGCCTGCATGAAGTTGAACCTCAGCATGTATCAACCAGACTAAAAAGCCATCAGCAAAACCATGCAGCACCAGAAGGTGCATTAATAGTAAGAAGTACTTTTCTTATTAATAAATAACTTTGTTATAACAATGTTGTTTAAAATAAACTCAGAGTCTTATTATACTGTCAAATTGTTGGTCTTCTTAGATATATATATATAATTATATATATATATATATATATATATATATATATATATATATATATATATATATATATATATATACACACAGTGGTATATATATTTATACACACACACACACACACACAGTGGTATGAAAAAGTATTTGAAACTTTTGGAATTTCTCACATTTCTGCATAAAATCACCATCAAATGTGATCTGATCTTTGGCAAAATCACACAGATGAAAAAAAACAGTGTCTGCTTTAACTAAACCACCCAAACATTGATAGGTTTTAATATTTTAATGAGGATAGCATGCAAACAATGACAGAAGGGGAGGAATAAGTAACTGAACCCTCTGCCTAAGGAGACTTAAAGAGCAATTGAAACCAATTTTTACCAAACAGTTTAAGTCAGGTGTGTGCCCAATCACTGATGAGTGGATTAAAGCTGCCCTGCCCACGATAAAACACACACCTGGTAAGAATTGTCTTGATGAGAAGCATTGTCTGATGTGCACCATGGCTCGCTCAAAGAAGCTGTCTGAAGACCTGCGATCAAGAATTGTTGATTTGTATAAAGCTGGGAAAGGATACAAAACCATCTCTAAAAGTCTGGATGTTCATCAATCGACAGTCAGAGAAGTTGTCTACAAATGGAGAGAGTTTGGCACTGTTGCTTCTCTCCCAAGGAGTGGCCGTCCACCAAAGACGACGCCAAGAGTTCAGTGCAGAATACTCAGGGAGGTAAAAAAAAAACATAGAGTGTCTGCTAAAGACTTACAGAAATCACTGGCACAGTCCAATATCTCTGTGCACACATCAACTATATGTAAAACAATGGCCAAGAATGGTGTTCATGGGAGGACTCCAAGGAGGAAGCCACTGCTGTCTAAAAAAACATTGTTGCTCGTTTAATGTTCGCAAAAAGGCACTTGGACACTCCACAGAAGTTTAGGCAAAATATTTTGTGGACTGATGAAACCAAAGTTGAATTGTTTGGGAGGAACACACAATGTCATGTTCAGTTCAGTTCATTTTCTGTACCCGCTTAATCCTAATTTAGGTGGCGGGGAGGCTGGTGCCCATCCCAGCCAACTTCGGGCGAGGGCAGAGTACACCCTGGTCAGCCTGCCAGGCCATTGCAGGGCGGAAACACGCTGACGGCTTTGCAGCCTACTCTTGTCGAAAGTCAGCAATGGTGCTTTTACATGCCTCACACCATAGACAGTGAGAGACATGGCTGGCCTTTGATAACCCAGTTGGCTCCACTGGGGGGGACAATGACAACCTTGTGGAGAGTGGGACTCGAACCCCCAACCTTTGGATCAGCGATCCAGCGCCCTATACCACTAGACCACCACTGCCCCCTCCACAACGTCATGTGTGGAGGAAAAATGAAACAGCTCACCAACATCAACACCTCATCCCCACCGTGAAGCATGGTGGAGGGTGCATCATGGTTTGGGGCTGTTTTGCTGCCTCGGGGCCTGGACATCTTGCGATCATTAATGGAAAAATGAATTCAAAAGTTGATCAGGATGTTTTGCAGGAAAACCTGAGGCCATCTATCAGACAGTTGAAGCTAAAAAGATGACGGATGCTGAAACAAGACAATGATCCAAAACACAGAAGTAAATCAACTTCAGAATGGTTTCAGAAGAACAAAATACACGTTCTGGAGTGGCCAAGTCAAAGTCCAGACTTGAACCCCATTGAGATGCTGTGGCATGACCTCAGGACAGCGATTCATGCCAGACATCCCAGGAATCTAACTGAACTACAGCAGTTTTGTAAAGAAGAATGGGCCAAGATTAGTCCTGATTGATGTGCCAGACTGATCTGCAGCTACAGGAAGCGTCTGGTTGAAGTTATTGCTGCCAAAGGGGGGGCCCACAAAATATTAAATGTGATGGTTCAGTTACTTATTCCTCCCCCTTCTGTCATTGTTAGCATGCTATCCTCATTAAAATATGAAAACCTATAAATGTTTGGGTAGTTTTAGCTAAAGCAGACACTGTTTTTTCATCTGTGTGATTTTGCCAAAGATCAGATCACATTTGATGGTGATTTTATGCAGAAATGTGAGAAATTCCAAAAGGTTCAGATACTTTTTCATACCACCGTGCATATATATATATATATATATATATATATATATATATATATATATATATATATAAAATCTTTTATGTGGCTGTAAGTACAAACTGCAAGAATCATATCTGCATCTGTCTCACTCATGTTCATATATAAGTACATTACTTAGTTTGGATTATTTATTCTATGAATATTATTCTGGCCCTGCGATAGCCTGGTGAGCTGCCCAGAGTGTACTTTGCCTTCATCCACAGTTAGGTGAGATGATTGGCAGCCAGCCCTGGACCCTATATAGGACTAAGCGGTTCAGAAAATGAATGAATATTATTACATTTGATCCGCTATAAATTGACAGTATCATACAGGGATCCCTCACTTTCCGTGGTAAATGGGGTTAGTCTGTGTTAGCCCTGTAATAAACTGACAAACTCTTCTGGGTGTATCCCACCTCTCACCCAAAGTCAACTGGAATTGGCTCCAGCTTCCCTTGTGACTCTGATGGATCAGCGGTATAGTTAAAGATTGACCGCATCATTTATTAAATGACAAATTGGGCATTGTGTAACCAATGTGTAGTCATTTTTATTCGTTTAATAGGACTATTATTTATGTGGTCTAGTGGTAGGGCGCAGGATCGCTGATCCTAAGGTTGGGGGTTCGAGTCCCCACAGGGTTGTCACTGTCTCCCCAGTGCTGCTAAATGGGTTATCAAAGGCAGCCCATATCTCTCACTGTCTATGGTGTGAGGCTGTAAAAGAACCATTGCTGACTTTCGTAAAGAGTAGGCTGCAAAGCCGTTAATGTGTTTATATTCCTTGTTAAAAAGGGTTGTGATTATTTGTTCTATAATCACCTGAAGAGAGAGGATGGTTTCACCACCCCTCGAAACAGATCTGTAGTGATAAATGGAGTTTCAATAGAAAGTCTTTGTCCTGTCCTTTTATTTTTGTTTATATATATATATATATATATATATATATATATATATATATATATATATATATATATATATATATATATATCTTCTTTTCCTTTCGGCTGTTCCCTTCAGGGGTCGCCACAGCAAATGATCTGCCTCCATCTCCCCCATCCTCTGCATCTTCTACTCTTACTCCAACGACCTTCATGTCCGCCTTCACCACATCCATGAATCGTCTCTTTGGTCTTCCTCTAGGCCTTCTGCCTGGTAGTTCCAACTTCAGCATCCTACTACCAATGTACTCACTATCCCTCCTCTGTACATGTACAAACCATCTCAATCTAGCCTCTCTGACTTTGTCTCCAAAACATCTAACATGTTCTGTCCCTCTGATGTACTCATTCCTGATCCTATCCATCCTCGTTACCCCCAAAGAGAACCTCAACATTTTCATCTCTGCTACCTCCAAATCTGACTCCTGTCTTTTCCCCAGGGCCACTGTCTCTAAACCATACAACATCGCTGGCCTCAACACCGTCTTCTACACTTCTCCCTTCATTCTTGCCAATACTCTCCTATCACACATCACACCGGACACTTTTCTCCATCCATTCCAACCTGCCTGCATGCGCTTCTTCACCTCTTTTCCACACTCTCCATTATCTATATATCTTTTTTCTCAGAAGCTCTCAGAGGATTAGATTTTAAAATATGTCTTTTTTTGGCTCTCTTAGTCAAAAAGGCTCCCGACCCCTGATCTACAGTCTCCCGATTTTTAGATTCGGAGCGGTACTAGGAAAAGTTGTCTTTCACTTTTGCTGTTTTACACAGCTATTGAGCCGCTTGCGAAGGCAACCAGGACAGGTCCTGGTATCTTGGCGATTTTGACCTTGCAGACAAAGTGCATAGGATTACTGTTTATGCTTACAATAATTTTCTCATTCTGCCCAAGCCTACTAAGGTGTCGATTGACAGTACTGTATTTGTTTTACTCATTAAATAAATTTGGAGTAAGTGATAAGTTTATAAGATGTATAAAGTTACTCTCGAACTTACGAGAACTTACGGACTACGATCTTGACTTTTAAGATTCAGAGATATACTTGGCAGGGGTGTTGTCTTTCATTTTGTTGTTTTCTTTAGCTATAGAGCCATTCGCAGAGGCTATCAGGACAGATCCTGGTATCTTGGAGCTTAGCGCTTGCAGTTAAAGTGCATGGGATTACTCTTTATGCTGATGAATGACCAAGCCGGATGTATCCTTTGCACTCTTATTGACTCTATTAATACATTTAGGACTTTTTCAGGTTATAAAATAAACTTGAAAAAAACAGAAGTTGAGTAGTTTAAAACAGAATTCTCAAATTTTGTCACGTTTATCTTTCAAATGGTCCCATCACCTGGCTGGGATGGATTTCTCATTGAAATATGAGCATTCTCCCTTATTATAGATATATATATATATATATATATATATATATATATATATATATATATATATATATATATATATATATATATATATATATATATGTATAATTCCACACTCTAATATTTTCTTGGGCAGCCTTTCACCTTGAACTCATCAAGTAATGTCTGTGGTATTGGTATTGTTTCATCAGATTTAAACAACATAACATTTATTTCCATCCAGTGTTGGGTTCATTTTTCAACAGCATCTTGAATTGAGGGAAAATCTGAACCACTTCAGCACATCCTGAAAACTTTCAGTAGAGTTAAGGTCCAAACTCTGGGGTGCCAATACATATGTAAAAATGATTCCTCATGCTCCATGAACCACTCTGTCATTATTTGAGATCCCATTTTAAGACTGTCCCATCAGAGCAGAAGAATTCTATTGATGTGATAACCTGCTCATTCAGTATATTCAGGTCATCAACTCTTTTCTTTTTATTTCCATATTTATGTTGTTGATCCTCGACCGGACCAACTGGAGCAACAATGCCATGGAGATGACTGGGAAGTATGTGATATTTGATAGGAAGAATGAGTGATAAAATAAGCCATAGTGCTCATTTGAAATACATATTACGAAACAGACAGTTGAAATTTGCTTTAAGAAGCATTGTCACATTTGAAAAATCATAAAAACTAAAGAATTTCCTCTATAAACTGGGAATTGAAATAAATTAAAGTAGGTGGATTGTCACTGGTGAAAGGTAACTCTGATCATATGCCCACTGAGAGAAAATAATTAAATTCTTGTAGGGTGCTAGCTAGCTCACTAGAAAACATTTGAGGCTGGGAATTATAAAAGAGGGTTACCTTGGCAACCAGACCCTGGATTGCCAAGGCAATGAGCAAATTGTTTTGTGTGTGCATGACCCTGGCAACAAATCTTCAGCAGCAAAAACACTCTGAATGATGAGTGAATCACTCCCTGTGTTTATGGCCTTTTAATATGAAGGATTGAGACACCAGGGGTCACCAGAGAGACTTACAGTATTTTACTTTTATGAAAGTAAAAATGCATACAGTACATTAGAATTGGGGCAATGGTGGCCTGGTGGTAAAGGTGCTGGATCACTGATCCTGAATGTTGGGGGTTCAAGCCCCACTCCCAATAAGTTGTAACTGTCCTCAAAGTGCAGCTAACTGGGTTATCAAAGGCCGGCCATGTCTTTCACTGTCTATGGGGTGAGGTTCATGTAAAAGAACCATTGCTGACTTTCGACAAAAGTAGGCTGCATAGCTGTCAGTGTGTTTCCACCCTGCTGTGGCCTGGTGAGCTGTACAGGGTGTACTCTGCCCTTGCTCGGAGTAGGCTGGGATGGGTGCAGGCTCCCCACGACCCTAATTAGGATTAAGGGGTTACATAAAATGAATGATGAATCTTCTTTTACTTTCGGCTGCTCCCTTCAGGGGTCGCCACAGCAAATCATCCGCCTCCACCTCACCCTGTCCTCCGCATCTTCTTTTCTGACTCCAACGACCTTCATGTCTTCCTTCACCACATCCATAAATCTCTTCTTCGGTCTTCCTCGAGGCCTTCTGCCTGGTAGTTCCAACCTCAGCATCCTACTGCCAATATACTCACTATCCCTCCTCTGTACATGTCCAAACCATCTCAATCTAGCCTCTCTGACTTTGTCTCCAAAACATCTTACGTGGGCTGTCCCTCTGATATACTCATTTCTGATCCTATCCATCCTCGTTACTCCCAGGGAGAACCTCAACATTTTCATCTCCGCTACCTCCAGCTCTGCCTCCTGCCTTTTCCTCAGCGCCACTGTTTCTAAGCCATACAACATCGCTGGCCTCACCACCATCTTGTACACTTTTCCCTTCATTCTTGCTGACACTCTCCTATCGCACATCACACCGGATACTTTTCTCCAACCATTCCAGCCTGCCTGCACACGCTTCTTCACCTCTCTTCCACACTCTCCATTGCTCTGGATTGTTGAGCCTAAGTACTTAAAATCCTCCACCTTCGTTATCTCTGCTCCCTGTAACATCACCGTTCCTCCTGGGTCCTTCTCATTCACACACATGTATTCTGATTTTCTGAGGCTAACCTTCATTCCTCTCCTTTCCAGGGCATACCTCCACCTCTCTAGATTTTCCTGCACTTGTTCTCTGCTCTCACTACAGATCACGATGTCATCTGCAAACATCATAGTCCATGGAGATTCTTGTCTCACCTCGTCTGTCAGCCTGTCCATCACCATAGCAAACAAGAAGGGGCTCAGAGCTGACCCTTGATGCAGTCCCACCTCCACCTTGAATTCGTCGGTCACACCGACAGCACACCTCACCACTGTCTTACATCTCTCATACATGTCCTGCACCACTCTAATATACTTCTCTGCCACTCCAGACTTCCTCATGCAATACCACAGTTCTTCTCTTGGCACCCTGTCATATGCTTTTTCCAGATCCACAAAGGCACAATGTAGCTCCCTCTGACCTTCTCTGTACTTCTCTATTAACATCCTCAAAGCAAACATTGCATCTGTGGTGCTCTTTCTTGGCATGAAACCAAACTGTTGTTCACAAATGCTGACCTCTGCCCTTAGTCTAGCTTCCACTATTCTTTCCCATAACTTCATCGTATGGCTCATCAACTTTATCCCTCTGTAGTTGCTGCAACTCTGCACGCCTCCCTTGTTCTTAAAAATGGGCACCAGCACACTTCTCCTCCACTCCTCCGGCATCTGCTCACTCTCTAGTACCTTGTTGAATGTTCTTGTCAGAAAATCTACTGCTACCTCTCCTAGACACTTCCATACCTCCACAGGTATATCATCAGGACCAACTGCCTTTCCATTCTTCATCCTCTTCAATGCCCTTCTCACTTCACCCTTACTGATCTTTGCTACATCCTGCTCCTCAATGGTCACCTCTTCTACTGTTTTTCTCTCTCATTTTCCTCATTCATCAGCTCTTCAAAGTACTCTTTCCATCTTCCCAGCACACTTCTGTCATTAGTCAATACAGTTCCCTCTCTGTCCTTTATCAATCTAACTTGCTGCACGTCCTTCCCATCTCTATTTCTCTGCTGTGCCAACCTGTATAGATCATTTTCTCCCTCTTTACTATCCAACCTATCATACAAGTCATCATACGCCCTCTGTTTGGCCTTAGCCACTGCTACTTTCGCCTTACGCTGTGTCTCCCTGTACTCCTGTTTACTCTCTTCGGTCCTCTCAATGTCCCACTTCTTCTTAGCTAACCTCTTCCTTTGTACACACTCCTGCACTTCCTCATTCCACCACCAAGTCTCCTTATCTACTTTCCTTCCAGAGGACACACCAAGTACTCTCCTACCTGTGTCCCTGATCACATTTGCTGTGGTTGTCCAGTCATTTGGAAGCACTTCCTGGCCACCCAAAGCCTGTTTCAACTCCTCCTTGAAGACGACACGACACTCTTCCTTGTTCAGCTTCCACCACTTTGTCTTCTGCTCTGCCTTTGCCTTTTTCACCTTTCTCACCATCAGAGTCATCCTGCACACCACCATCCTATGCTGTTTGGCAACACTCTCACCCACGATGACTTTGCAGTCACTGACTTCCTTCAAATTACATCGCCTACACAAGATGTAGTCTACCTGTGTGCGCCTACCTCCGCTTTTATAAGTCACCCTATGCTCCTGTTTCTTCTCAAAGAAAGTATTCACCACAGCCATTTCCATCCTTTTGCAAAATCTATCAACATCTGTCCTTCATGCTCCTGTCCTGGATACCAAACCTCCCCATCACTTCCTCGTCCCCTCTGTTGCCTGCACCAACATGTCCATTGAAGTCTGCACCAATGACCACTCTTTCACCTCTGGTGGTACTCTGCATCACTTCATCTAAGTCACTCCAGAATCTCTCCTTCTCTTCTAGCTCACATCCTGCCTGTGGGGCATAAGCACTAACAACATTGAGCATTACACTTTCAATTTCTAACTTGAGATTCATCACTCTGTCTGACACTCTTTTCACTTTTAGAACATTCCTGACAAACTCCTCCTTCAAGATGACTCCGACTCCATTTCTCTTCCCATCCACAAAATATATATATATATTTTATATATTTAGTATATATATATATATATATATATATATATATATATATATATATATATATATATATATATATATATATATATATATATATATATATATATTTTATATCCATAAAATAGCTTAAACCCTGCTCCTAAGCTTTTAGCTTTGCTACCTTTCCACCTGGTCTCCTGAACACACAGTATGTCCACCTTCCTCCTCTGCATCATGTCAACCAGCTCTCTACCTTTTCTGTGCATAGTTCCAACATTCAAAGTCCCCACTCTCAGTCCTAGACTCATGCCTTTCCTCTTCTCTCTCTGCCTACGGACACGCCTCCCACCTCTCCTTCTTCGACGTCTTCGACCAACAGTAGTCCAATTTCCATCAGCACCCTGTTGATTGACAGCACTGATGGCGGTCGTTGTTAACCCGGGCCTCGACCGATCCGGTATGGAGGTAATACTTTTGATTTGCATTATCAATAATTGGCATTGGTTTTACGTCGGATGCCCTTCCTGACACAACCCTCTGCATTTCTCCGGGCTTGGGACCGGCATGAGGGGGAGAGACACTGGTTAGTGCCCCCCCACCTCATGGCTGCATAAAATGAATGATGAATGAACATTAGAATTTAACAAATACTACTACTACTGTAATAATAATAATAATAATAATAATAATAATAATAATAATAATAATAATAATATTCAGGATTCAGGATTTTTAATAGCATTTTGTGTTTTTTACACACATAGGAATTCTTGTACGGTTGTTCAAGGAGTCAAGTTACAAACAGAAAAGAAGCTCAAATCAACAACACACAAACTGCTATAAAATAAATACATAAAAAATTCTATATCTAAAAGGACCTCACACAGACCCAGCAAACAATACAATAATAACAACAAAAGTAATACAAATTAAATGATAATAAGAATGAGAAGAAGAAGAAGAAGAAGAAGAAGAAGAAGAAGAAGAATACAATAAATAAATCAGTATATAACCACAATAAATGAAATTGCATGAATTTATATTATATTATATTATATTATATTATATTATATTATATTATATTATATTATATTATATTATATTATACTTATATTTATATTTATATTGCACTATGCCCATTGTTTTGTTGGAAAAAAATGAACAGTTCTCTGGGCAAACAAAATGGCCCCAACTTTAAAGTTAGATATTTTCCATTCTCAGAGCAATGTTTCGAGATAATCTACAGTCAGTCAGTACACCAGGTTTATTTAACAAGAATCACTAAAGCTAACGCAATCAAATTGAGGAAAATAGCTGTGACAACAACTATGGAATTTATTTTCTATTTAGTGGGTTTTTCAGACTACAGACAGACAACGTTGTGCAACGCTAGGCACACCAAAGGAGAAATGAACACACAACCGCCCTCCCACAGATAAGCCAGGACAGGGTGGAGGTGCACATGAACGATAAGACCAACACAGTCAGCAAGTATGCTTTGAGATAGCCAATCTTTTCAAATAACATCTGCTTTTCTGGTCCTAGGAAAAAGAAAATGTTTTAAACAGAAAACAAAGGATTAAATTGCCTTTGCTGCTTGTCTTATTGACATCAGTACCTTGGAATTGGGCAGGTGCTTACTCACAGATTGGAGTGAAAGATCTACAGTAACAGTGCTGTGAAAAGAAAGGACAAATTCAGCAGAAGAATGTGCAGGATAATTGTTTAAATGCACAGTGAGTTTCTATTAGGGAGGAATCTTGATGAACTGCCTTTGACGTAGACAGTGTGTGTTCAAACTCTCTGGAGGTGTTACTATAGTGACTAAAACACATAAGCTAAAACATGCAGTAACGCCCAACTATGAGTTACATGAAGTACAACAAAATTTCCAAAAATGTATGCAACCAGTTATAGTTGGTTTAAATGAGTCAGCTGGGCTAAGCCCAGTAAAAATCAAAATATTGCTTTTGCATCCTTGACATCTTATTTCCAATGAGGGAAATAGCTGGAAATAATTTATTTAGCTATATGACATACGCACAAACAATAGAAATACCAACATCACAGCTATGAATACATAGAATAGGATGAAGTGGAGTCGGGTTTTGTTTTCTTTATAGCCTGCCTGCATTATGTGTATTTATTCACCCTGTTGCTGGCAGCTGGCATCTGTGTCATGTGACTTTCCCCTATGTTTGGTATACCGTGGAACTACTTTGTTCAGAACCATCATGAAAGTAGATCCAGTAGGCGCTCCATGATTACTGCCACCAGTTGTAAAGATTTCATAATAAAAAGTTTTAATCTCATACAGAAAAATGGGAAGTTGAGTTTTTAACTGACATAAATTTCTTTAGAAAAAAAAAACCCCAAATCTCTCACCAAGAAATAATTTTTAAAATAATAAACAAACAAACAAACATGGCCCATAATTATTATTATTACCACTAAATATTCAAATTTCTAACTTGATTGGCGTGTGGAGGATGTTTCAAACTGTAGTTCATGACTTCCTGATTACCTGGGATACAAACCGGAGGTGAAACAGCGGCCAGAAGTGTTGAGTCATCCATCAATGTGCTGATGAAAAGAAAACACAAAAAAATAAATGAGGGAAAAAGTGGGCAGTGGTGGCCTGGTGGTAAAGGTGCTGGATCACTGATCCCAAGCTTGTGGGTTCAAACCCTGCTCTCAATTAACAGGTTGTCACTGTCGTGTCCCGTCCCCCCCAACCCCCGTGCAACTAACTGGGTTATCAAAGGCCGGCCATGTCTCTCATGATTGGTGTAAAAGAAATGCAAAAGAAGCTGCAAAGCTGTCAGTGTGTTTCTGCCCTGCAGTGGCCTGGTGAGCTGTCCAGGGTGTACACTGCCCTCGCCCAGAGTCGGCTGGGATGAGTGCCAGCCTCCCTGTGACCCTAATTAGGATTACAGAAAATGATGATGATGATGGTGATGATGATGATGATGATGATGATCTAGTACCGTTACAGTACTAAACCCTAAAGTATTAAATTAAAGATTATTCGTAAATGACTCAACCAAAACTGAACTTGAGATTCTTTAAATGTCCAGTAATTTAAACTAAAATATTGTTTATGACTTTTCTTTTTGTTTTAACAGTAATGAGAATCTGTCAGAAAAATAAATTTAAAAAGAAGTAGATGAGAAGAAGTGTGATGACTTTTTCCTACAAGTCTACTCATTTTCTGTTAGAATTGCAGTGTGGTTGGAGAAAAATGATCTCACTCACTGAAGCCACAGCCAGACGGGGGAACACCCTGGGAAGGATTCATGCCAACTCACTTGGCAAAGCTGGGAACTGAAGTAACGTTTCTCTTTAAGCACGGAGAACATCTGCCAATGGCAACCATGTTTTGATATATAGATAAATGTTTTCTTCAAGACAAAGCTGTTGACAAGAAAGTGATAGTATTGGTCAGAGTATGAAACACGGTAACCCTCTGATCATATTCCACATGTTGTAGTCTGATCCGCAGATATACTGGTATTTTGCTTATATGGTATCTTGTCTTTGTAGCCACAAAACCAATATTTGAAATGTAAAGATAGTAGACAGCTCTCTGTCTCTGCTCTTGGGTAACAATGTACTGTAGTATCATTTATCAGTTTATATCAGTTCATCATCATTTTCTGTAACCGTTTAATCCTAATTAGGGCCGCAGGGAGACTGGGGCCCATCCCAATCAACTGCAGGTGAGGGCAGAGTACACCCTGGACTGACAGCTTGCCAGGCCATCGCAGGGCGGAAACACACTGACGGCTTTGCAGCTACTCTTGTCAAAAGTCAGCAATGGTTCTTTTACATGCCTCACCCTACAGACAGTGAGAGACATGGCTGGTCTTTAATAAGCTGCACTGGGGGGACAGTGACAACCTTGTGGAGAGTGGGACTTGAACTTCCAACCTTAGCATCAGCGATCCAGCATCCTATACTACTAGGCCACCACTGCCCTCTTTTTCTTTTATAAATGTAAAAATACATACATTAGAATTGGGGCAGTGGTAGCCTGGTGGTAAAGGTGCTGGATCACTGATCCTAAGGTTGGGGGTTCAAGCCCCACTCCCAACAGGTTGTCACTGTCCTCCCAGTGCAGCCACAACTGCCCACAGTTCATATCAGTTTCATATGAAAAACATTGCTGCTTTGTTATTTAGATAGGTGAGGAAAACGAGACATTTATCGTGAGCTCCCAGGCAGCAGATATGAGAAAGGAGACACAAGACACAAGAACTAAACACTGCTGGCAGGCAGACAAGCAAGCAGAGTGATCTTGGAGCTGGTGCAGACAGAATCACAGGTAGTGACCTCAATGAACCAACACTGGGGAGATGTTTTGCTGTAGTATAAATATGAGTGAAGATGAGGAACAGGAGTTAATTGAGAGTGGGTTGGAGGCAAGGCAATGCCCTTCAGCGTGGAGAGACACATGGAGAGAGAAAACAGTAAAATAAAACCTAGAACAGCTCCCCTAGTGGTGGAACATGCAGAATCATGGCAATTTGTGTTGGTTCTTGAGTGGCACAGTGGCGTAGTGGTTACGCCCGTCCCAGAGCAAGAAGGCTCAGGTTTGATTCCCTGCTTGGTCATTCCTGTGTAGCGTTTGCATGCGCTTCCGGTTTCCTCCCACAGTCCAAAAAAAAAAGCGCACGGAGGGCTAATTGGCTGTTCCAAATCACACCTCTTGTGTGAGTGGTATCTGTGCAATCGCCTGGCAAGCTGTCCAGGGTGTACCCTGAACTCGCCCAGAGTCGGCTGAGATGGGTGCCAGCCTCACAGCAACACTACTGTAATTAGAAATTAAGGGGTTACAGAAAATGAATGAATGAATGGTTTAGAAAATGAATGAATGTATTGGTCCTGATTTCTTTGGATAATTTGCTAATTCTTTTTAGGCATTATCATGCCTTTTCTGTCTGGCAGACAAACTGCAGCAGATGAAACAAACAATCATTCAAAAACACAAACAACAAACACAACTCCTGTACTATTCATTCACACACAGAGGAATTTCTGGCACCCATCTGTAGCTCTGTTTATTCATACTTTCAGTTCAAACTGGGCGTGGCATACTGGCATACTGGCATACTGACATAGTGGCATACTGTGACAAACTGGTGCAAGTTCCAGAAGTATATGGAACGAACCAAATCACTGTTCCATCACAAAATGGATATCCTGTACATTTATGTCACAGTAGATATACGCATGCCAGCTCCGTCACTATGGATACAGAATGCGCCTGTGACGTCACAGTCCACATTGAGCTATTTAAACCGCTCCAAATCGTCCCTAGGTGCTGTCTCAGTGTCTTCTCGAGTGCGAATAACTGTGTGTACTGTTTGCGATTGTCCGCCAAAGTGTTCAAACTGTACCTTGTCTTTACCCAGTGTCGGCTGAGACAGGCTCCAACCTCCACGCAACCGTAATATTAGGATTAAGCGGTTCGACAAACGAGTGAGTGATTTCACACTTGGTCACGTATCACACTTTTCGAGCCCACACAATGATCTGATAATGAGCTGTTTTTAAGATGTTTTGACGTATATTCCACAAAACATAAAAAGCTGCATTGGGCCAGTGTGGGGTCAAAAAAGGGTCCATGGCCCTGGTAACAGGAACTAAAGGTTCTGAACATCAGGGATGAATTTACACTGGACTGGAGTATTCCTACATCACTCATGAGCTGATGATATTTGGTTTAGTGCCGACTAGAGGCAGTGTAGTGTCAGAGGGCGTGACTTCAGAGCCACCCCCCCTCCGCCCTGCCCCCCCCCCGCCCCCCCAGATGACTCTGCTCCCTGGGACGCGTGTGTGTCAGTCCGGTCTGTAGACTTTGCTGAACGCCGGTGTACGGAGAACTTGGATCACTGCGGGACTTTAATGGACAGGATTACAGTATACGGAACGGATTTTTTTTTCTGGATTTATAACTAGGAAACTTTGTGTTTGTGTTTCGTTGCGACCTTTTTTTTTCCAGATCGGGTTTGTTTTCAGCTCAAGAAGGCAACACTGACTTATGTATTTATTTTTATTTATTTATTACTTGTTGTTTCAGTCGGTATAGAATGCATGTGAAAATGAGATTGTGGACATTGCTGCTGTTCCTGATAGCTCCTGTGTCCAAGGGAAATCTGTCCAGTGGAAGACCTGGTAAGCTTCATTTCACCCCAGCTCTGTTCTTTATTTGTAATATTTTGACTTAATCATAGACTTTAAAAAACAGTTTTGTTTTATCCTACCCATTATGCTTTATAAATATCAATAGAGTGTATATATATATATAAAATAAAATTCCAAGAGTAAAATTAACCTATTCAGGGTATACAGTATATTAGACTCAAATATACATACATTTTATAAATAAAATCTCCATTGGACTCAAATATACTCTGAACAAGTGAACATTACTGTGGAAATTCTACTGTCTATAATATTGAAGATATACTGTACTGAACTATATATTTACACTGCAATTGCCTTTTTGCTGTAAACTTGATACCACCCAAGCAAAAGGACCCAGTGCAGTGGAAACTTCCCATACTGTTACTTAGTACCTATAATAACTAATCAACAACAAACTGGATCACAGCCTCTCAGGTGATATCTCACACTGCATAGCAAGAAGGCCCTGGGTTTTTGACCCAGGTTCAGATTTTTCTGTGCAGGCAGGGTTTGCATGCTCTCCCCATGGTTTCATCCAGGTGCACTGGTTTCCTCCCTCAGTCATAAGACACACACATTAGATGAATTGACAGTTTCATATTGACCCTAGGTATGAGTGTGAGTGTGACTGCATGTGTGAGTTTGTTGAACTGCTATGGTCTTAAACAAGCTGTTTAGGGTGTGCCCTGCAAAGGCCCAATGTCAGCTAGGATAGGCACCAGCCTCCTCATGACCCTAATGGGAGTAAATGGTTTGGTAAATGAGGGAGTGACTGAGTGACTTTCTTATCTTCACTAGTATAAATTAACAGGCGGTGCAGTATGTGCATGGGGCCGGTGGTGTAGTGGTTAGGGTGCTGTGCTCATGATCTGGAGGTTGTTATGTTTCACTGAAACCCTCACTGTGCTAAGACCCCTGGCAAGGTTCACCACAAGTGTGCCTCTGTTCACCCAGCAGTATAAATGGGTACCAGTAAAAATATACTGGGAAGGTAACCTGCGATGGATGAGCGTCCCATCCAGGAGGAGATGAACTCCTCGTCGTTTCACGCTATGGAAACCGGGGATAAGTACCGGCCTAATGAGCCACTATGGCTCGGGTGTAAAAAGCCCAACGGATTTGATCTATTTTACAGTATGTATATGTGTGTTGTTTTGTAGGTGAATGTCAAAGACCAGAGCTGAAGAATAAAGTGCACTTAAGTGAATCTGCGATGCTGATAAATAACTTTTTTGATAAAATGCAAATCACTTTGGAGTGTTCTCGTGGTTATGTGGTGGATTATGGCTCAAACAGCATCACATGCCTCAATGGGACATGGACTGAAGTGGAGCTGAATTGTAAAAGTAAGTAAATGTTGTTTTATTTTCTTCAATCGTTTGTGTCAGCTGTCAAGAGTCTATATTTACAAAGCTGCATTTTCCACACCCAAATTATTATAATTTTTTGGGTGTGGCTGTGTAATTTTCTGCTGGTGGAGACAACAAACTCTGAGAGTGATCTTTTTAAACAGGACAGCATGCATCCGTGAGGGAGGGGCACAAGCCAGTGTCTCTCCCTCACGCCGGTCCCAAGCCCGGATAAATGCAGAAGGTTGCGTCAGGAAGGGCATCCGGCGTAAAACAAATGCCAAAAAGAATATATGAGTCACAACAAAGAATTTCATACTGGATCGGTCGAGGCCCGGGTTAACAACGACCGCCATCAGTGCTGTTAACCAACAGGGTGCTGGTGGAAATTGGACTACTGTTGAATGAATACGACGAAGAAGGAGAAGCGGGAGGCGTGTCCGTAGGCAGAGAGAGAAGAGGAAAGGCATGAGTCTAGGACTGAAAGTAGGGACTTTGAATGTTGGAACTATGACAGGAAAAGGTAGAGAGCTGGTTGACATGATGAAGAGGAGGAAGGTGGACATACTGTGTGTTCAGGAGACCAGGTGGAAAGGTAACAAGGATAAAAGCTTAGGAGCAGGGTTTAAGCTATTTTATCATGGTGTGGATGGGAAGAAAAATGGAGTAGGAGTCATCTTGAAGGAGGGGTTGGTCAGGAGTGTTCTAGAAGTAAAAAGAGTGTCAGACAGAGTGATGAGTCTCAGCATAGAAATTGAAGGCGTGATGTTCAATCTTGTTAGTGCTTATGCCCCACAGGCAGGATGTGAGCTAGAAGAGAAGGAAAGATTCTGGAGTGAGTTAAACGAAGTGATGCATAATAGCCCCAGAGGTGAAAGAGTAGTCATTGGGGCAGACTTCAATGGACATGTTGGTGCAGGAAACAGAGGGGACGAGGAAGTGATGGGCAGGTTTGGTATCTAGGACAGGAACGCAGAAGGACAGATGTTGGTAGATTTTCCAAAAAGAATGGTTATGGCTGTGGTGAATACTTTCTTCCAGAAGAGACAGGAGCATAGGTAAGGTAAGCCTGTTGGGTTTTTACACCCGAGCCTAGCGGCTTAGCCTCGTGGCGTGAAGAAAACAGGAGTTCAACTCCCCCTGGATGGGACGCAAGTCCATCGTAGGTTAGCTTCCCAGTATATTTTACTGGTACCCATTTATACTGCTGGGTGAACAGAGGCACACTTGTGGTTAAGACCTTGCCCAGGGGTCTTAGCACAGTGAGAGTCTCAGTGGGATTCAAACTTACAACCTCCCGATCATGAGCGCAGCACCCTAACCACGAAGTCACCGGCCCCAACAGGAGCATAGAGTGAATTATAAAAGCGGAGGTAGGAGCACACAGGTAGACTACGTCTTGTGCAGGCGATGTAATTTGAAGGAAGTCAATGACTGCAAAGTAGTAGTGGGTGAGAGTGTTGCCAAACAGAATAGGATGGTGGTGTGCAGGATGATGCTGATGGTGAGGAAGGTGAAGAAGGCAAAGGCAGAGCAGAAGACAAAGTGGTGAAAGCTGAAAAAGAAAGATTGTCGTATTGTCTTCAAGAAGGAGTTGAAAGTGGCTTTGGGTGGTCAGGAAGTGCTTCCAGATGACTGGACAACTACAGCTAATGTGATCAGGGAGACAGGTAGGAGAATACTTGGTGTGTCATCTGGAAGGAGAGGAGATAAGGAGACTTGGTGGTGGAATGAGGACGTGCAGGATTGTGTACAAAGGAAGAGGTTAGCTCAGAAGAAGTGGGACATAGAGAGGATTGAAGAGAGTAAACAGGAGTACAGGGAGACACAGCGTAAGGTGAAGGTAGCAGTGTCAAAGGCCAAACAGAGGGCATATGATGACTTGTATGCTCGGTTGGAAAGTAAAGAGGAAGAAAATGATTTATACAGGGTGTCACAGTAGAGAAATAGAGATAAGAAGGACGTGCAGCAAGTTAGAGTGATTAAGGACAGAGAGGGAAATGTATTGACTGATGACAGAAGTGTGATGGGAAGATGGAAAGAGTACTTTGAAGAGCTGATGAATGAGGAAAATGAGAGAAAAAAGAGTAGAAGAAGTAACTGTTGAGGACCAGGAAGTAGCAAAGATTAGTAAGGGTGAAGTGAGGAGGGCATTGAAGAGGATGAAGAATGGAAAGGCAGTTGGTCCTGATGACATACCGGTGGAGGTATGGAAGTGTCTAGGAGAGGTAGCAGTAGATTTCCTGACAGGACCATTCAACAAGGTCTTAGAGAGTGAGATGATGCCAGATGAATGGAGAAGTGTGATGGTGCCCATTTTTAAGAACAAGGGAGACCTGCAGAGTTGTGGCAACTACAGAGGGATAAAGTTGATGAGCCATAGGTTGAAGTTATGGGAAAGAACAGTGGAAGCTAGACTAAGGGCAGAGGTCAGCATTTGTCGACGACATTTTGGTCTCATGCCAAGAAAGAGCACCACAGATGCAGTGTTTGCCTTGAGGATGTTAATAGAGAAGTACAGAGAAGGTCAGAAGGAGCTGCATTGTGTCTTTTTGGATCTGGAGAAAGCATATGACAGGGTGCCGAGAGAGGCACTGTGGTATTGCATGAAAAAGTCTGGAGTGGCAGAGAAGTATGTTAGAGTGGTGCAGGACATGTATGAGAGATGTAAGACAGTGGTGAGGTGTGCTGTCGGTGTGACAGAAGAGTTCAAGGTGGAGGTGGGACTGCATCAAGGGTCAGCTCTCAGCCCCATTTTGTTTGCTATGGTGATGGACAGGCTGTCAGACCATGTTAGACAAGATTCCCCATGGACTATGATGTTTGCAGATGACATTGTGATCTGCAGTGAGAGCAGAGAACAAGTGCAGGAAAATCTAGAGAGGTGGAGGTATGCCCTGGAAAGGAGGGGAATGAAGGTTAGCCTCAGTAAGACAGAATACATGTGTATGAATGACAAGGACCCAAGAGGAACGGTGAGGTTACAGGGAGCAGAGATGAAAAAGGCGGAGGATTTTAAGTACTTAGGCTCAACAATCCAGAGCAATGGAGAGTGTGGAAAAGAGGTGACAAAGCGTGTTGGTTGGCTGGTTGGAATAGTTTGGAGAAAAGTGTCCGGTGTGATGTGTGATAGGAAAGTATCGGCAAGAATGAAAGGAAAAGTGTACAACATGGTGTTTAGGCCAGTGATGTTGTATGGTTTAGAAACAATGGCCCTGGGGAAAAGACAGGAGGCAGAGCTGGAGGTAGCAGAGATGAAAATGTTGAGGTTCTCTTTGGGAGTAACGAGGATGGATAGGATCAGGAATGAGCACATCAGAGGGACAGCACATGTAAGATGTTTTGGAGATAAAGTCAGAGAGGCTAGATTGAGATGGTTTGGACATGTACAGAGGAGGGATAGTGAGTATATTGGTAGTAGGATGCTGAGGCTGGAACTACCAGGCAGAAGGCCTAGAGGAAGACCAAAGAGACGATTCATGGACGTGGTGAAGGAGGACATGAAGGCAGTTGGTGTAAGAGAACAAGATGCAGAGGACAGGGTGAGATGGAAGCAGATGATTCGCTGTGGCGACCCCTGAAGGGAACAGCCGAAAGGAATAGAAGAAGAAGCATGTACACTTTGAAGCGTATCTAAATTGTGTTATTAAATTAAAGAAAGAATAATGTAAGTGTTTTTTTTTTAATTTAATTGATGTTCAGCCGGTCACTATCCAGCTTAGAGACAGAGTTGGGGTAATTTGATGAGAAGCAACCATTTGTACAGTTTAATTGTAAAACACTTACATTTATTAATAAAGGGTTATGTTTCTGATATATACAGTATGTGTAGGAGAGAAGAATGCATGAATTAAAAAATTAATTAAGTAATTACGTGACAAATTAGCAACCAAACGTTGACTATGTTATAAACATTCTCTTCGGAATCCGTTAAAATTGAACCAAAACCTGCACTGCATTTGGGATATTATTACCATGCAGTCAGTACTATCTTGTAAATATCACATATGGTAAATCAGACAAGTTTTTATTGGTAGATTTTATTATTTCTTTCAGAAAGAGATTGTGGTCTCCCCCCCGCCAGCCCCCATGTTCGCTATAACATCTCGGAGGGAACATTGTTTGGTGCATACATTAGACCATATTGTGAGCGCGGGTAAGTGTGTTTCCAGTTTACTGTCTTCAAGATAATGTATTTGTCATTCTGAATAAAGAGTCAACGTCCTGTTTATAATTAGTATAAATCAACTCTTTTCAGGTACTCCTACGAGGGCTCCAGCAGAAGGCAGTGTCTTGCACATGGTTGGGGTGGAATGTCAAAGTGTTTGGGTAAGTTTGTGCAACTTCAGCCGTCAGCTGTATATTACCATAGGTTTTACAATATGTTGGCTGGTGCATTAAAACTACAATTTTCACCATGATTGCATTTTTTTTTTTTTTTCTAGTGGTAACCTGTGGGATGCCTCCTGAAATTGCTCATTCTGTCATGGACGGTGAATTGACCAAGGGGAATCTCAGATTCGAAGATGTTATTGAATACAGCTGTGAGGATGGATATACTCTTGTAGGCAACAGAGTTGTTGTTTGTCAGAAGAATGGACGATACAGTGCACTACCAGAGTGCAAAGGTGAACATTTATTTTATATTCTCTTTAGTTCCTGTCAAGAAAAATGAAATGTATGTGGGTTGTTTGGTGTTCAGAATCAGAATCAGAATGCTTTATTGATCCCAGAGGAAGTTGTGTTTGTGTCTTATATGGAAGTCATTTACAGGGATCCCTCGCTACACTGTGCTTCAATTCATGTGGCTTCAGTGCATCACGTTTTTTTTTTTTAAATATTCATCAAATTAAAAAATAAATAAATAAGGAAATTAAGGAAAAATAGTGATAAAGTTAAGGAAAATGCCGCAAAACAAGGCCAATTATGCAAAAAAACAAACAAACAAAAAAAAACCCCAAACCCCCCAACAAAACTACTTACATTTTGATGTGAGGTGCGCATCTGAGTGCATGCGCGTGTCTGTATGTGTGTCTATTTATATTTTATTTACATCTTATGCATTATTTTTGAATGTTTAATTGTTATAAGCATTTATAGCATTGGATATGTATTTATTGATATTATATACACATATACATGTACGTATACGTCAGTCGGGGGGGGGGGGGTCGATCCTACTTTGTGGAATTCGGCAGTCGTGGGGGCATTTCGGTCCCAATTAACCGTGGAAAGTGAGGGATCCCTGTATTATATTGTGAAAAAATCAATTGTGCTTTGCAGTGTTATTTTTCTTTTGGTTATTATCAATGAATTTTGGGGTAATAGTTCTTCTTGGTCGTAGATATTATCTGGAGGAATGACAATGACAATGATGACAATGACAATGACAATACTTTATTGCCCGAGGAGGGAATTTGTCTTGCACGTACGCAAGCTCCATAAAACATACATACATAAAAACATATTACAAACATGAAGACATAATACATATATAACATTAAAATATCTTAAGGTACAATGTAACAAGACTAGCACTAAAAGTTCAAAAATAAAGTTTAAAAATACTTTAAAGAATACTGTATGTTAAAACGAACATGTAACGACTTAAGACATAAAACTGAGTTTTTAAATTAGATAACGCAACAGATGAAACAGTGGTACAAAATGTAACAATATACAAGAGACTAAAGGTGGAGGCTACTTATTTAAAAGGAAAATGCTAGTTGGTATATAGGATGTATGGGCTCTCTTTGATTTAAGTTTGGGTAATTGATATCTGCGGCCGGAAGGAAGAAGGATATATTCAGAATGAAGAACATGAGTTTAAATCGTTAATAATTTTGGATGCTAAATTTAGTACACGAGATTCATAAAAGTAGTCAATAGGGTCTAAAGGAGTTCCAATGATTTTGCTGCTTACGTTTACAATTTTGCCAAGTTTGTTTTTGTTTTTGAGAGAGAGGGTGCCGTACCAACATTGTACACTAAAAAGTAAAACAGATTGCACACATGATTTGTAAAATAACAACATAATGGTTTTATCAATATGAAAAGATCTGAGTTTGTGAAGGAAGAACAGTCTTTGTTGACACTTGAATGCTACTGTTACTCAAAGTGACGCTGAAGTTTCAGTATGTCTTACTTTCAATTTTTTTAAGTCTGATTCGGTTTCAGTACAGCTTTCATAATTTTGTGATTACAATCTGTCAGATGCAAAGTGTTTTCTTAATTTTCCATGATCATCAATCCTTCTAACTTTATATTCAGAGGCCAGCTACACAGAATCGCAAGATATAATCTAAGCACTTTTCTACTTGTGTAACCAACAGTGAGCAGAGTTGTGGTCTGTGTTGAAATTTGAACAGAATGCTAAATTAATGGTGTTGGTTTACTAATTGCTGTAGATAATGAGCATGCTGCTGTAGGTTCTGAGGCTTAATGATGCCCCAGAGCTTCATATTTATGCAAATGTCCTAAAGCCATGAGCTTGATTTTATTGTGTCTGTACTCAAGTGCCCACTCAGACAGCCCAATACGAGTATGTGCACATCGCCCCCATTGGCGGGGAGTGCACTTGCACTTTATGGCTCATTTTCTTACTTTACATCTTCATGAGGTGGTGGGGGTGTTCAGATAGGGGCACAGACGGCAGAAGGGTGGAATAGAATGTCATGTTCTAGGTGTGTATTAGTCTTGATCACGTGGCCAGACTAGAAAAAAAAATAATCATAATGCGTCTCTGGTATTGTTCAGGGGGGTCGGGCCAAATGTGGAGGCAGGCCGTATCCGGTACTAGACTATTGACACACACACACACACACACACACACACACACACACACACACACACACACACAAAACATTCACACTCACATCCACACCTTGGTTCTCAGTCTGTCAGAGGAAACCAGAGTAGCTGGAGGCGACCTGTGCAACCACGAGGAGAACATGCAAACACCACCCAGAAAGGCCCGAGCTTGGGAAACAAACTACTCACTATGCCACCTTTTATAAACCTTTATTTACTTATTTCGTCATTACTTTTTATTTTTCATAAAACCACTCATCCGCCAAGCAAAAGTCATTCACTGAGGGACTGATATTACCATTCTGCCAGTTTCTTATCTTCAACAGTAGCATGATTCTTGACCTTGAGTGTTATTTTGTTAGACAGGCAAATGTCCAAAACATGACATGACTCTGCTATTCTAAAAAATAATCTAACGTCACCCTGGAGTGTGCTATTGGTTATGTGGTGGATTGTGACTAAATGGTAAATGGAGCAAAGTAGATCTGAACTATAAAAGTAATTAAACTGTATTTCATACGTAATGTATAAAATTTGAAGAGTTTATTATTGTAACAGCAGTGCTGCATTTTGCATATAAGAATTGTTAAGTTGTTTGGGTGTGGTTGTGTATTGCTGTACTGTATAGGGTAATTAACTTACATTTAATTAACTTACATTTAATTAACCTTTTCAAACATGACGGCAAAATGTACTTTATCAGAGAAAAAT
Organism: Plotosus lineatus; assembly: GCA_024760905.1. Taxonomy (NCBI): domain Eukaryota; kingdom Metazoa; phylum Chordata; class Actinopteri; order Siluriformes; family Plotosidae; genus Plotosus; species Plotosus lineatus. Next base: position 32,740,974 of record CM045741.1, read on the forward strand.
AAAATCTTTACCTTTAAAAATCATTTTAAGGGCAGTAGTGGCCTGGTGGTAAAGGCACTGGATCGCTGATCCTATGGTTGGGGGTTCAAGCCCCACTCTCAACAGGTTATCACTGCCCCCTCAATGCAGCTAACTGGGTTATCAAAGGTCGAACATGTCTCTGACTGTCTACAGTGAGAGGGAAGTAAAAGAACCAGTTCTGACTTTCATCGAGAGTAGGCAGAATAGCCGTCAGCGTGTTTCTGCCTGTGATGGCCTGGCGAGCTGTCCAGGGTGTACTCTGCCCTCGCCCAGAGTTGGCTGAGATAGGCGCCAGCCTTCCTGCCAACCTAATTAGGATTGAGTGGTTCAGAAAATTAAATACAGTAATAATATGTATAAAGTATGACATGTGGTAAATCATCCAATTTTATGTACAGCTTTGATTATCATGCATTACGCAATAACCTTTGTTGTTGTTGTTTTGTAGCGGTGACCTGTGGAGAGCCACCTGAGATTCCTCATTCTTTCATAAACAGTAATTTGACCAAGAGGATCCTCGAAGTTGAAGATGTTATTGAATTCCGCTGTGAGGAAAACTACACTCTTTTGGGCAACAAATTAGTTTTTTGTCAGAAAAATGGGCAATACAGTTCACTACCACAGTGCAAAGGTAAAAATACATTACTTGAAAAAGTAAGACTTTATTTTAATGTTTCTTTGATGCATGTGATGGTATGTTTGCATAATTTTTATTGATCAGAACGTCTTCTGAGTTTCGCATTAGAGGCTGAAGTCACAATTTCACTTTGCTGATCAGATTAAAAGCACTCTCCGTATATGTATAAAAGTGTGAGCTCATTTTACTGACAGAGAGAATACAGAATGGAGAGTTGTGTATATAAAGACGAGCTGGATGGAGGGTAGCATTTATAAAATATTCATTTAAACATTAATTTATTGTTTCAGTTTTGACTCAATGAACATACATGAACATATTGGGCTCAGGAATATAGGCCTTTTATTCTGAAAGCTAAACTCAATATCTAATAATTATTCAACAGCAAATTTGCAAATTTGCGAATGGCCTCTCATAGTTTACTGTTTCACTCATTTGTCAATAAAAATAAATAAATGAGCCAGGACAAAAAAAAAATATATTTATTTTGTGTTACGCATAATTCACTGCCAGCTTCTTATCTGCACGAGTTATAGCAGGAGAGTTTAATGTTTCTGAGTGTGTGTTGTTTTATTGCATAGGTGATTGTACAGAACCTGATCTAAAAGGAAATGTGGTGTTGAGTGAGTCTTCTATTCTGAGAAGTAAATTTCCTGATGAATCTAAAGTCGCCCTGGAGTGTGCTCGCGGTCATGAGATGGATTATGGCTCAACCAGCATCACGTGCCTCAATGGTGAATGGAGCGAAGTGGAGCTGAACTGTAAAAGTAAGTAAACTATATTTCACTGTTTTATTCATACGTTGGCAGTTTTTAAAACTTTTATTTTGTAACAGTAATACTACATTTGGTACGCCTGGGTTGTTATGAAGTTTGGGTGTAGCTGAATATTGTTTGAGGCAAATAGTAAAATAAATAGTAAAATAACTACACTAATTATTTTGTATTGCTCTGTAATTTTTTCTGAAGAGTACTTTAAAATGTTCTTTAAAACTTTTTTTTTTTTTTTTTTTTGTGGTTGTTGTTGTTTTGTAGAGGTAACCTGTGGGAAGCCTCCTGAGAGCCCTCATCTAATCGTCATTAATTTGCCCAATGATACCCTCAAATATGAAGATGTCATTGAATTCCACTGTGAGGATGGCTATACTCTTGAAGGCAACAGATCTGTTGTTTGCCAGGCGAACGGGCAATACAGTTCATTACCAGAGTGCAAAGGTAAACATTTATTGTATATTCACTTTAGTTTTTATCAGGAAAAGTGTGTGAGAAGGGACACGAGAATCAGAACAACAATGAGTTTGCTGTTGTCTGTACGTACACATGGGAGAAAAGCATATATTCTGTCAGAATAGGGTGGAAACCTACTACAGTACCTTATATTACAATGACATAACACTCCTGTGTAGGTATTATAAGTTCATGTCATTGTGATGTCCTCAAATGTTCACATTTACACAACAGCTCGTTCATTTGGGAATCTCGAGGCAGCAGACAGGCACCCACAGGCCAAACATGCTGTATCCTGAGCTGTCACTGAGTCTCTGGCCTGGGAGGAGTTCAATGAGGGCCTGAAAAGCGATTATTGGTTGGCCTCGTAAAGGCTCTGGACCACCATCCGACACCTCAGAAGGGGAACCAGTTCTTCACAAATACTGTTTACAATATAAGTGGGGAGCTGCTCACCTCGACTGGAGAAGTTGTCAGGAATTGGGACAGAATTTCTCAGCACAGCCGAGGCGTTGAGGGGTTCTTCTCAGCACAGCCGAGGCGTTGAGGGGTTCTTGTTTGGTGGGTATAGGATCTCATCTCTGGTTTTTGCAGATGGCATTGTCCTTTTGGCTTCATCAAGCCGGGACCTTCAGCCCTCATTGGAGTGATTCACAGCTGGGGTGTTCTGGATGAGAATCATCACTTAAAGTCAGGCCATGGTTCTCAGTCGGAAAACGGTGGAATGCACCCTCCGGGTCTTTAATGCGGTCTTGCCCCAAGTGGAGGAGTTGAAGTATCTCACAGCTTTGTTCTCGATTGAGGGAAGGATGGAGTGGGAGATTGACAGGCAGATCGCTGCAGCCTCTGCTGTAAGGCGGAACTTGTACCAGTCCGCCATGGTGAAGAGAGAGCTGAGCCGTAAGGCAAAGCTTTCAATTTATTAATCGAGCTACATTACAACCCTCACCGAAGATCATGAGGTTTGAGTAGTAACTGAGAGAACAAGATTATGGATACAAGCGGCTGAAATAATTTTCCTTTGCTGGGTAGTGGGAGTCTCCCTTAGAGATAGGTTGAGAAGCGCCGCCATCTGTGAGGAGAACCAGTGCTCCTCCATGTTGAGAGGAGCCGGTTGAGGTGGTTAGATGTTCCTGAACGTCTCCAGTGTGTGTTTTGGGCAGGTTCAACTGGAAAGGGACCCTGGGGTCAACCCAGAACACGCTAGAGTGTCTCTCGGTTGGTCTCTGAACGCCTTGGTGTCCCACCAGAAGAGCAGGATTTAGTGTCTGGGGAGAGAGACATCTAATGTCACTGCTTAGGCTGCTGCCCAGCAACCTGGAAGATGCAATGCCTTAAGCGAAAGATGATGATGATGATGATGATGATGATGATGGTGATCATCATCATCATCATCATCATCATCATCATGATTCATTCATCTGATTTAGGTATAATTGAGCTCTGGAAATTTTGTGACAACAGCAATATGTGATGCAGTGTGTTTGCATAGTTTCATAACTAATATTGATTTTTCATGATGCAGACTCCTTAGGGATTTGACTTTTAAAATTTTATGTTGATGATCATTTAAAATACTATCTGTAAAAGTAAGCCACATTGCTGTGCCATTTAGAAAACAGAATAAAGGACATGCTCGAAGTTGTATGCAAAAATAATATAAAATGTAACTATGCCAATAATAGTGACCATTTTTATAATTCGCAGTTTTGGCCAAACCAGCTAGCATGGCTAATACTTTGTCAGATGACAGAGATGCTCATAATTGCAAGTAGGGTTGCACAGATTATTAGGTTCTGGGCCAATACCAGTGCTTCAAATACCAATTTGGGCAATAACTAACGTTGATGTCATTATATTTATTCTGGTTGTCTTTTTTATGATTATTTATATGTTTCCATGGCAGCAGGGGAATAAATAGATTTTCAGCCATGCATATCATAGCAATATATATAACCTCTAAATTATTTTCATGAAAAATAAATTTCTAAATCCGATTAATTATGCAATGTCATGGGAACACATTTTCAGTATTTATAAGCCAAACAAAAATACCATTGTGAAGCACACACACATATTACACGCACCGCCCTCTATAATTATTGGCACCCCAGTTAAGCTGCGTTCTTTTGCTTCCAATAAATTCAGTGTTTTTCAGACCACATTGGGGGGAGGGGGGTATTGTAGTAAATCCAACCTTTATTTTAATTCCATTTATTTGGTGGGGAAAAAATCCCACTTTAAGAAATAATTCTTTTACCTCTGAATGAGAATGATGAGACAGATGAATAAATATATTAAAAAAAGAAAGTAAGAAAGCAAGAAAACAAATAAATTGCCTTGAAGCTTCCTGACATTGTCGTTGTCTTGTAAATGGTTGACTGGAAATTGAAAAGTATCCATGCAAGTTCATTAAACTTGCACCAAGCCAGTTCTATGTAGTAAAGATTTTAGTATGTATGCTTGAGTTGCCTTGTTGACTAAAACTGAACTTTTCATTACTGTATCTGTTTTTTTGTTGTTGTTTTGTAGAGGTAACCTGTGGGAAGCCTCCTGAGAGCCCTCATCTAATCGTCATTAATTTGCCCAATGATACCCTCAAATATGAACATGTTATTGAATTCCACTGTGAGGATGGCTATACTCTTGAAGGCAACAGATCTGTTGTTTGCCAGGCGAATGGGCAATACAGTTCATTACCAGAGTGCAAAGGTAAACATTTATTGTATATTCACTTTAGTTTTTATCAGGAAAAGTGTGTGAGAAGGGACACGAGAATCAGAACAACAATGAGTTTGCTGTTGTCTGTACGTACACATGGTAGAAAAGCATATATTCTGTCAGAATAGGATGGAAACCTACTACAGTACCTTATATTACAATGACATAACACTCCTGTGTAGGTATTATAAGTTCATGTCATTGTGATGTCCTCAAATGTTCACATTTACACAACAGCACGTTCATTTGGGAGTCCAGAGGCAGCAGACAGGCACCCACAGGCCAAACATGCTGTATCCTGAGCTGTCACTGAGTCTCTGGCCTGGGAGGAGTTCAATGAGGGCCTGAAAAGCGATTATTGGTTGGTCTCGAAAAGATTCTGGACCACCATCCGACACCTCAGAAGGGGAACCAGTTCTTCACAAATACTATTTACTATATAAGTGGGGAGCTGCTCACCTCGACTGGGGAAGTTGTCAGGAATTTGGACAGAATTTCTCAGCACAGCCGAGGCGTTGAAGGGGTCTTGTTTGGTGGGTATAGGATCTCATCTCTGGTTTTTGCAGATGGCATTGTCCTTTTGGCTTCATCAAGTCGGGACCTCCAGCCCTCATTGGAGTGATTCACAGCTGGGGTGTTCGGGATGAGAATCATCACTTAAAGTCCAGGACCATGATTCTCAGTCGGAAAATGGTGGAAAATGGTCTTTAATGCGGTCTTGCCTCAAGTGGAGTAGTTAAAGTATCTCGGGGTTTTGTTCACGATTTGTTCAGCCTCTGCTGTAAGACGGAACTCGGGGATTTGTGAAGCACACACATATATTATATGCACTGCCCTCTAGAATTATTGGCAACCCAGTTAACATGCGTTCTTTTGCTTCTAATAAATTCAGAATTTTTTTCAGTCCACAATGGGGGGGAATCCAACCTGTATTTAAGTCCATTTATTTGGTGAGGGAAAAAAATCCTACTTTAAGAAATAATTATTTTACCTCTGAACATCCTTCTTATTCTTTTTCTTTCAGCTGTTCCCTCTCATTTTCCTCATTCATCATCTCTTCAAAGTACTCTTTTCATCTTCCCAGCACACTTCTGTTATCAGTCAATACATTTCCCTCTCTGTCCTTTATCACTCTAACTTGCTGCACGTCTTTCCCATCTCTATTTCTCTGCTGTGCTTCTTCTTCTTCTTCTTTTACTTTCAGCTGCTCCCTTCAGGGGTCACCACAGCAAATCATCCGCCTCCATCTCACCCTGTCCTCTGCATCTTCTTTGCTGACTCCAACGACCTTCATGTCTTCCTTCACCACATCCATAAATCTCTTCTTTGGTCTTCCTCAAGGCCTTCTGCCTGGTAGTTCCAACCTCAGCATCCTACTGCCAATATACTCACTATCCCTCCTCTGTACATGTCCAAACCATCTCAATCTAGCCTCTCTGACTTTGTCTCCAAAACATCTTACATGGGCTGTCCCTCTGATATACTCATTTCTGATCCTATCCATCCTCGTTACTCCCAGAGAGAACCTCAACATTTTCATCTCTGCTACCTCCAGCTCTGCCTCCTGCCTTTTCCTCAGCGCCACTGTTTCTAAGCCATACAACATCGCTGGCCTCACCACCGTCTTGTACACTTTTCCTTTCATTCTTGCCGACACTCTCCTATCGCACATCACACCGGACACTTTTCTCCAACCATTCCAGCCTGCCTGCACACGCTTCTTCACCTCTCTTCCACACTCTCCATTGCTCTGGATTGTTGAGCCTAAGTACTTAAAATCCTCCACCTTCGTTATCTCTGCTCCCTGTAACATCACCGTTCCTCCTGGGTCCTTCTCATTCACACACATGTATTCTGATTTTCTGAGGCTAACCTTCATTCCTCTCCTTTCCAGGGCATACCTCCACCTCTCTAGATTTTCCTGCACTTGTTCTCTGCTCTCACTACAGATCACAATGTCATCTGCAAACATCGTAGTCCATGGAGATTCTTGTCTCACCTCGTCTGTCAGCCTGTCCATCACCATAGCAAACAAGAAGGGGCTCAGAGCTGACCCTTGATGCAGTCCCACCTCCACCTTGAACTCTTCTGTCACACCGAAGGCACACCTCACCACTGTCTTACATCTCTCATACATGTCCTGCACCACTCTAACATACTTCTCTTCCACTCCAGACTTCCTCATGCAATACCACAGTTCTTCTCTCGGCACCCTGTCATATGCTTTCTCCAGATCCACAAAGGCACAATGCAGCTCCTTCTGAACTTCTCTGTACTTCTCTATTAACATCCTCAAAGCAAACATTGCATCTGTGGTGCTCTTTCTTGGCATGAAACCAAACTGTTGTTCACAAATGCTGACCTCTGCCCTTAGTCTAGCTTCCACTATTCTTTCCCATAACTTCATTGTATGGCTCATCAACTATATCCCTCTGTAGTTGCCGCAACTCTGCACGTCTCCCTTGTTCTTAAAAATGGGCACCAGCACACTTCTCCTCCACTCCTCCGGCATCTGCTCACTCTCTAGGACCTTGTTGAATGTTCTTGTCAGAAAATCTACTGCTACCTCTCCTAGACACTTCCATACCTCCAGTGGTATGTCATCAGGACCAACTGCCTTTCCATTCTTCATCCTCTTCAATGCCCTTCTCACTTCACCCTTACTGATCTTTGCTACATCCTGCTCCTCAATGGCTACCACTTCTACTCTTTTTTCTCTCTCATTTTCCTCATTCATCAGCTCTTCAAAGTACTCTTTCCATCTTCCCAGCACCAATCTGTCATCAGTCAATACATTTCCCTCTCTGTCCTTTATCAATCTAACTTGCTGCACGTCCTTCCCATCTCTATTTCTCAGCTGTGCCAACCTGTATAGATCATTTTCTCCCTCTTTACTGTCCAACCTATCATACAAGTCATCATACGCCCTCTGTTTGGCCTTAGCCACTGCTACTACTGTGTCTCCCTGTACTCCTGTTTACTCTCTTCGGTCCTCTCTCTGTCCCACTTTTTCTTAGCTAACCTCTTCCTTTGTACACACTCCTGCACTTCCTCATTCCACCACCAAGTCTCCTTATCCACTTTCCTTCCAGAGGACACACCAAGTACTCTCCTACCTGTGTCCCTGATCACATTTGCTGTGGTTGTCCAGTCATTTGGAAGCACTTCCTGGCCACCCAAAGCCTGTTTCAACTCCTCTTTGAAGACAACACGACACTCTTCCTTTTTCAATTTCCACCACTTTGTCTTCTGCTCTGCCTTTGCCTTCTTCACCTTCCTCACCATCAGCGTCATCCTGCATACCACCATCCTATGCTGTTTGGCAACACTCTCACCCACTACTACTTTGCAGTCACTGACTTCCTTCAAATTACATCGCCTACACAAGATGTAGTCTACCTGTGTGCTCCTACCTCCGCTTTTATAAGTCACCTTATGCTCCTGTTTCTTCTGGAAGAAAGTATTCACCACAGCCATTTCCATCCTTTTTGCAAAATCTATCAACTTCTGTCCTTCATGCTCCTGTCCTGGATACCAAACCTGCCCATCACTTCCTCGTCCCCTCTGTTGCCTGCACCAACATGTCCATTGAAGTCTGCCCCAATGACCACTCTTTCACCTCTGGGGGTACTCTGTATCACTTCATCTAACTCACTCCAGAATCTCTCCTTCTCTTCTAGCTCACATCCTGCCTGTGGGGCATAAGCACTAACAACATTGACCAGCACGCCTTCAATTTCTAACTTGAGACTCATCACTCTGTCTGACACTCTTTTCACTTCTAGAACATTCCTGACAAACTCCTCCTTCAAGATGACTCCTACTCCATTTCTCTTCCCATCCACACCGTGATAAAACAGCTGAAACCCTACTACTAAGATTCTAGCCTTGCTACCTTTCCACCTGGTCTCCTGAACACACAGTATGTCTACCTTCCTCCTCTGCATCATGTCAACCAGCTCTCTATCTTTTCCTTGCATAGTTACAACATTCAAAGTCCCTACTCTCAGTCCTAGGTACGCGTCTTTCCTCTTCTCTCTCTGCCTACGGACACGCCTCCCGCCTCTCCTTCTTTGACGTCTTCGACTAACAGTAGTCCAATTTCCATCATCACCCTGTTGGTTGACAGCACTGATGGCGGTCGTTGTTAACCCGGGCCTCGACTGATCCGGTATGAATTTTGTTTTGACCATTTGCATTTTTAATGTGGCAGAAGTTTTACGCCGGATGTCCTTCCTGTCGCAACCCTCTGCATTTATCCGGGCTTGGGACCGGCATAAGGGGGAGAGATACTGGTTAGTGCCTCCCCCCCCCGCCTCATGCCTGCATTTTTACCTCTGAACATGTGTACCACAATTAGTAGCACCCCACCCCCTTTACGAACAAAACAGCACTTAATCTTCTCCAATAATGTTTCACAAGAAGGGAGAATACAGAAAGAGGGATCTTGAAATGCAATCTCTCTAAATCATCCAGCGACCTGGTCCTCTCCTTTGAACTCTCCTTTTCAGCTCACTTCACAGGATTTGCCCAGTGATGACCCATGTTCAGCTTTCTGGCAGAGGCCACCAGATTTTGATTTAAAATGTCCTCGAATATCAAAGTGTCTTTGATGCCATGCACCCTAACGAGGCTCCCATCGCCTCCGGAAGAGAAACATGCCCACAGCATCACCGATCCACCCCCAAACTTTACAGTTGGCATGAGGAGCTATTCTGCATTCTAACATTCTAATTCTGCATGCGTTTGTGTTCCGCCAAACCCATCTCGCCAGATCCATTTCTCGTCTGATCAAAGCACACAGTCCCAGCTGAAATCCCATTACCGCTTAGCAAACTCAAGACGTTTGCGTTTATGATTGTGAGTGAGAAAATGTTTTTTCCCTGCTAGCCTCCCAAATTCTTGGCATCGTTGGCATGTCGATTGCACTTGATGGTTGTTTTGGAGACTGTGTGACTCCAAGATGCTGTCGTTTGTTGTAATTCTTAAACAGTGAGCTTTGGAGAAAGTTTTATTTCTCTTACATTCCTCCTCACTGTGCATGGTGGCAAAATAATCATATGACCTCATTCAGGTTTGTCTACCACTGTTCCAGTTGTTTTAAACTTCTTAATGATTCCTCTGAAAGTAGATATGGGAGGGTGCAGGCGAGAGGCAATATTCTTGTAGCCATTGTTTGACTTGAATGGTTGACACACATCTGCCTTACTTGAATGGTGAGTTCCTTTGTCTTTCCAATGTTGAAGAGTGGATAAGAGAAATGGCCTCTGTGTCACATCATATTTATACCCCAGGGAAACAGGTACTGATTAATTATGAATTAAATGTTCCTAGATACACTGAACAACTTTGTAAACTATTGTAGAATTGACAGAAATACTTCAATTACCATATTTTCCGGACTATACGTCACTCCGGAGTACAAGTTGCATTGGCCCAAAAAAATGCTTAATAAAAAAAAAAAAAAAATTCATATATAAGTCGCACCGGACTATAAGTCGCAAACTCTTGGAAACTCTCTCCCTTGGCTTGGTAATCTGCTGGCAGTTTTTTGATGTTGTGGTCCTTGCTCTGATAGAGAGGCGGTTGCATTGCATGAAGCGGTAATACCAAGAAAGTCCTCACGCAAAGTCATTTATATTCATCTCCTTGACAACTGCCTGAGCGTGGAGACGCAACTGCACTGTTGACAAGCCTCTCCCTGCGGCACGTTACTCAAACCTCCATGTGCGAGCTTGTAGCTTCTACCTTTTAGCCTGCGATTAGCCTTTAGCTTTTTATCCATTAACTTTTTTTGTTTCCCTCATTGCAGTAATAATAATCTCCGCTTTTCTGCCTTCTTGTTAAAGAAAGTTTGCGCTGCTCGATCACCATTTTCTGCAGCTTGTAATCCACAGAATAGGATTTTCTTTTTGGGGCCATTTCTTCAGTGGTGGATGAGCAGGTACTGGTGCCCGAGCCTAGAGTGCCCTCTTGTGGTTGTGAGTGTAAAATTTAATTATGTTTGTTATGATGACGAACATAATTATATGTCATAATTTCACATTTAAGTTGCTTTGGAGTATTAGTCGCACCTTCAGCCAAAGTATGAAAAAAGTGCGACTTATAGTCCAGAAAATACGGTACATTTATTTTCAAGGAATTATTGGGGTGCCAATAATTGTGGAACATGTGATTTTTATGAAAAATAATTATTTTCTTAGTCAGGGATTATTTTTGTCCTTTAAAATTTACTTGAGTTTGAAGGTTACATTTAAAAAACAAAACAAAACAACAAAAAAATTCAGTGTGAGAGTAGCTTCTGTGATTAAAAAAAAAACAAAAACAAGAAAAACTAGTGCAGTGGTTAGCACATTCTGCAAGAAGGTCTTGGGTTCAAGTCCTGACCTCAGAGCATGTTTGTGAGGAGTTTGCATGTTCTGCTCGTGCTTGCATGGATTTCCTCCGGCTACACCAGTTTCTTTCTTTGTACAAATCCAAAAACATGCAGAGTAGGCTGAGTGGCTGTTCCAAATTGCTCCTAGGTTTGAGAGTGCGTGTGAACAGTTGTATGTGTTCCCTGCAATGGCCTCATGAGCTATACAGGGTGTTGCCCTACCTTTATTCGGTATTTGCTGAGATGGGCACCAGCCTACCTGTGACCCCTTTTAGGATTAAGCGGTTTATAAAATGAATGAATGAATGTTCTCAGTTGTATTCATGCTGACAACATGTTTTGTGAATGCAATAAAATAATTTGTTCTCATTTATTTTTTGTTTTTTCCACAGAGATGATGCAAAAGAAGAGGTCTCGTTCTGTCGTCATTTGTAAGTCATATTTTCTGGAAATTTGCATCTACCATATTACTTTTAGACTCTGCTTTAGTGACATCTGATATACAAACTTCTCTGACTGTATTGGAAAAGCAAGGCCAATTTTGTTGTTTCTGCGATATACTGAAGATATTTGGCAGCAGAATAGATTAAGAAACTTCTGTAAAAATTTCGTCAATTAGAAGAAATGTCCTTATGCAGCAAGCGAATGAGCCAGAACACACTGCCAACACAAACGATTTCTTATCAGGGGGAAAAAGTGGAAGGTTTTGAACCGGACAAATTAATCATCGTACAGTACCTTATCTAACTGAACATGCATTTCCACCATTGATGAGGAAACTGTAACCTCCAAAATAAACAAATACTGGAAAGGCATCAAAAGAGAAGAAAACAACAATGTGGTGTCACCTGCTTTATGCAGTAATTGCAGTTAGGGAATATGCAAACAAATGGTAATTAGCCCAGAGTTTACACTGGGACATGGCATCTCTGTGATGCAAAAAAAACAAAAAACAAACAAACAAACAAACAAAAAAAACATGGCGCTCCACAAGTTATGATCATGCTAAGAGCATGATTTTGGTATAAAAAGGAGGCAGCTCACAACCGGGAGAAGAAACTTGAAGGAATCATGTTGCCAAGTTCACCAAGATCAACTACAATGGTGCATCAACATCTGTTATGTTCCCACATTGTATCGTGATTGGCATCAAAAGGTAATACATCGTAATAATCATGGCAAAATGTTGACAGTCAAAAATTTCACCACGATCATCTCAAATGCACGAAGTTCCCTCAAGATTATCATAATTTGATCCCATGACCCTCGATTATGGAAATTTTGGACATTGTGGTAACTTTATTTGATCCTTTATTTTTGCTTATCTTAAAACAGATATGCCAAAGAAGGTGATATTTTCACCTATCTATGTTTACACATTTAGATGCTAATATCCATCAATTACAGCTGAAATTGGGATTTAATAGCTTTATACTTTATTTCAATTCCTAATGTGTTTAGTACATAGAAAAAAATTACTTAGCCTTGCCACTCCTGTATTTCCTTGAGGGGACTGCAGACTGGTTCAGCAGATTGATTTTTTTTTTTTTTTTTTTTTTTTTTTTTAATGTGCATGCTGGCAAGTAACTTATAAGGTATTTTTAAAATAAACCAAAATGTCTTCTTCTTCTTCTTCTTCTTCTTCTTCTTAATAATAATAATAATAATAATAATAATGATGATGATGATGATGATGATGATACTAATGTTTTCTCTACTGTATTTTCTTTTTCAGTGAGTGTTGGAATTATAGTCTCAGTCCTGCTATTCATACTCATACTCAGTAAGTTACCTTCTTTTATTTTTTCTTCAGATAATATCAAACTCACATGTGTCTCAGTGTCAGTGGCTCATCCGTTTTAGCATTTTATGCAGAAAAAAAATGTGTGTGTGTGTGTGTGTGTGGGTGGGTGGGGAGGATGGGGCAGTGGTGGCCTGGTGGTGAAGGGTGCTGGATCACTAATCCGCAAGTTGGGGGTTCGAGTCCACTCTCCATAAGGTTGTCACTGTTCCCTCAGTGCAACTAACTGGGTTATTAAAGGCCGGTCATGTCTCACTGTCTATGGTGAGAGGTTCATTTAAAAGAACCATTGCTGACTTTCATAAAGAGTAGCTACAAAGCTGTCAGCGTGTTTCTGCTGTTTGCTAAAGGGTTGTGTCAAAAAGGGCATCCGACCAAAAACCTGTGCCAAATCAAACATGCAAATCAGATCATTCGATGTGGCAACCTCTGACAAAACAGGAAAAGCCGAAAGGAAAAGAAGATATATGTATATATATATATATATATATATATATATATATATATATATATATATATATATATATATATATATATATATATATATATATATATATATATATATATATATATGTGTGTGTGTGTGTGCATTTTTATTATTAGGCAGAAACTGTGTTCTTTTGGACCACTCTGTTTTTAGCCTCTGCAGTTATACTTGACCATATGTGGAGGAATAATGTGCACTTGGTCCTTACTGTGCTTTAATTTATGTATTCAGTATTTTAACTGCTTATGAATATTTCATTTGTGTAGGCCAGTAGCACCCTTTGTCTTTCCTCTTTTTTAAAAAATATATTCATTCCACAGTAAAGTAGGAACAGAGTTCATGAGGACTGATTGAATATTAGCAAGAATGACTTTTTGCATTGACAAATATTCTTATCTTCTCTATGAATTTACTCGTATTCAGTTATTTCTTGGGAATATCGATAAATGCAATCCAGGCCATGTCACCAGAAAAGACTAGTTTTTAAAATTGAATATTTTTTCTTTGGATTTTTTTTCCAACCCATTGCTTGACTGGAATTTTAAATGTGGTTCATTCATTCATTTTTTGAACTGTTTAATCCTAACTATGGTTGCAGGGATATATTCTTTTCTATTTTTATGGTATTGTTGATATCATCAGTAATGTGACACTTCCTCCCCCCCACAGGTGCATGTGTAGTCTTTTGTCGGAAACCAAAAGGGTAAGCACATTGTTTATTATGCCTTTATAACCATAACTAGCATGCTGACTTTATTAACCCTCTTAATGTGCAACCTTCGACTCATTCAAAATAAATTTACACCCTAATATTTTTAATTAGCTATTTTTATTAATTTTACTTATTTTTAATTTAAGTTAGTCGAGATTATGCATGCTTTCTGTGTAATCTGTCAATTAATCAAGGCATGCATTACTGACTTTACCTTGTTCAATCGGCCGCATGGCCAGCCAGCATCAGGTTTAAACTCTTTGTGTTAGAGTGGTTCGAGTGCGCAATGCCTCAGAAAGTGGAAAATAACAGGAAACCTATAACGTAGTCTGGAATTCAGGAATTTATGTCCTTCCTGATTTTGAGGATGTGAGTAAATTCCCTGTTTTCTTGAAAGATTTAGCTTTCGAATACCTTATTTCTGAATACGCCATATAGATATTTCGATATTTTTCAAGTACAGTATTGAAATAAATGAACCAAAAAGACAGGAAGGTTAAACTTCAAAGCTATATCCAAATACATTTAATATACACTTGAATACTAAAGATTAACCCACATTATAGAGAAAACAATGCAGTTTGTAAAAATGATATACGTAGGTCAGTCACGTAAGGGATGTGTGGGGCCGGTGGTGTAGCGGTTAGGGTGCTGCGCTCATGATCGAGAGGTTGTGTGTTCAAATCCCAGTTAGACCCCCACTGTGCTGAGACTCCTGGGCAAGGTCTTAACCACAAGTGTGCCTCTGTTCACCCAGCAGTATAAATGGGTACCAGTAAAAATATACTGGGAAGGTAACCTGCGATGGACTAGCATCCCATCCAAGAGGAATTGAACTCCTAGTCGGTTCAAGCTATGGAAACCGGGGATAAGCACTGGCCCGATGAGCCGCTATGGCTCAGGTGTAAAAAGCCCAACGGACTTGACTTTACCCTTTACACAAGGGATGTAGTTTCGAACAAGCACATAGTATGCAAGTTACAAGAGCAAATGCATATTCATTCATAAAAATTACATACGTACACTGTATTTCGTTTTAGTCTTTGCCATTTTATTCTGGTATCTGTATCCTGTCCTACTCACTTCAATTCGCATTCCTACATTCATTGTGAGTCGACAAAACCAAACCAGAATAAGCGACAACGCTTCTTTCAAACCTTATCGAGACACCAGTATCATGGATGGGTGGATGGATGGATGGATGGATGGATGGATGGGTGGGTGGGTGGGTGGATGGATGGATGGATGGGTGGGTGGGTGGGTGGATGGATGGATGGATGGATGGATGGATGGATGGATGGATGGATGGATGGCGCTTTATTAATCTCACAATGGAGAAATTCACTGTTACAGGCTCTTGAGGTATCATCAGTAGGGGGTGCAAAATAGACACATATACAATAATACATATACATACATACATACACACATACATATATATTATATAAGTAAATAAATAAATAGATACATAAATAGTATCAAGTAATAAACAATAAAAAAAAGAAAAAGAAAAGAACTACTTTGTAGACTGGCCTATATTCAAGTGTACATGTATCTGAGGGCAGAGTAGATGGGTTGATATGGTTCACAGTCAGTCACATCTTCACCAGCTGGATGCTACACCTCTGAGCTAAAACCGCCATCTGTCTTTTGATTTTCTTTTCTGCCCTGAAAACACACCATAAAAGGGTCACTGGGCTGACTGGTATTTAAACTTTGAACTGTGTAATGAATGTAATCTGTTCTTGCTTCCATGCCAGACTGCCTCCCTGCAGGATGTTCGCTTCAATATATCTCCACGAAACCTTCGATTTTATCTCTGTTGTTGATCCTTAAAAGTTCATCTGCGGCAGATTATATCATTATAAACAGTTTGCGTTCTCCTCAGAAGTTTTGGCCTGCTCAAATTGACTGAACATTACAGTATTGCTATTTGGACAGTATCTGAAAAGCGGTCATTGCTAATTTCCCATACCTTGAATGAAGGCTCATGATAGATACAAACAGAACTAATGGTGGATTAGCTAATACAGGCTTAGAATGAGTACAGCTGGCTGACTAACATCCAAAGGGAATGGGCAAGACAATGAAATACAGACATGAGGTCATACATATTAAGCACGTTGCATAATGCTTACAGTATTATGAAATAAACACTGCTTACTTTATCTGCTTGAATTATATTCAGCTTCATACTAATGTAAAGAATGTTGTGTGCAAAATATCAACATAAGGCAAGATGATAATTCTGATTGTTTGTTATCTGTTAATGCTGAATAGATCATATGACACCAAAGAAGGGAATAAAATAAAAATGCCATTAGTTGGAGAAAGCTACACCATAAAAGGAGACCATAGCGAGGTACCTACTAAGATCATTAACCTTACTGAAACTAAAAGCCCGATCTCATTTGGACAATTGTTTGACGACTGCCTCTGATTTTTTTTTTTTTTTTTGGTTGGCAACTGTCTCAGACTATGTCTACACCAACCACAACTCAGTATGTGATGTCCTAAGCCAGGGTTCCCCAACCACTGGTCCACGGACCAGAAGAAATAATTAATTACGTATTTCAGTTTTATTTATTATCTGAGTCTGAACGATCTTTATTTTTGAAAAATCTTTTATTTTGTAAAATGACCAGATTCTGTCGGTTACATGTCGGTTATTTTGAGCGCTAAAATGTAACCCACAAGGGGACGGCACGAGAACAGAGGCGAGTTGGACATGTTTCAAACAATAGCGGGGATTTTGGGTGAGACTGGGCCTGAGCCTTCATTCTCCCAGCTGGTGCACCATCACCCATGTTTTTTTTTTTTGTTGTTGTTTTAAGAAAAGTTCAAGCTCTACTTCCCAACCAACTTTATTTCAGTTGTTGAAAAATAACATTCATGGAGTGCTCATAGTAATAATAATAATAATAATAACAATAATAATGGTGATGATATTTTATATAAATAAATTATATTTACAATATAAACAATCTATGACACCCCCCGTGGTAAAATTGAAATCCACGTTGATAAAAAGGTTGGGGACCCCTGTCCTAAGTGACTTAAATAAAATAATGCTCAGTTGAAAATCTCTGGTCAGCAACAAGGTCTGAGAGTGAGTGCAACTAAGTCACTAACTATCCGCGACTATCTGTGGTCGACCACGACAGTCTCAGACCGCGGACAGTTGGCAACAGTCACCGATTAGTCGATTATTGTGTGTTATCATCCAATATTATACGGGAACAGGTTTGGGACATTGCTGACAGTCACTGACGATCAGCGACATGGTCAACGATATCCATCACAGACCCCTCATGCTTGCCCGCGACCTAAAAATTGGATTAATCGTGGCCATTATCAGGCGCTATCACCCAAATGAGATCGGGGCTTTATTTTTTCCTTCTATACTGTATTTTCTTTAGTTTACATTATTGCTATAGCTTCATAGTCTTGTCTAATTATGTAGAAATTGCATTAATAAGACTCTTAATTAAGACTACAATTTTAACATATTAGTCTAGTGGTAAAATATTAAAATATGCAGTTTATGAAGATTACTACCTAAGTCTTTATTTTCTTTTTTCTTCTTTTT
This sequence comes from Plotosus lineatus, assembly GCA_024760905.1. NCBI lineage: Eukaryota > Metazoa > Chordata > Actinopteri > Siluriformes > Plotosidae > Plotosus > Plotosus lineatus. The sequence goes on from CM045741.1 coordinate 32,758,544, forward strand.
CCAAACTAGTTGCCATAATCGTACTGCTCCTGTCCACTAACTTGCTTTTTGTCCGTGGAGTGGTCAGGAGCACAAGACTACCTCTGCGAAGAGACCAAACTGCTTTATTTGCACATTGAAAATTTTAGATCCCCTATAAGTTTATTTTATTTTCTTTTATGAATTTTGAAATTCTGAATCTGCCACCTGGAAATTCAGCCACTGCTTCTATTGGGGATCCCTTTGAGTGCAGTGGTAGAGTTCCCCCTTAAAGGCTATCTAATGACTGACAGTTCCTTGCAAAAGTCATCCAGAATAGAAATGAGAACTCAGATGGTTTTATTTTCTCCTGTGGTCCTGGGTCAGGCTGAACTCCACATTAATCCATCACACTGTGCTCCTTTTCATAAGGGAATTACAGAAATGTGGACACAGAACATCTTTTATTCAGTCTCTCATGCAGAAACGGAAATGCACTGATGTAAAGGCCTGCTTTGTGCAGCAGCCACTGCTTATTGGTGCCTGGACAATGACACAACGATAAGCATCAGACTTGGAGACGTTACAAGTTCCATATCTAAAGAAACGTCAATATCAGTACTTAAACAAATGTGTTGGTTAATCTAGCTGAACAGTGTTAGTTATATTTGATTTTAAGCACTTTAAAGATTCACGTTTGACTATTTTAAAAATTGTATTATTACTTTGATGATGTAATAATCTTGTAAATGTTTTTGTATAAAAACTATTTAAAAACTTTTTTTTTTTTAACTTTATTTGTAAAAGAAACTTTTTTGACTACTGAATGTAATGAATTCCTTGTATTGTTCATTTTAACAATAAAGCAAAGTTATTCAGAGCGTTCTTATTACTTTCACTGAAATGATATTCGTATAAATATAACACTTTGAGGCATGTTTAAAAGGTGTCTGTAACCTAAACTCACAATACATATATGTCCATGCTCACAGTCTGGAGCAGCACACCTGACTTGGTTCATTTAATCAACTATCAAGAGTCTTCAGGCCATTGATTGGTTAGTCTCAATAAAGAGCACACAGATTGACCAATCAACTACTTGAAGACTCTTATCAGTTGATTAAATGAACCAAGTCAGGTCTGCTGCTGCTTGGTTGAAACAAAAGCCTGCAGCCACACGGCCCTTTGTGGGGTGAGTTTGACACTTCTAGCTTAGAACACACAAACAAGTTTTTGCCAATTGAGTCCACTTAGATTTTTCTGTCCTCTGAGGCTGAGAGTCAGTGCAATCAATCATGTGTACTGTTCTCTTCAGCAGACAAGTGAACTTCTCATGTTTAGATTGTTTAATAATAATAATGCTGGTGGGGCCAGGGCTTGCAAGGAAAAATGCTGTACAGTCACAGTGGTAGTTCCCTTCAAGATGTGAGTGGAGATAGACGGTTGGGAGCAGTATAATTCTATTAAGTGTCCCTCGTGGCATAAGAAGGTAAGTCAAATCTCCCCGTCACTCAACTAGTGACCAAGGAAATCCCTTACAAAACTGACTTTTTTTTTTTTCCAAAGTTTGTGGCTTGGTTCATCAGTTCATTTTCGGTACCCGCTTAATCCTAACTTGGGTCGTGGGGAGGCTGGCGCCCATCCCAGCCAACTTCGGGCGAGGGCAGAGTACACCCTGGACAGCTCGCCAGGCCATCGCAGGGCGGAAACACGCTGACGGCTTTGCAGCCTACTCTTGTCGAAAGTCAGCAATGGTTCTTTTACATGCCTCACACCATAGACAGTGAGAGACATGGCCAGCCTTTGATAACCCAGTTAGCTGCACTGGGGGGACAGTGACAACCTTGTGCAGAGTGGGACTCGAAACCCCAACCTTTGGATCAGCGATCCAGCGCCCTATACCACTAGACCACCACTGCCCTTTGTGGCTTGGTAGACATTCCAATTCCCCAAATGCAACTGCTGTGTACAAGTTAGGGTTTATTTATTTATATATTTATTTGTGGCTTGTTTTGTATTTTTAATTCTGCTTGGGGGTGGTGACAGTTATTTCTTACCTCTGCTGCTGGTTGTGTCTGTTTGTTTGCAATCAGGATGATACCAAAACCACTTTTCACAAAATTTGGTGGTGGAATGGATAAAGGCCTGGCCGGAGCCCATAACATTTTGTGGCCGATCTGGATCATGAGCCAGCTTTTTAACAAGGATCTAATAAATATGTTTTTCTTCTTAGCAGTATTATGCAAAAACCTACTGATCTGATTATCAAACTTGGTGAAGGGGTGGGGCCTGGGCCTGAAGAAAACTCATCGTGTTTTGGTGGTGAACTTGTGCATTGGCTCATGTTAAAACAAACAAACTAAAAAAAAACAAAACAGAAATCCCCCGCAAAATACCCATAACATAGGATTTTTTGGGACAAAATGCTCATCTTTGGGGGAGATATTTCATTATAACTATGTTAAGTTGTAATAACCCATTTGTACCTGGAAGGGGTGCCTTATACGCTGCGTGTGCACCTCCAAGTTGTATGTCCCCTTGAAGTCCTGTAATTTTCATTAAGAGAACATACTAATTAGGACTTACAGTTTCATATTTATGCTTTGGCTCAGATGCAGCACAGCTGCTATCAGAAATTCTTTTTTAATGGATTTCCACATTTTATTTATTTTAGTTGTTTAATATTTGTTTAGTATATGTTATCAGGTGGAATTGCATGGTACTAACATAAAACATACTTTTGTAATGTACTGTTCCTGGCAAGTTATATAACAGTATAGTTGTTAGGTAGAAAATACTTGTTCTTTCCATAAAAACAAGATTTATTTACCCAGTAAATACGTAGATATTCAGTGATCTACTTTTGTTTTTTGGTAAACATATAGCATTTTATCTGGGGACATTATTAAAGTTGGGTGTACCAAATGTGCAGTTATTGTATGGTTTCTAATCCAAAACACTTTTTTTTTTTCTTTTTTTTTTTTTTGAATATTTTTTTCATGCTTTGCTAGCTTTGTATTCTGTCTGTGCATGCGCTGAGAAAAATCAGTGTTTTATAAACAGCTCTGGAACTGGAGAGGAGAACAAAGTGGTTTGGACTGAGCCGCACAGCAATATTCCAACCAATGAGGGAAAAATGGGCAATTGAATTCTTGCATAATTTTAATTCATCACATTGCTGATTGGCTAATGCAGCCGTGAGGGGGGGGGGGGGGGCACAAACCAGTGTCTCTCCCTCACGCCGGTCCCAAGCCCGGATAAATGCAGAGGGTTGCGTCAGGAAGGGCATCCGGCGTAAAACAAATGCCAAATAAACTATGCGAATCACAAGAAAGAATGACATACTGGATCGGTCGAGGCCCGGGTTAACAACGACCGCCATCAGTGCCGTCAACCAACAGGGTGCTGATGGAAATTGGACTACTGTTGGTCGAAGACGTCGAAGAAGGAGAGGCGGGAGGCGTGTCCGTTGCCAGAGAGAGAAGAGGAAAGGCATGAGTCTAGGACTGAAAGTAGGGACTTTGAATATTGGAACTATGACAGGAAAAGGTAGAGAGCTGGCTGACATGATGCAGAGGAGGAAGGTGGACATACTGTGTGTTCAGGAGACCAGGTGGAAAGGTCGCAAGGCTAGAAGCATAGGAGCAGGGTTTAAGCTGTTTTATCATGGTGTGGATGGGAAGAGAAATGGAGTCGAGTCATCTTGAAGGACGAGTTTGCCAGGAATGTTCTAAAAGTGAAAAGAGTGTCAGACAGAGTGATGAGTCTCAAGTTAGAAATTAAAGGTGTGATGGTCAATGTTGTTAGTGCTTATGCCCCACAGACAGGATGTGAGCGAGAAGAGAAGGAGAGATTCTGGAGGGAGGTAGATGAAAGGATGCAGAGAACCCCAGAGGTGAAAGAGTGGTCATTGGGGCAGACTTCAATGGACATGTTGGGGCAGGAAACAGAGGGGACGAGGAAGTGATGGGTAGGTTTGGTATCCAGGACAGGAACGCAGAAGGACAGATGTTGGTAGATTTTGAGAAAAGGATGGAAATGGCTGTGGTGAATACTTTCTTCCAGAAGAGAGAGGAGCATAGGGTGACTTATAAAAGTGGAGGTAGGAGCACACAGGTAGACTACATCTTGTGCAGGCGATGTAATTTAAAGGAAGTCAGTGACTGCAAAGTAGTAGCGGGTGAGAGTGTTGCCAAACAGCATAGGATGGTGGTGTGCAGGATGATGCTGATGGTGAGGAAGGTGAAGAAGGCAAAGGCAGAGCAGAAGACAAAGTGGTGGAAGTTGAAAAAGGAAGAGTGTCGGGTTGTCTTCAAGGAGGAGTTGAAACAGGCTTTGGGTGGTCAGGAAGTGCTTCCAGATGACTGGACAACTACAGCGAATGTGATCAGGGAGACAGGTAGGAGAATACTTGGTGTGTCATCTGGAAGGAAAGTAGATAAGGAGACTTGGTGGTGGAATGAGGAAGTGCAGGAGTGTGTACAAAGGAAGAGATTAGCTAAGAAGAAGTGGGACATTGACAAAACCGAAGAGAGTAAACAGGAGTACAGGGAGACACAGCGTAAGGCAAAGGTAGCAGTGTCAAAGGCCAAACAGAGCGCGTTCGATGACTTGTATGCTCGGTTGGAAAGTAAGGAGGGAGAAAATGATTTATACAGGTTGGCACAGCAGAGAAATAGAGATGGGAAGGACGTGCAGCAAGTTAGATTGATAAAGGACAGAGAGGGAAATGTATTGACTGATGACAGAAGTGTGCTGGGAAGATGAAAAGAGTACTTTGAAGAGCTGATGAATGAGGAAAATGAGAGAGAAAAAAAGTAGAAGAGGTGACTGTTGAGCACCAGGAAGTAGCAAAGATTAGTAAGGGTGAAGTGAGGAGGGCATTGAAGAGGATGAAGAATGGAAAGGCAGTTGGTCCTAATGACATACCGGTGGAGGTATGGAAGTGTCTAGGAGAGGTAGCAGTAGATTTTCTGACAAGAACATTTAACAAGGTCTTAGAGAGTGAGAGGATGCCAGAGGAATGGAGGAGAAGTGTGCTGGTGCCCATTTTTAAGAACAAGGGAGACGTGCAGAGTTGTGGCAACTACAGAGGGATAAAGTTGATGAGCCATACGATGAAGTTATGGGAAAGAATAGTGGAAGCTAGACTAAGGGCAGAAGTCAGCATTTGTGAACAACAGTTTGGTTTCATGCCCAGAAAGAGCACCACAGATGCAGTGTTTGCCTTGAGGATGTTAATGGAGAAGTACAGAGAAGGTCAGACGGAGCTGCATTGTGCCTTTGTGGATCTGGAGAAAGCATATGACAGGGTGCCGAGAGAAGAACTGTGGTATTGCATGAGGAAGTCTGGAGTGGCAGAGAAGTATGTTAGAGTGGTGCAGGACATGTATGAGAGATGTAAGACAGTGGTGAGGTGTGCTGTCGGTGTGACAGAAGAGTTCAAGGTGGAGGTGGGACTGCATCAAGGGTCAGCTCTCAGCCCCTTCTTGTTCGCTATGGTGATGGACAGGCTGACAGACGAGGTTAGGCAAGATTCCCCATGGACTATGATGTTTGCAGATGACATTGTAATCTGTAGTGAGAGCAGAGAACAAGTGCAGGAAAATCTAGAGAGGTGGAGGTATGCCCTGGAAAGGAGGGGAATGAAGATTAGCCTCAGTAAGACAGAATACATGTGCATGAATGCCAAGGACCAAAGAGGAACGGTGAGATTACAGGGAGCAGAGATAAGAAAGGTGGAGGATTTTAAGTACTTAGGCTCAACAATCCAGAGCAATGGAGAGTGTGGAAAAGAGGTCAAGAAGCGTGTGCAGGCAGGTTGGAATGGTTGGAGAAAAGTGTCCGGTGTGATGTGTGATTGGAGGGTATCGGCAAAAATGAAAGGAAAAGTGTACAAGACGGTGTTGAGGCCAACGATGCTGTATGGGTTAGAAACAGTGGCCCTGGGGAAAAGACAGGAGGCAGAGCTGGAGGTAGCAGAGATGAAAATGTTGAGGTTCTCTTTGGGAGTAACAAGGATGGATAGGATTAGGAATGAGCACATCAGAGGGACAGCACATGTAAGACGTTTTGGAGACAAAGTCAGAGAGGCTAGATTGAGATGGTTTGGACATGTACAGAGGAGGGATAGTGAGTATATTGGTAATAGGATGCTGAGGCTGGAACTACCAGGCAAAAGGCCTAGAGGAAGACCAAAGAGACGATTCATGGATGTGGTAAAGGAGGACATGAAGGTCGTTGGTGTAAGAGAAGAAGATGCAAAGGATAGGGTGAGATGGAGACAGATGATTCGCTGTGGCGACCCCTGAAGGGAAAAGCCGAAAGGAAAAGAAGAAGACATTGCTGATTGGCTGGAAGGAAAATAGGGGCGTGGTTAATGTTGTCTTAGCAATGAATGCTTATGAATTTGGGTTAGCGCTACTGAAAGATCTCAAGCGAGGTATGCGTTTGGTAAACTAAGTTCAGTATCAATCAACTTTTCCCAGAATTGATGATTACCACTTCACTGAGGCAGAGCTCATTTGGAGACAATATTTCTTGATGTGTGCTGAGGTTCTCTTTGGGAGTAACAAGGATGGATAGGATCAGGAATGAGTACATCAGACGGACATCATGTGTAAGATGTTTCGGAGACAGTCAGAGAAGCTAGATTGAGATGGTTTGGACATGTACAGAGGAGGGATAGTGAATATATTGGTAGTAGGATGCTGAGGTTGGAACTACCAGGCAGAAGGCCATAAGGAAGACCAAAGAGGAGATTATGGATGTGGTGAAGGAGGACATGAAGGTAGTTGGTGTAAGAGAAGATGCAGAGGATAGGGTGAGATGGAGGCAGATGATTCGCTGTGGTGACCCCTGAAGCGAAAAGCCGAAAGGAAAAGAAGATTTCTGATGTGTGTTAAGTGTTCAGCTGAGTCATTATTCAGTCATCTTCAGCATCAACTTTATTTGGGTCATGGCAAGACTAAGATCAACCCTAAATGGACCACCAGTTGGAAGTGTATAGTATAAGCTATTTAGGGTTTTCCTGCCATGTAGTAGCTAAATATTTTCATTCATTCATTTTCTGAACCACTTAATCCTACCAGAGTTTTATTCAACTCTGGACGAAGGTGGGATACATCCTGAACAGCTCAAGTCCATTGTAAAGCTAATCCACAAACAATCATTAACACTCACCCTGTGGACAATTGGAGCAGCTAGTTAGCCTAATGTGCATTCTTTGGACAGTGTAAGGATACAAGAGTGCCTGAAAGAAACCGATGCAAGCATGGGGAGAACGTAAACTCCACAAAAATACACCCTCACTGAGCCTGGGACTTAAACCTTAAACCTTGTTGCTGTGAGAGAGCATGCTAAAAATTCTTAAAAAAAAAGTGAGTCGATCAGTCACAGTCCAGACACTGGTTAACAAATACAATTATTCACAAGCATACACTTGAAGTACTGGTCCCCTGGTTCTGAGAGACAGCCCAGCTTAGATTCTTCCCATAGCTTTGTTATGAAGCTGATTAACTGACTGCTATCACTGTTAATTGCCTTCCACGTCAGGGAAATGTCTGTGATGGAATTTGTACTCTTCCTATCAGTGACGACGAAGAATAGAGTATTGAAGAGTATGGCAGAAATCCAACAGGAACTTGAAACACGCCGACTATAGTCTGAGATGAAAACTGATTAGTGTGGAGAGCACACAAAGCTGCTGTTTCAAATTTTGGCACTGGTGATGGTGCCTTTGTTGTGCACAGGGGTGGCCTGATAAGCAGCTAAAGACTGCTGAGTAGTGTGGGAATGCCATTAAAAACAACTGTCAGTGTTTTAACAGCCCACTTTATACAGGCTCAGCTTGACATTTATAGTGTAATGACTGCTCCATGCTTTTTGCCATAGATAATTGGCCTCTTGATAATTTTTTTTTTTTTTTAAGTTTGTCTGCCAAAAGTTTTAAACACTGACACTTTGACATCATATTCGTTTATAAATTTCCACTCGCGTATCCCATGGTAGGCTGCAAAAATTTACAATAACTAACAATAAGTATGTTTACCTGATTTTCTCATAGGATTGCATTGATGTCTTGGTCAGGACTAACGCTTTCAGTATTTCCTAACTATTAAGGATTGCATTCAATCTCCAGGGTCAGATTTCCTCAAAGTAACTAAACATAGTCTCCACACATGTAAGAGCTTGAACTAGAAATAGCCTGCTCTATGAATATTGCACCACATTGGGCAGAAGGTAGAAATGGGCTGCCTGTACATGTCTAAACACAATCCAAGAACAGCCCCCTTTATGCCTTCTTGGTACATTTGTGAGCCACAGTTGAATGAGCAATAGTACACAGCATGACAAGCTTTGGAATGCAGTATAATCCTGGACCAAAGTACACATTCTTTCAAGATTAGAGACCGACATATGAGACGCTTCAATATCTGATTTCAATATGTTGAATAGAGCAGCCTGTTGAAATTTAAGATTGGGTATGATTCTTTAATATGTATTTGTTGCTAAGGCTACAATAGAGTACAAATCCAAATGTAATGGGCCATGAAAGAAATGGTGACATACTGCCATCTAGTTGTAACAATAGTATCAGCACTGAGAAATGGATGTTAGGGAGACATTACTGTTATTATTATTATTATTAATGATCAACCTCATCAATTCCAACCACATGAATTGTAAGTGATCCATGATTTTAAAAATGCCATAAGTCTGTTTGTTGTGAAAGAGTGCAACTGCATTCAAAGTATGTAGGATGTGGACAGTTTACTGCAAAGGCATATGGGGGGGTGACACAGAAAGGGCAATATGTTGGTGCCTAACAGTACCATTTGATTTGTACAGTGTTCTTTATAGTCCGGTTATCTGGCACCTCGCACACAGTATTCTCAGCAGCGGTCAAACACAATTTATTAGAACATTATTTTTGGAACTTTTTTCTATTTCTGTGTATAGAGGTTTGGGCCATGGGGGCCATCTTCGGCAATATAATTTATATACAAAATATC